>OU974078.1:11335043-11705043 GCA_918843875.1 Diadumene lineata | reverse complement strand
GTCTGTTCTCACGAGAGTACAATTTTGTTTTGAAACCAATCAAAATAAGGCAAGGAATTCCATCCGTACAAAGCTTCAACTCTACAACTAGCGTTTTATTGCATCAACTCTATATAAGCTATTATTTTGCCAATTTTCAGCGTCGAATTGTTGATGCTAAATTTTACTCGATTACGAAACACAACAGCAATGGTGGTTTGTAGTTACACTTTGATCGATGTTTCCCCTTATGGTCGTTCTTCTGGATTATCTGATGCCAAAGAACTAATTCTACTGTAGTTTGGGATGTTGATTTTTGGTTTTCGTCGAAATAGACCTCGACATGACTAGTAGTTTGTGTTGACATCACGGCGACCGTTACGGCTCACAAGGTCAAACATGCACGAAAATCAGGTATGTTGACAACGCTCGTTCGAGCTCACTTTTAAATTGCCCCAAAATGTTTTGGGATAAAAGTCATCTATGGAGTGTGCTTTCAATGCTGCATTGATATTTCTGTGCTAATCGATGTACCAGTGGAGATATAGCCGCTTAAACATGGCATACAAAAACACTAGTGAAAAATTACAAAATATTGAAAAATCTGCAAAATATTTTACATATGCTTTTTTTGAAAATAAAATGGCCTCAGATACTCTCCATTATGTTTTCTTTAGGTGTGACATATTTATTTTGCTTAACTTTGCGAAATTTAAGTGATTTTTTGCTTCAATCGAAGAACACTCGAACACGCGTGAAAAACTGTTGATGAGGTCAAATTTCACATTTTTGCCCATAACTCGAAAACTAAAATTCAAATCGATCTAAAACTTTCCCAATATAAATGTTATACTAAGACCTTTATTCAGGCAAATAATGAGAATTTTGCAAAAAAATTATTCTTCCAGTCATGGGTGACATTAAGTGATTCTCAGTCTTAAGAATGAGTTTCAGGCCAGTTAAAATATTCTGAAAAAATGACCAATCAGTGTCTATTCTTAAACTCTTAATATATAATAAGTATAAGTAATTTGCAGTGTAACACTAAGATTTTTGAATTCTAGGATCTTTCTGGTGGTCTAAGTCATTCATGTGATTCAGCCACGATGCCAAGGAACAACGCCAAGAACAGATATCCAAACATAGTACCATGTATGATTTGCAGTAGGGTATCACTAGAATATCTCAATTTACTCATGTTTGACCTTTTCTAATTGAGTTCATTACTATGATCTGTCTTCGACAGTGAATGCATTCTAACAACCATGATATATTATTTCATATTTGTAATTTTTAGATGATCACTCGCGTGTTACTTTACAAGACACATCCAATGGTTCGGACTATATCAATGCATCATATATCAATGTAAGTTGGTACATGTTTTTGAAAAAAAAAAAAAAAAAAAACATTTGAGATATCTCCTCAATGAATGATATAGCTTCGTGTCCAGGTTTTTCGGTCCAGGTTCACGTCAAGCACTTGGTCCAGCCTTTGACTCTTGGTGCAAATCCAGGTTTAGTTCCTAGGCCAGTCAAGCACTTTGTTCGGTTCAGGTCTAGGATAAAGCAATTGGTTCAGGTCCAGGACCAAGTCCATCAGTTTCAAGCAAATGGTACAAGTTCAGGGGCGCTTGAAGGTTTATAGACAAATACGGCCCATCTTAAGCCGTGTATATTCAAATAACAAGTTCACTTCTATAACTTGTTCTAGGAATAGGTTTCTACGATAAATACGAGTTTGGGTTCGTAGGGTTGTCTATTTGGCAAAGGGCTTGGTTAGTTTTCTTATTTCAGTTCATTTCTAATAGTTGCATGTGCTTTTTCACTGTATGCTCTAGGGTTTTGATGGATCGACTAAAGCTTACATTGCCGCACAAGGTAAGGTATTGATAACATTTAAACGTGAAAAATATTTCTTTATTTATGTTCTAAATGTGATAATAGGTCCAACTTCGACAACTTCGAAAGACTTCTGGCAAATGATCTGGCAAGAGAAGATTACAACTATTGTGATGGTTACTGAGGAAAAAGGAAAGGTTTGTTTGTTGTCATAAAATCAACTCTGATTAGAATTTAAACTGAATGTTACTAATATTGTAGGAAGAGCTATCTGCTGTTAACTGATTACATGATATTCTCTAAAAGTTTCTTTTCTTGTTTTTTAGCAAATAACTCAGTACTGGCCAAAGAATCAAGAGACCTATGGAAAATTATATGTGTCTTTTCATCGTGCAATCGTTTATGCTGATTATACTGTCCGAATTTTTAATATGTCGAAGGTATTCAAAACGTAATAAGCTATAGTGGTCACGATCATGACTATAATCAATAATATCCTTATCAAATCACATACAATTTTCTGTGATATCTTAATTATTTACTTGTTGGTTTGTCGACGTTGTTGCACATCTACTACAGGCGTCAAACATTAGCGGAAATTCTTAATTGATATTACGGATTCCAAAGCATTAGACTCCGATTCAGAGTTCTCGATTTTGGATTGCATTTCCGGAATACTTACATTTGTTAACTGCCAACAAATCGAACATAACTGGACGCAGCCCCTAAGAAGCCCTGTGGGGAGTGACTTCATCTCTCTACATATATTCTACATTCCATATACAATGTCTGATAGCATTACTATCATTGTTATCTAACAGGATGGTGAAGAAGGCATTTATAACGTCTACCATTTCCAGTACACTTCCTGGCCAGACAAAGGTGTACCAGAACATGCTACTTCTGTATTAGAGTTTCGTCGTAAAGTACGAGCTCAGTATACTTCTAACAGGAATAATGCTCCTTTACTGGTCTACTGCAAGTAAGTAGACTTGATGAGGGTGAATGATGGTGCTTTTGATATAATGATTTTAGTATTACTGTGGATTTATATGATACGATAGCCAGACCGACAAAAGATGTCGAGCATGGTGGTGGAGGTAATACCAATTGGTGTGAACATGGTTTTAGTATTGCATTGTGATGATAATGATGCCAATGACGATCTTATGACAAAATATTTATCAACACTTTTGAATGTTGTAACTAAGTCAATTGTATTTGTCAGCCTCTGGCAATTCGGTAGACTATATTGTTTTACAATTTACATTTGAATTTACGATAATTATGTAACTAACGACAATTGGACTGCTTTATGACCTTAATTTATTAATCATTGTTTCGAATTCTTGTTTTGTAACCATAGTAACGGTGTAGGCCCTACAGGAGTGTTCATCACCATCGACGCCATGTTGGAAAGAATCGATAGAGAACAAACTGTTGATATTTTCAACTTTGTTGAAATGATGAGAAACAATAGACCTTTAATGGTGCAAACAATTGTAAGTATGGAACAGTTAGAGAAGAAAACTGAATTTTACCAATTCAAATCAGGTTTACACAGATACCCACATATAGTTATATAAGAGATTTCCAAACTCAAAATAAAATATATTTTATCTATCCGCACCTACTTAAGAGAATTTGCCATTACCTTTTTTATTACTTGACTGAGATTGAGATTTTGGATTTTATTTTTCAATAAATATCAAAAATTAACAATAATTTCTAGACACTCAATCTGCAAATAGCTTGACTTTTGTCAATTCACTGATATTACCTGAATATTAAATCAAACTAGGTTGTATTGTTGTTTGAATAGCTATAATTGGACTGTTATTTGTGTTTAAGGAGCAGTACCAATTCTGTTTCAACGCGGTTCAGGTTTACCTGGATAGCTTCAAAGACTATGAGAATTACAGTACTGATGCTTGACTACTGAGACAATTTCAGTGCAGCTTCAAAAATCCATTAATGATGCAAGAGCATCTAGTCCAATCCGTGCAGGTCCAATTTTGGTCACATGCGTGAGGTTTTATACCCATAAAATACTCTCATTTGCATTCAATGAATCTTTATATAAAAACTCTAGAGTCTTTATATAAAGTTACATTGAATAGTCTGCATGGTACGAAGCAACCTCTTTTCATTCATGTGACCAAAATTGTCCAAGGAATTGAATCGTTTATTTATGAAAGTTTGTTACCCTTGAACTCTCAAGGACCAGACTCAAATGTGGGATATATTCATATTCAATACACATCAGAAATTTTCCTAAAAATGTCTCTAATGCTAAACAAAGCTTAAAAAGCTGTTAATACGTAGAAAAAAGCGAAAAACGCTGCTAATGCGTAGGTAGAAGTTGGTAAAGAACAGCACAGTACTGAGACTGTACATGGTTATTGTGCTTTCGCATATGTGGAACTAAAAAATCAAATAGGCCAATAAAATACCAATACCTTGCCAAATAGATATATTCTTAAAATGAACTCTTGGGATTATATGGATAATATCTAATGTTATTTGGTAAATTAGTCATCAATATAACTCCAAGATTTTATTCAAATCTAAAATATATTTACTTGGGACGTTATTTGTATTTACCATATCAACTTTGGAATCGATGTAATGATTTTTTCCTGTGAAGTCATTGAACAAATTGACAGTACAGTTTTTCAAAACGATGGGTTCAGAGGAAAGAGTATAGTCATGGAACATATTAAAATACAACTAATATAATGAATAAAATAAACAAAAACTTAAAGATAGATCGATAAATACATTCAGTTTAAATAGTTAAGGAAAACCTTGACGCAATATTTACTTTTTTAAACTATAATAAACATAAGCTAGTCGTTTAATAATTATACTTTAATATAAATACAAATGCAAACATTTTACATCTTGTACGAAGGTGCATTAAACATTCTTACGAATTGATTCAAAATGATAAATTGGGCTATAATTATTCAAAAACTAACATCGTTTTCACGTATCCTAAAGCAAGTAAGTAGAAATACGTTTTTTAATCCTACGGCACATTTATTAACAAAAATTAGACAATTTTGCCAGACGTGCATTATGAGTTGTTTTCGTATGAGTGGGAAACAGTACCATATCGTATATACGTATCGCAGCCGTAGTTTTTAAGAAAACATTCGCATTTTCTGTCGTATCGTAGCGGTATCGTAACCGTACCGTTTCCCACTCATGCGAAAAATGACTCTAATAATTTTGCAATATGAATTGTTTAAAATTATGTAACTTAATTTCAGTTTATTCAGTTTCATTGTAAACCTTTTCTGTTGAATTGCAGTTGTAAAATTACAAGCATTTATCAGTACAAATATAGAAACTTAAACTTTTATGTAATAAAATTTTACTTTAACAAATTGTGTCATTCATGTATACTGGAAACTACCAACGGGAAACTGACTTTACCTTTTTAGAGCAGACGCAGGAAAACCATGAAATACTGAAAACCAACAGTTAATACTAACAAATAGTAGCTATTTAGTAATGACAGTACTAATTGCTGTCACTCAACTACCCAGACAAAAGAAATGTTCTCTAGTTACTAAATTGTTAATATTTGTAATATATATAGTTTGTTTTATTTCATGGTTTTCCTGCGTTTGCTCTATACATACGTTTTTACAAATATGGTGATATTTTTAATTGCTTAAATTACGGCTTGATGTGTTGAATTTTTAATCTTACTCCTAGCTAGTATTTGTGTTGTATTTTCAAAATCTGGGACATTCCCTTTCTTGTGAATGTATTATTTATTTCGCGCCAAAACGTTTGACGCACGCGCGTCTTTTGCTCATGAAAAGCGCGGGAAAAAGCCCGAAAGACTCCGAGTCGTTTGTCTTGCTTTCTGAACACCTATAGCAGGTTTTTCATATTTATGTTTGAATTAGCCAAAATATCAACAGTTCGAAGAAAATCACTAAAATATTAATTTCCCTGCATTTTTGCGTCTAATCACTGGTTAAGAAGCGACTGAACATGAATATTTCTGATAACGTTTTCCTAGAATGGAAACGTTTGGCTGGCACCTGCAGGCGCCTTATTACAAAATTACTATTATTGAATTTAAAATTAAATTTAAAATTTTCATTAGTTTGAAGTTTCAGAATCGTATATTTTCTTACATGATTTTCAAATCACATTTAAGAATTTGTTTACGAAAAACTTTTCTTGAGTAGTAGATTAATTTTGAGAACGATTTAATATTGAAGCCATTGAATTGATTTTCTTGTATTTTGCTATCCGTTTTTCACTGCGGTAGTTTTCCTTCCTGTGGTATATTTACACAGGTAGCCCAAAGTAAAAAGCCTAAAATTGCGTATTTGAACGAAAATAACTCCGTAACGAATTCGGTGACCCCCAGTTTTTATTTCAAAGATATTTGTGTAACAATAAATTCTACAACATATTTAGAAATCAAAAAAATTTACAGGTAGGATTTTGAATAATTCACCCTAACCCTAACCCTCCAGAAGAGCTAAAATGGAATGTTTTAGAGGAGGAACACTTCGCTTACATGCCACACAAACTAAGATAATGTCTTGTGGACCACCAAGAAAATAGTAGGCGATAAGATTAAAGACTATTCCAAGTAGTGCTACTAAGTTTTTTAGTATTAGGAAAAGTAAACATGCTTTCTAGAATAAAACAAACCTGTAAATGATTTTGAAAAAATTGTGCGAATTTGCGCGCATAATAGGCAAAAACACCTTGTGTTTGGAGGCAATTATCTCGAAAACGAAATCGGTAACCCCAACTTATTTTTCTTTTAAGATGATTATCAACTCAAAAACTGTAAAATATCAGAAAAACAGCGATTTTTACAGGTAGAATCTATTCCTGTGGAATTACCTTAACTTCAAATAGAATGGTTTTCATGAGTTTTGTACCATTTTTTTTAATAAAAAACAACATAGCCGAAGATGAACTGTTCACCAAGACGACTGACTAGCCTCGTTCTCGAGATCGTCCGCAATTTTTCGATTCGGTGAATAGCACGCGGGAATTTTAAGATCGAAGACGAGAGAAGCGTTAGGCCGGAGAAGTACGACCGCAAATCTCGAGTAGAAGTGCTCTATAACTCTATAGAGCACTGCTATCGAGGTTTCTATTTATTTCATAAAATTTAATCACGGTTTTAAGGCAGATTTTCTGAATTATTCATGCCTAAAAAATATTCGAAAATCAAAAATAACATGCACTTTTAGAATCGTATTACTAACATAAAGAGTCAATTTTAGCAATATGCTATCGTATCACATGACACTTTTAATTTTGAAGATAAAATTTGTAATAATAATAATAATAATGTCTTTATTATATAGAATAAAATACATATCTATATTTACAACTAAATATCAACAAGAAATAATAAGTAAAAATATACTAAATACCTACATTATTAAAATTTAATCTATTACTAAAAACTTGTTTAAAACGCTCTGTATTTACTTTACATTTACTTGTATTTTTCCTTCTAAGATTATATTTTGTAGTTTTGATTTTTGGAATTAGATTATATAATGGATGGTTCTGCATTGTTTTAACTTTGTCAAACAATCTCATGTCGGTCTCCTTTAGTATGTCAAAAATATCAATACGATCTAGTGTATATCTACGTTTATAACATCTATTTAAAAAGTTTTGAATACTAGTTAATTCTGGTGGAGCTGAACCATATACAGCAAGACCGTATCTTAACTTGGGCATGATAATAGATTTAAACAGATAATCAACTTCTTCCGCTTTTGCCCCTTCTTTTCTAAGACTTCTGATGACAAAAAGACCCTTATTAATACTACTAAGTAATTCTTTAACATATATATTAAATCTGCAGTCGGATTGAAACGTTACACCTAACAATTTAAGATTGTTAGTTTGTGGTATCTGTGATATTTGATCGTATACGTCGTTCCTGCTTTGTTTCTTCCTAAATATAATTTCTTTACATTTCGATGTATTGCACGCCATTCCGTTGGAGCTTGTCCAATCCATAAAAGCCTTAACATAATTAGCTGAGTTATCTATAGTTACATTATCCTTAAGCCAAACTGGCGAAATGATTGTGGAATCATCTGCGTATTTAATAAGTATATTACTTCCAGTATTGTCAGTGATGTCGAGATCATTTATAAAAATACTAAATAAGTAAGGGCCGCTGACACTGCCCTGGGTTGTACCCCTGTTAACGCTTATCCAGTCAGCTACATGACCATTACATATTACTCGCTGTTGACGATTATACAAAAAGCTATGATACCAGTTAATCAAGTAGGGATTAATATCTAACAACTTAAGTTTTTCCGAGAGATCTTTATGCCTTACAAGATCGAATGCCTTGGAGAAATCCATACTAAAAACTCTGACTGCTATGCAGTCTGTACTATCCAAAGCACTCAATACACTATGCTGGAATTTGATTAGAGCGCAAGTGCAACTCCCTCCCCTACGATATGCAAACTGAGTATTGTTGAGATTTTTTTCAAAACTATCAATACAGTGTAACTTGTAAACAGTTCTCTCAAAAAGTCTAGCAATTACTGGTGTTATATTTATTCCTCTATAGTGTGAGTTCTCCGTTGGGATGTCCACCTTGGGAAGAGGGTTAATGTTGGACTGCTTCCATTTATCAGGCCAGGTGCATGTTAGCAGAGACTGGTTCCAGCACTTGTGAATTACTGGCGATAATAGATCGGCAAAATCTTTCCATATCCAATATGGTATATTATCAGGACCCGTAGCAGTGTTCTTTAGTGAATATAGAGCTCTCAATACTTGTGCCTCTGTTAGTTGTGGTATTTCTGTGGTGTCAATTAACACATTTTCTGGTGTTTCGTAGTTGTCATCAGTACAAAGTTTGCCAAAGTATTCATTCAGCTTTGTTATTGCATCTTTCTCTAAACATGGATGTGATACTTTTTTCCTATTTGTAATGTTATCTACTTTTTTCCACCATGATTTGGTGCCAACTATCCCTGCTTTATGTAGATTATCTTTATTTTCTGCTATAACTTCAGCAATCCGACTGTTTAACTCAAGCAAAGAATGGCTGTTGTCTCCATTTTTTCTTTTCTTATTTTTCTTTTGCAAAAGACGTTTTAATAGTGGGCTCATCCATGGTGGATCTCTTGTTGAGAGCTTCACTGTTCGCAATACGAAATGTTTATTCATAAGATCGTGAATAATATCCTGTAACTTATTTACTGAGTCGTTGACATTATCAGATTCTAACACTGGTGACCAGTCTACGGATTCTAAATCGTTGTTAAATTGGACCTTGTTCTGATGTCGATAATCTCTGAAGGAACAGGTGTAGCGAAATGCTTTCAATTTTTTCCCTGCGGGTAGAATCACTCCTTTGTGATCGGTCTTTGCTAGAGGTTCCATTGGATAGCATTTTCCGAAGAGAGATGGTTGGTTGGTTAGGCAGTTGTCAAGTATTGCCTCTTTTCGTGTAGGGAAGTCTACTGATGCTTTTAGATCAATTGTGGATTCCAAGTCGTCGATATTTAGTTGGTTCAAATCACCGCCACATATCACAACTCCATCAGGATGGGAATTCAGAAAATCGTCAGTCAAGTTGGACAAGTAAGTTTGTAGCGCTCTTTCATCGTACACAGGTCTAGGTGGATGGTAAATGCCTACTATTAGTATGAAATGTTCTGATGGTAGCTTTAGTTTTACGCTCAACACCTCAAATAGGTTCGATCGGCTCATTTCGACCACCTCTAGATTGTTTCTTATGTAAATCGCTACTCCTCCATTCTTTCTTTTGTCGTTGTTATTCCATCCTCTGTCTCTTCTGAATAATAGATAGTTGTTTATATGGACGGCCGAGTTTGGAATGTCATTCTTTAGGTGCGTTTCGCTAATCACGCATACATCAATATCATGAAAATGCAAATCTGTTTCCAGCAATATTGTTGCACGATTATTGTTATTTATTTTTGTTAGGCTGCATATATTCAGAAATAAACATTTGGGGACAGCGAATATCTTGTTGTTATCTGTCACTGTGTTGGTCGTATTTATGTTTTTTTTTAGTGTAATTAAATTTCTTGTTAATTCTTGTTTCGATAGCTGACTTGGCTTTTTGTGAGCTCGATATGTTGTAATGCGAACTGGAATGTTATGTGTTTTACGGCTACGTCGCTCTTTAACTTTTCTACCAGCTCTACAACCTCGACGTCTACGGCGTTTCTTAGTTGTAAACGATCTTTTTGGACATTCATGAAAGTTTCCAGGCAAAACTTTCCATGGAATTTCTAGCGAGGAAGGTAGAAAACGTAGTTGAAGCAGTTCGTTCCTTGTATAAACAAACGATGTTTGATTGCAATGTTCCTTGTAATATTGGCTTTTGGTAGTTTTCCATCTCACACAAACCATTCCAGTAGATGAATTCGTGCTTCTAATAAAAGAATTTAAAGAAGAAGGACATTCTTTAACGTTTGGAATGAATTTCGACACAGAAATGAAAAATAATATCAGAGCGTCCAGGAGATGCAGCCATCCATGTCGGCGCATCACAAAGTAATTGTAGTTTCGTTTTTTGATGTAATATTCTCTAGCTGCTTATTATGTACAATCAATTATTAGATATTTATCAGACTTACGGGGAATGTATCCTGTGTATTTCGGTTTTATTCTAATCTCTTTGTACAGCGTACCATGATCAATAGGGGTGACTTGCACAATTGCCTCTGGTGCCCTGCAGCACATACACACACACACACACACACACACACACACACACACACACATACACACACACACACACACACACACACACACACACACACACACACACACACACACTATTATTACAAGAATTAGATTTGGAATCAAGAGCACAAAACTATGATAGTCACCGAAAATAAAAAGAATAAATTCATTCAAAAGAACTGTAAAGCGCAATAAATTGTAATACGGGTTTTTGAAAAGTATACGTCGACTTTGTGAAAAATATGTACAGCTACATTGATGGTCCCATCAATGGTCCAGATTTTTTTATGTGTTAAAAGTTTTCGTTACGGCCCTGTCTCGTACTCACGACTACCAGATTTGTTCTGACTACGAGTTTGCGTTACCACTGTCACGCTCTGACGTGTGTGATTAACGGAAAATACCAAAAACTCGTACTCGTAGTCGAACTCGTTGTCCAATCGAAAGGTCTCTATTTTAGCCGGACAAGCACGTGTCGACGAAAACATTTTCCAGGCCCGCGTAATCCCATTAATTCAGCGGCAATTTATCCACTCCTGTCCCCCAAGGGAAGTTTTTGTCGCAACGAATGTGATTTAGCGACAACAAACGTGAATTAACGACAACGACAACAAATTAAATTTAGCGACAACGAACTGTTTTTTTTTTAGCGAGAGCGAATTCGAATTAGCGAATTTTGAAACATTCGGACGACCATAGCATATAGAGAATTTGTCTGCGCATGTCGTAAATTAATGGTAGAAGGCGCTATAATCACGCTTTCACAACGAGACTAGGTCATCTTTGACTGCCGATCAAAGATTTTGGCCAAAATTCTATTGAGAACCAAAAGAATAATACTAATCTACGATTATTAAAGAAAACATACCAAGGGAAAACTTATTGGCGCATAACATTTAAGCTCGACTTTTCTTCAAATTTATGCGAAAAAATTGACCATAGAGTAAGACTGACAAATCTTCTCCGTGCTTGAGATAAAGCTCATATTTAGTGAAGATAGAAGTATATCAACAAACGCCTGACGAGAAAATTACAAAATTTGGTGGTTCATCTGTATTTTCACAAATATTTGGATTCACCAAGATCATTGTAACCTAATTTCAGGTTCGGTATTCAAATCAGTCGAAATTGCTGGACAGGAGAAACACAACAATGACATAAAAAATATCGCAATATCACGTTTTGGCCAAGCTTTCTTAAAAAAATAACAATGCTGCGTTGTAGAATGTGGTTTGACGACTCGCATCAGTTATATTTAGCTTTGGCGCAGCCCCTCAAACATACCGCTTATCAAGAAGGAACTGTTGACCAAAACTTGCAAAATGGGCAAATAATCTGCTCATCACCCCACAAAATTGATCCTCAATAAGAAATCATTTTGTTCCACACAATTCCCATGAGCTTTGATTCTTAATCTGTGGAAAAAGTTTTCTGTTATTTCTTTTATTATGGCAGAGGTCCGCATACGAATGTAGTAGGTTTGTGTTTTCTTCTTCGTTTTGCGGACTTTTGCTCAAAAATATTTTGAGATCAATATCCTCCACATTTACTTGACTCAGTCACAGCACCTTACAAAGTGATAGACTTAATTAAGTATCCATTGATATTTTCCTAAATTGAAGGTCACTAAGATTGCGATTGGAGCTCAAAAGTTCTCCGGTCGTAGAAAAAAAATGTAAACATGACCGCGAGCTAAAATTTTCTGACATGCGCAGACACATGCTCTATATGCTGACGACCATATATAATTTCAATGACGTCTCCAGTCGACCATGTGATAGCCGTGGGTACTCCGACAATGGCAGACAAAAATATTCATTTTCATTTAATGTTCTTCTTCATTTTTCTGCAACAGGTTGACGGTTAGTCAAATTTACTATAAACGTTATTTAAGATATAATACTTACTTATCAAATATTGTGGAATTCCTGCTGATTATTTGCGTCAAAAGTCACATTAAACTTATTATTAGTATTTTTTGTTTTCCGGTTACAGAAACTGTTACTATTGTGCACAAATTCAATTCGAATAGTTTAATTTTATTTCCAGTTATTTCCTGTTATGTTTCTGTGTGAGGTACTGAGAAATTTGCGATAAGCGGCAAAACATCTGTGAGAAACATATTAAGACATTAAACAACCATTATATCTAAGTTTTCATTTTAAATTCGTTGTCATGCTAAGATACAAATGTTTGATTTCAAGTATGTTCAATCGGTTTTATTTCGGTTGTTTTATTTTTTGTTATTCGTTTCATTTTCTAACGTAAAGTAACTTATATCTTCTTAGACAGTTTGATGTTAAAAAACTCGTAAAAATGAAAACAAGAGTAAAAAACATCGAAAAAATAGTCAATTCCTTTAAAAAATGAGTTTGACATTTTTAGCAGCTCCCACAAACGGCGGCCATCAGTTAGTCGATCATCCATGTCATGTTTTCGAATATTTTTGCACACATTTTGGGTGTATTTTGGGAAAAAATACGGAAGACGTCCGCAAGACAAAGGAAATAATTAATAGCTACCATTTGTTATTTTAATGGAATCACACACAAAATGCAATAAATATTATGACTACAAGTAACTGTGGCTGTATTGTTTTCCGGTTGTTTTCATTTCCATTCTTGGATCGACTACTTACTTTGCCTCAATTCCCGTGTCAATTCACTATCGACATTTTCGGAGCTATCTTTTTAACCAAAATAGTGTTAAAAATAATTAGTTATTATTCCACAGCTTTTTTTCAAAAATTCAATAACATAGTAGATTCTATATATATAGCTGTGAAACTGGCTAGTTTTTACAAGTTGAATAATAAGATATGGATACTTGAGTATACCCAGCCAAATGTGAAACATTTTTCTGTGCTTTAAATTTCGCTTTCCAAGCCTGAACGTCAAAACCTCATAACTTTAGCTTTAGAATCTTAGTTAAGATATAGAAATGTCATTCTTTATCGATAAGATAAAGTTGAAAGTTTAACAAATCGAACATAGATTTTCATTGTCTGTCTTGTTATTGATCATAGATGACGTCAAAAAATGTTCAAAACTCAAGTGGTTTCACTTCTTTCAAGTATTTCCGAGTTTATTACTGTCGTTATTTTTTGTTTTGAGATTTCAAAATATGTGAAAGTACATAGAGGATGTCAAGATTAATTCCTTCACTCATGATTTAAACGGGAAAATCATAAAAAAATTAACTTAATTAACTATAGTATGAAATCACGTGAAGATTTTGAATACGGTGACGTTGCTTATTTTTATCCTGTAGGATGTGAGGATATATGTTCTGCTGTTGGTGTTCAAGATAAGAGTGTCATACCAGACAGCAGCATTACTGCTAATAGTTACATGAATCACGTTTGGCACAGGCCATGGACTGGTCGTCTTCGCTCATTTATAGGATGGATACCACAGCTCAACCAGAACGCTAACGATGGAATCTATCTACAGGTCGATCTGGGTGCAGTATTTGTCATTTGTGCAGTTGCTACTCAAGGAGGGAATGAACATCGAAGCAGCATACCTAAAGCATGGACAAAAAAATACCAGATATCAACATCGATAGACAGTATAGCTTGGACCTCTTATCCCAGCGATGAATCACCCAAGGTAAGGTTTAATTTATTTAATGGCATCCGAGCTATATCCTAAAAAAGACCGCTAATCAAGAGAAAATGAGCTAAGAGAACGTATCCCCCATACTGGAGTTTGCATACATAATCAGCCCCGTTAAGTCTATTTATTGCCGCCGAGTTATGTTGAGAACGGAACGTGATTGGTCATGCAGATTGACCAGAGAGGAAATATACAGCAATGTTATGTTTTTCTTTTGAACATTTGAACAGCTCCTCTTTTTATGTTTCCCAGTCGTTTTTCTCCTAAAAATAAAGTTTTAGCGAAATTGGTAACAGACTAAAAATAGACTGGCTTCTGAAAATAGCACTAGCGGGGTTCCTGATGGGGTCCGGGGATAGGTTCTCTTAGCTCATTTTCTCTTGCCGCTATTGCTTCAGGAATGCCATTGTTTTTCAACAGAGCAAGGATTACGATTAATCAAAATTGCCAGCTGAGCAAAATTCAGCATCAAAAATCACTTCTGTTAACTTATCCTGGTCATAATCTCTTTCCCTCTCTCTCTCTCTTTCAACAGTTGTTTATTGGTAACACAAACATCAATACTGTTGTTAAAAACACCCTAGAAGTTCCTGTTAAAGCAAAACTCATCCGGTTTATACCGACAGACTATCAACTAAAAAAAGTTTTACGTGTAGAAGTTTACGTGTTGAACAAAAAAGGTATGTAAAACACAATCAACACAATACAACACGTATTGGTCTTTCTTGATCTTTCCAATTATGATACTTTATAATAAGTGATTATGAATTGATTCATAAATTCTTAATTGTATTAGATTATTTTGGAGAGTTTTAGCGGATTTTTTGATTTTTTTCAAACAGACACCTGCTCTTTAGAATAACTGTTAGGCTATTGCTGAATTTGCATTGTCATTTCAGTACCAACTTGTGAAGATATTGAAATTGGTGTTGCTGACGAGACTATTATACCAAACAATAGATTTTCAGCATCATCCAACTTGAACAGCAAATTTACAGCAACAGGAGCTCGTTTAGACTCTGGCTATGCATGGAGACCAAGCACTAACAACGACCCTGATGATTATCTACAAATAGATTTGAGTAAAGTGTATGTCATCTGTGCTGTAGCTACAAAAGGGAACAGGTTTAAGTTGGATGGTAGCAAAGGAAACGAATGGACAACACAATACAAAATATCAACTATTGTCAACGATAACCTTTGGATCCAGTATCCCAGCAATAGTACCCCAAAGGTGATTTTATTTTTGTATTGTCATTTTAGGTATCACAGATCTCGGTAACTTAGCAACGCATAAACATTGACATCATTCAATCAATCTAATGAATCGATTGTTTTTACAGATCTTCACTGGGAACACAGACAGGGAAACTCTAGTTAAGAATGTCCTAGACGTCCCTGTGCAGGCAAAACAGATCAGATTTATACCTACAGCTTTTAATGCTGGTGGTGGCAAAGCTTTACGAGTAGAATTGTATGGACAAAGTGTAGATAGTAAGTAGACATATCACAATCTCGTTTTGCCGAATATCCCCAAGAGCCACGCTTTCAGCTGTGCTACTTTTAAAGCTACATTGAATGTCTCGTTTGAGCACAATACAGCGGTTAACATGCATATTCTATGGCATACGAACGAGGCTATCGGGCAAAGACTTTTTCAGTTTAAAACAACTGCTTAAAATAAAGTTATTAATTTAAAAATATTGAAATTGTTCAATACACAGAACTAACGTTTCGAACCAAGTTTAATTATGAGGGATAAGATAAATTGTGGTCCCTGCACAACTGGAATGTCTCTCTGTCGTGATCAACCTTAACAGAAGACATAAATGCATCTTATTTTTGGCATGTTTTTAAACCAAAGCTGATGAGCACGAATATAATGAAAAGCTTTTCCCCAAATAGTACATATGGTTAATTTGTCCAGGTTTGAGATATCTGTTTCAATATCCCAAGAGATATCTGTGGTTGAAGAGCCCAGTCACTTGAGAAATGTCATTGATTCCATTCGCACTGAGTACCAGCATGATTAATTCATGAAATTATATACAACTATTATGTTTTGGGAGCATTTTTTTGTTTGTTTGTTTGTTTGTATTTTTTCATGTTTTTTTTTTTTTTTTTTTTTTTTTTGTAACGGATGCATTGGAAACGACGTATGTCTTATTTTCTTAAAAAAGAACATCAGTTATGACATTTGTCATAATGTTGTATATAATGCAAATAAAATTAAACTAATCAAAGGATAAACATCTACCCTAAGAATATCTTGTGAAAGTTTGAGAAAAATAGATAGAATTTTTAGGAAGATATAAGCATTTGAAAATTAGCACAAAAAAGCACCAAAACGAGGCTAGAAAAGCTTGGCAAGAAGTTCCAACAAAATTCCTATATCTTTAACCTAGCTAGCAGAACATTTTACAATTTCTGTCCCGAACAGCAAAACTTTCCATAAATGTCTATTCATGATACTTCTTTTACTCGAGTGTAACAAAATATGAAATTAAAAAGTTTATTATTTAGGAAAAGTAAATTTGTTCGCCATTATGACAATCGTGTATTCCTTGATATTTCTTTAGTCTAAATCTCTATTCTTTTACATTTAACAGTATTCAGTTGTCGATCGATGTCAGTTGGTGTTGCCAGTAATTCTAAGATCCCAAATGGCGACATGACAGCATCTTCTACATTTAACGCAACTACACCAGCATCAAATGGACGGCTTGGTAACACAGCAGGGTCGTCATGGTGCTCCAGTACAACAGACAGTTCTCCACACTTACAGATTAAGATGGGTGCATCTTACATCATCTGTGGTGTAGCAACACAGGGTGACCATACATCCGAACAGTGGGTAAAGACGTATCAGATACAAACATCAACAGATGGGACCAAATATGTGGACTATAAAGAGAATAATACCCCCAAGGTAATACATAGGGACGTGCATGTAATTCCGTTACAATAGTTCTAACAGCGAAGTATTAAATATGAAACTTGATACAAAAATAATTGACTGGCGTTTCGATAGCAAGGATAAGGTTTATCGTTTTTATTTCTTTATTGTTTAGCAGTAAATCAATTGATTGAGATTGCCTTAAAAATATGTCTGCCTGCCTGCCTGCCTGCCTGCCTGCGTGTCGACCTTCTCTTTCTTTCTGGCTCCCTCTTTGTCTGTGTTTTATTTTTACCTTTTCTTATTTAGCCATGATAAGCTCGTCAGTTAGATCTGGTCGTTCAGACTGACCAATATATATATAACTGCTTTATTATCATTTGTAGACATTTGATGGCAACTTTGACTCCAGTATTATTGTAAACAATGATATGTACGAAGGAGATATTGGACAGTATGTACGTATCAAACCTGACAGTAAACAAGGCTTAACTTATTGTATGAGAACAGAACTGTATGGTGTCAAACAACATGGAGGTATGGGCTTAGTATAGTCATGAATTGGATTTTGCATAATCTGATAAGATTAAACATATAGAATTTATAGTAATAGATCTTCTCAGCATTCGCTTGACTGTCCATAAAACATTAGATTTACACCGAGGTTGGGGTGTATAAATCCATACATTATCTGTATTTTAAGGGAATGTTTACATGGGGTAGGGTGCCCTGGGTAGTAGGGTTAAGTCTTTTGTTTTCTGTTTTCGCCTTTGGCTCGACATTGTATATCCCATACAGATCGGCCGCTCATATTGTATATATTACGTATATAATATAAATATATATTCTAATATAATTTAGTTTTACATATTACGCAGTTTTTACATATGGAATGTATTATTTTTCTTGTGAATTGCAATAAAAACTCATTATCATTTATTTATACACTCCAGCCTCGATTTCAATCTTTTGTTAAAAGCGAATGCGAGAAAGATCTATTTATAGTAATACAAACATTACATGGGACTCGGCATTCCCTTACCATTCTAATGCTTGTATACTTGATGTTATATGCGACCATTACGTATTTTCTATAAAAGAAGAAGAGAGCTCGCAAATGTGACGACTTCTAGACCGGTTTTATTGGGACAGAATTCTGCATAAAATACGCCACGGTAAAATGTCATATAAAACTATGAAGTTTTCAATGAGCATTTACATTTATAAATTGATATTCTAAATAGAAAAGGTTACTTACAAGTTACATGGACATTCTTCTTTGTCTTTCGTGCTGGGTTTTAAATGTGACATTTTTAGCTCTTTTCTAATTTTATTGTTGTGATCTTTTATCAGAAAAAAGTGAAGATTTATTATTTAAAAAAAGACAACAGCAAAAAACATTGCCTCCTTGTTGTGGAAACAGGGGCTTATTTTAAAACTCGTAGATGACACATTTTTTCGACAAGTCCGAATTAATGAGAACATTCTTGGGTCCTACATAGAAAGATTCGATTTATTCAACGTGTTGTGTTCTGTTTTGTGTTTCCCAGAAGTGTTAGCAGTTCGCAGTGACATAGTTACCTATTGTTTTTATTCTTCGTTGTTTTAGTTTGCACTGATATGTCTGTTGGTTTGCCATACTCCACTCTAATACCCGACCATCGTTTCACGGCAAGCTATGTTCATAATGGTTATGAACCTCATAAAGCAAGGCTTTTAACATCAAATTCTGCTTGGACGGTTCCTCCAAATGTTAATGACAAATGGCTGCAAATAGACCTTGGTTCTATAGCGATTGTATGTTCTGTGGCTGCTCAAAGTCTCCCCGGCAGGAATGAGTATGCAAAAAAGTACAAATTGCGTCTTTCTATTGATAATTCCATTTGGCAGT
This sequence comes from Diadumene lineata, assembly GCA_918843875.1. Lineage (NCBI taxonomy): Eukaryota > Metazoa > Cnidaria > Anthozoa > Actiniaria > Diadumenidae > Diadumene > Diadumene lineata. The sequence continues at coordinate 11,686,065 of OU974078.1, read as the reverse complement.
ATTACCAAGAACAAGGTACCGATAAGGTATGGTGACATTTATCATTTATCACATTTTACGTCAATTATACATTGATATGTGGACTTTATGGTGCTAAACATTCGATTGTTTTTTTATTGATAGGTATTTGATGGTAATACAGATGGTAGTTCTGTTGTTAAAAATGATTTAAACAGTCCATCAAAAGCAAAGTTTGTACGGTTTTATCCCACGGAATGGAAGGAGCCTGGTTGGCCATATTTGAGAGTAGATGTCTATGGAGTGCCAACAAGTAAGTAAAAAACGAAAACTATAAGTACTGGTACATTGGGTCATTGATAACTGTGACCATACATCCCCAATTCAATGCAGTATCATAAACATCACATCTAACATAACAGTTATCATCTTATTGGAGAGCTTTTTTACTGACCCGAGGTACTCTGTATCTCAAATGACAGGGATGCGATCGTCCGAAAATCTGAAAAGTATATTTGATAATATCCATGACTTTTTTTGACCTGATGTTCACCGTGGACCATAAATTATCTCAAAAGTGGCTGAAAACCACATTTGAAGTGAAAACATCTCTGGGATTTTTCCTTTGATCAGAAAAAAATAATTAACGATTATTTTTGTCTTCTTTAAGAAGTGCAACACCAGGGTACCATTAATATAACTAGTCCTTTCAAAAAGGACTTTTGAGAAAAAAATAAAATATTGGTCTGGCTGGCATATGTTTTAGCTACTAATTAATCTTGGGTTTTACTTTTGGTCGACACAAGTCTCTAGATATCAACAATCACTTTACTCCGGGGAATAACATAGTCTGTCTGAAAATGTTGAGATGTAGGTGGGATAATATTAGCTCGCATCTCAACCGTCTTTTTTCCCATAGACACTGAAAGAAAGAGACATTTTGATGAGGTTTCTAACTTGCAACATTCTTTCTTTCTCAGCATGCAGCTTCCCTCTTGGGGTTGAACAAGGTGGCCAGATCCCAGACAACAAGATGACATCATCATCCAACGCTAACAATGCACCTAAAGGTCGTCTGTATGGTAGTGGGTCGTGGTGTGGTGCAACGTTATCTAACTCAGAATACCTACAGGTCGACCTGGGTAAGATAGTAACAGTGGCTGGTATTGCTACACAGGGAGATCCTACAGCGAACAACTGGGTCACACAATATACTGTAAAGTACAGTATGGATGGAAGTACATGGGCTGATTACAAGGGAGATGCTGCCAGTGCTAAAGTATGATATATGCTATATAACCATTCCTTACTCGTGTCATAGAGTGTCATGACAGTACAGTGTCTGTATTGCTATACCATAATCAGTCATTTTGTATCTAATTCAGGTTCTTCAAGGCAACTCAAACAATGACAGCATTGTTGTACGATGGTTGACCCACATGTTTACGGCCCAATATGTAAGAGTACATCCAGAAACCTGGAACAATGCTGTATGTATGAGAATAGAATTGTACGAATGTCAATGTCGTAAGTATCACAATACATTCAGGTTGTCACTTTCAAACTATACACATCATTAAAATGGTATATTTCTATATCGATCTTCCTTAGCTTCGTCCTCTGCCATTAAGGAGTTCTCACAACGAGTCCTTGTAGGAAAAGTTAACAGCTACACAGACTTCAAGTGTGAAGTTAACGACAACTTGATAAAACACTTTGAATGGTCGTCTGAAGGCATAGATTTGACTAGCAACTCAGGTGGTATATCGCGTGTTGGCAGTCTTGTTAGTTCTACTCTGAGGATTAATTATACTGGGATTGATTATTATCGGTAAGAATTGTCTGGGTCTGGTTCTAGGTCTGCCTCTACCTCTGTGCTTATATTTATATTTGTTTCAGATGTGAAAGTAATTCAGCAGCTAGTTTTACCTGCAAGAGGTCATACTTGTGCAGAGCAAAATGCAGACCACAAGATACAGTTGCTGATATCAGAAAAATTACAGAGGTCAAAGTAACAATTAGTAAGTCAATGTTTGTGTATAATTTCCATTTGCTTTTTATAAGTTGACCACGCAGTAAAAAGAAGTCAGATTGTTTTCATGGTGGAAATTAATACCCTTAAATTTTGCAACGCTGTCTAAGTGTTTTGTTATCTTTTGGATTCACTGTAATAGGCCCCAAAAGAAAGAACCGACAATTTTAACGTTAAATTTGCAAAACCTTTCCTCTCTAACCCGTTAATGAACTCGTGTTTCTGTGAGACCATCCCACGAACAGTTATCTTTTCCCCTGAAATTAATAGTCTTTTTAGTATTAAGATACTTCTTCAAATTTTTGTAATGCTGTCTAAGTATCTTTATGGACGATAATCTTTCTTCACATTACTTGTGTCACACAACGAGTGTCTTGGGAGAGCTTTGTCTGACACAGCGGAGTTATGAACGAATTTCACTAGCAACCTGTACGTACACAGGCTGCCGGTGCTGATACGATGGTCTGCGTTTGGTATAGACAGCGTCCTTAGCAACGGACGTAAATAATAAACATGTATTTTGTCTTTGTGTTATTTAATATCCTTGCAGGTAAACCAACGTCATCTCCATCACTTAGTGTTGATAATATACAGTCTACATCAGTAAGAGTGACTTGGACTCGACCTGACATCTTACCGTCTTACAAGATAAAGTACGGGACTACCCAACTGGACAATACTATCGATGTATCGTATAATACATCAGACCATACATTTACTGGTTTATCAGTTTGTACGGTGTATAAAGTAGCCATCCAGGCAGTCAGTAAGATTGGTAATGCACCAGTGGGTCCTGAGAAGTCTTTTAAAACATCCGGCGAAAGTAAGTCACGAGTACAACAATATTAATTCCGTCGACAGTCATTGCAAAACGATACTAAAGATTCGCAGCTTCATTATTTTGTTATATACACAAAATTCTGTACCTCTGAACCAGAAAGTTTTAAATTTCATATATTTATATGTATTATAATATATGTAATACAATTTTGTAACAAAATTGGAATAGCTTCTGTTATTTTCTTTGTTGTGAGTGTAAATTATTGCATAAAAATACATGGTGTGAAATCAGAACGAATCTTCAATCTTTTAAATGTCAAACGCTACAGAGGACAAAAAAACGGTTTTTATACCGTCCCCGCTAAGAAAAAGATTAACAAGGACTGTGATATATAGACACAAACCCAATACCAGCGTCTCATTCTCTTACCCTATGCTCTCTTGTTGACTGATGATGATGGCTATGATGTTCACAGTAATTAGCATAAGTTTGGTTAGGTCAACTTTTTACAAATGGGATCTTGATGTTGTGAATCAAACATTTGCGTTTATTTGCATGTGAATATGTGTCACCTACTCAGTAGTTTGTAAGGTTTTGGAAGCATAAAGATATAATGTTATTTGAGAAAAATGTACTGCCATTACAGGTTTCAAAACCGTTATGAATTTCAGATATAACTGTTTGACATTGCTCTAGTTGCACTAGCTTTGATTGATTTGATTTTTGATATGATTTGAGGATTTGTGCTCTAGGCGCTGGTTTTACTAACAACAGGACATTTAGTCCTCTACGCAGTCTACGAGGCTAGTACACCATGGACCTAATGTCGTTATCCAAAGATACGCAAAATTCTAATCATTTGCAGCGGAAATTAGAAAGGCAGTAATTTCTCCTCAATTATTTTAAGACCCTGAGTGTTGGTCCGGCCAAGGGAATCGAACCCGAGACCTCCCGCACAATAGACCGGCGCTCAACCAACTTAGCCAACCGGGCTGCGGTTTCACTCACTGCTCGTTTTTATGAATAGTATTGTTTGTCTAGGATATTGGTTTGATTTCGTGATCTGTACGGTTTCTCAAAGAACAATTGTGAAACGTTCTTTGCACTTCTGCTTTCTACATCGACATTTATTCTTTATGAAATTAATAAGAAATTTTATTTTGTCTACAGAGCCTAAAGATCCTCCTGGTAATGTGAAAGGTGTCGGAGGAAAACAAAGTATTACTGTTTCCTGGACGGTAAGATTCTCGTCTCCTCTAGAATTATTCCTTGGTGTCGTGGAATGATCACCTTTAAAGCTGTAATTGCATGAATAAGAATAATACTCCCATTCCAGTGAGCAACATTATCTCTGGAGTTGTTTCATTGTGCATGAAATAATAAAATGTCTTTAAAAAATTATTTGAGCTTTTAAAAAGATGTTTGGAATGACTATATATATTATAAGAAATGACAATTGTTTCTAGAATTTGTTCTTGTTTTCACCTATCTATGTATTTTTAAATTCTAATTTTTTTTTAATGCAATTCTGAAATAACTTGCTGTCATCTTAAGTAAAGGATATACAAACATAAATAAATACGGAAAACATATTCTAGGTGTTCAGATTCAGGACGCGTCGCCTATGATATGTAAATGATTTTTCTTAAAATACCTTCCTAGATACCAAGTGGGGTTCAATGCCCTCCTGATGGATTCAAAGTCACTTATTCACTACCTCGAGGGGGAGATGGACAGGAAAAGACTATAAACGATGGTACAGCCACCTCCACCACTTTGACTGGTCTAAAAAAATGGACGAAATACTACATTAAAGTAACAGTTCGTAATGATCGGGGATTTGGTCCTTTTAGTGCTGAGAAGGAAATGAGAACTGCCGAAGAAGGTATACTATAGACTTCACGAAACCAATAGAAACATTCGAAAAGGATCAGAAGGATGAACTGAAACCATATAGCTTAATTAGGAGTAGCATCGAATTGAACCTGATCATAATCATAGACATCTTCCATCCTTGGCTACATTCATGATAATGCATAGTTATTGTGACTATTTGTGTAAACGTCTTGTTATCTTAACCGTACCATTTTTGAACGTTTCAGCCCCGGACGCTGCTCCAGAGTATTTTCGCGTGGATGTTACCAGTTCTACAGTTGTCAGTATGACATGGTCTTTACCACCAGAAGACAAACGAAATGGTGTCATCAGAGGATTTAAAATCTCCTACTGCAAGACTAGTGACTGTTCATCATTTAGTACAATACCCATCACTGATAGTAGCATTCGAACCCATAGTATAGGCGGTTTGGATATGTATACAGAATATGATTTCAAAATACTGACTTACACAGTTGCAGATGGTCCATACACGAGTATTATCAGAACAAGAACACATGAAGGACGTACGTAATGACAAAATGATGATAGTCTTGCTGACGTGACGATAGCAAACGTAGTTAGAATATCACTATCAAGATTAAGGAAGATTAATAATAATATCATAAATTAATGATAGTAAAATTGATGATAATGGTATGAAAGAGCTAACTAATCTCACTGGTCGTTGATAACCTTGGGATTAACGTCATGAGAGATTCTATTAACGTTTTTTATGGGATTGTTCATGATGACCTCTTCGCAAAATGACCAAGATATTCTTTAATAATTTAAACATGTAAACATAATTGCCCTTATGGGTGATTGTACATTTTATTGATAACATCTTCTTTAGTGGCTACGGCTATAAAGGTGCTTTTGTATTTCTCAGCTCCGACAAAACCGGTCAATATGGATCACCAGCTCATCCAACCAAGCGAATCTACCGGACCACAAGTCAAGTTAACGTGGAATCAACCTTCTGAACCTAATTTAATCATTACAGGTTACAAAGTGTCCTTTGGTATGAAGGGGAGTGATAAAGTTGAGAAAACGTTGGACAAAAATACTCTCAGTCTGCCATTTCCTGTATGTGGTGAAGAGACGTATGAATTTGAAATCTGGGCTTTTAATTCGAGAGAAGAAGGACAAAAGGCTTCTGGTAGTGTTCAAGTTCCTAGTTATGGTACGTTTTTAGTGAAGAGCCTTCAATTTGAAGCAGCAATTTTTCAAAACTTTATAATGTTGAAGCACCGGGAACGTTTATATATGTGTTGAATAAATGAATAAATAAATTAAATAAATAAATACTTTACCCATCTCATCCAAAAAGTGATTATACTTGAGATGGACGCTCATACTCAAAACTCTCTCATTAATTATTTTTAATTATTTTGATGTTTCTTATAGCTCCAAGTCAGGCCAAAATGCTGACACCATTAATGCATAACACTACAACGTATAGCCTATCATGGGATCCTCTCCCAGACACCAATGGTCCTATCATAACATATGAAGTTCAACAAGTACTAGTGAAGGACTCTACGAAAAAGATGGCAAATGTAAGTTGTAGCGCCGTTGCTTGTCGTGGTACTGGTAATCATCTTTGTAGAAAGACTCTCTACAACTTAACCCACTTTTCTCAATACAATGTCAAAGTACGTGGATATACAAACAAGGGACCTGGTCCGTTCAGTCAACCAGTGGTAATAGTCACATCAGGTATGGTGTGTGTCGTGGTGTGGCGCGTTGTAGTGCAATGCGGTGTGGTGTGTTGTGTTGTTGTTACGTATGTTTGACTAGTTATTGTGTTGTTAGGTATGGTGAAGTATTATATGGCATTGTTTGCAATGTTTTTTGATACATGGTGTTGTAGTTCATAAAATATTTGAGATACAACGCGCGCTCTGATTGACGCCTGCTCTATAACTCAACAGAGCACAGAACATTGCCGTAGAAACAGTATCATTGATGGCTTTGGCAAACTTTCCTCGTTGAAATTTGATAAAAACATATTTGTTTCGATAAAAATATTGTCAATATTTGCCTAAACTTCTCAAGACTAAACCCAAAGTTGTGATCAGTGGAGTTTAGAAACAGATGAAAGTGGCTTTGAATAACTTCGTCAAAAAGCCGTGAAGTTGAAACAAAATTTTACAAACTAAAACATCTGCTTCCAGGTTCGCTCAAGTATTCATCGATATAATGCTTTTCAACCTTATCAAACCTGGAAGTAGAGACTCTGAAATCAACCCTAAATTGTGAAGAGTCGGCCTTAATGCATTGAAATGTCCAGTATTGTACAGATAAGATGAATCGATTATGCACTTGTTCACAAAAAAAAGAGAAAAAAAAGGAAAAGTGTTAAATAATTGTGAGACGAGAGTGTCCTATCCTGTGGTAACCCAAGCTCATCTCTTCCAGTGATGGCAGAATTCCAAGTTCTTCATGCTGCGCGATAAGAAAATGATACGATATGTCGAACATGCGACCTCATCAAACACTACGAATCAAACGCATAGTTCAGTAAAAGTTGAGCGAACTGAGTATAAAGATTGAGTACAATTAACTATAGTATTTTAATGCAATTTTTAACTTGGATTGTTAATTTTCGATATTTCTCTCTATATAACCGTTTTATTTTCTTATAATCTACCTGTGTTAAGATGAGCCAGGTCTCTTTTTGGTCAGCTTCAAGAGTAAACATGACGGTTCGCGAAAATAACGATTTGAGATCAATTTCGAATTCTGATCATCTTTTTGTGATTAAGCACTTTTCTTTGAGCGATTGTACTAATGAAATCATTAATCAGCTTTCATTATGTTGAAAATACCTTCTAAAATAGAAGAATTTTTGTCTTGGAAGTTTTGAATTCTGTCCATTTCAAACTGCGAAGGTTGACAACTGATCCAGGTGAGAAATGTTGAATACAGTAAAAACCCGCCTATAAGAACCTTCATTTTTTCCAAGTCAGCCTGAACAGGTTGTTATATAAATGATGTTCAACACAAAATGAGGCTGTCTAGGTTCAAAGTCCGGCCGGATTTAAATGGACAAGTAAAGATTAAACAATATACTTTATATGTACAACATCGCACCCAGAATACTATATTTCATTTACAAGAAACAAATTTAAGTGAATTACATGAATTTGGAAATAAGAACCTACTTTGAAATTTCAGGCTGAAATGGTTCTTGAAATTTAGGTTCTTATACGCGGGTTTTTACTGTATACGACGAAGTTAATAGCCAACATTTATCATACTTTTTCCTTAAAAATAGAACTTCTGTGCATTTTTACAACATTTCCTTTCATGATTTATGGTTTTAGACTCATTAACGAAGTCAGAATCTCGATGCAATCGGTTATTTCAACAGGACTGTCATAACGCAAAACATCAAAAACCCAGAATTCGGGTAAGTTTACGAGCCTCGTAAATCGTAGCCACAAGGTTTCTTTTCATGTTTACAATTGCTATTGTATCCACGTTTCTCCAGTACTAATTTAATTCCAAGTATATGCCCCACTTTCTAGAAAATCGAGCATCAATTTAACTGGTTATGTTATTTGTTTTGGATAGGAATGATTATTTCGTAAAATGTCGCCGTTGATTTGCATGAAATTTTAGCTTCGAAAATGCTCGAAACCGGCCACTGTAAGTATAGTAACGAGAAAAAAATTGTACACAAAAAATTCAAAAGTAAACATTATATTAAATGTGGTTTTGTTGTAAGTATATATAACAGTATTTCAGTGCACAAGAGATAAGCAAAATCTTAATCACAAAGTTAAAGTAACCGGACAGCTATTACGCGGACTGCCTCTTAACGGTGATAAAGACGACAACATTGGAGTGACAGCCACCACAACTCCCTCGTAGATCCAGTAACCAAATACAAGCTGTAAGTAGCTGATTATTCGTATGATGGAATTTGCGTTTTTGAACAATATGTGGGGCGCAATCTCTGAAGATCAATCGTTAAAAGTGTCGGTGAATTAATTTTGTTTTTGATATGTTACAGATATAGATATGTTTTCATATAAAAAAGGCACAACTTTTATTAAATGCATTTAAAGACGAATATGTGTACATACACACATCTAAAGCCTTTGTTTTAATTATACAAATAATTCAATGAACGTTTTACAGTCAAAATAGCTCAAGCTTACCTCACAAGGATCGAGGAATGGTCGCATTATTCCATTTTTCAATTCATTGTTGATTTTGAAAATGCATTCAACCAAACGAGCATTCGAAAATATTTGTGACAGAACGCTTGGAAACTTTCATCTCACGAGCAATTCCATTTTTAATTTCACCTACATGTTTTACCTAGCAATCATATCATCATTCCTGACAGACTTTAGAAGAAGCTTTCCTGGCTCAAACACTCGCCCGATGTAAATTCCTGACTGCAGACGCCATTTTTGTTCTTTCAAAATTGTGATTTTTGGGCCTCCTGTTGAAGTTTTCTCCTACTGAATTTGGCACGCCTTCGAGTCGTTGTCAATTCAAATCCATAATGAGTTGAATAATGGAATAATACGATCATTCTTCGATCATAGGGGAGTAAGCTTGAGCCGTTTTGACTGTAAATGTAAATGGGAAGAAAAACAAGTAAAAAGTTCATATACTTTTACAGTTATTGCCATAACAAAATGTGGAGATGGAAGAGAAAGTAATGCTGTTTTTACCAAAACAAAAATTTGAGGTATCTCATGAGATTATTAGAGATTCTATGTAATATCATTATTTTTTGGCAAAACGGTGATTGTAATTGCAATTCTAAGTTTAAAACATAAGAGATTATTGTCTTACTAGTACGGATAGATCTGTTTCGATTATTTTGTTTGCAAATCATTTCTTCCTTCATTTGCAGCTGCTCCAGCTCCAGTCCTGAGCTATACTGTTAACATCAGTGGAACTAGTGCTAACCTAACGCTATCGACAACCTCTTCCATCAATGGAATAATCAGGTGAAGGTAATTCATATTCAACTTCAATATATATTTTATTTTTCATCGATCAGTAAATATGAATTGAGATAAAAGTACGTGAATCGTAGAACAATTTGTTTTCAGCTACTCTAGCTACTGTAGACTGATTCTATAAGTCGGTCCCTCTCTGCTGAACGGTTTTTCGCTTACGGGTCCGACTTTAATTATTATTGTTTGTTATTTGTGTTTAAGGAGCAGTACCAATTCTGTTTCAACGCAGTTCAAGTTTACCTGGATAACTTCAAAGACTATGTCAACTGCAGTGATGTTTAAAGATGAGGTAGAAGTTCGTAAACAAGAGCACAGTACTGAGCCTGCATGTGATTTTTGTGCTTTTGCATATGCGGAACTAAAAAATCGAGTAGGCCAAGAAAATACCAATAACTTTCCAAATAGATATATTCTTTAAATGAACTCTTGGGATTATATGGGTATTATCTAATGTTATTAGGTAAATTAGTCATCAATATTTTATTCAAATCTACAATATATTTACTTGGGAAGTTATTTGTATTTAGCAGAGTGCACGCACTAAAAGTGTGCAACATAAATACCACTAAATATAGTGCTATTTTATGCTAATTCTGTTGTTATCTTTTGTTTAATTAGTGCTATTTACTACTAGATAGCGAGACCTGTTGCACACATTTAGTGTGTGCACTCGATCAAGTTTGGAATCGATGTGCCGATTTTGTCCTTTGAAGTATGTGACGGTACAGTTTTTCAAAACGATGGTGTCAGAAGAATGAGTCAAGTCATTGAACATATATAACTTATAACATATAACTTATTTAATGAATGAATAAACAAAAAATAGAGATAGATAGATAGATTTATAAATTCAATTTAAATAGTTAAGGAAATCCATGACGCAATATTTACTGTTATAAACAATAATAAACATTAGTCTCTAGTCGTTTAATAATTACTTTAATATAAATACACTGCAAACATTCTACATCTTGTACGAGGGTGCATTAAACATTATCTTACCAATTGATTCAAAATGATAAATTGGGCTATTCAAAAACTAAGAGCGTTTTCACGTGTCCGTATAGCAAGTAAGTAGAAATACGTTGTTTAATCCTACGGCACATTTATTAACAGAAATTAAACAATTTTGCCTGACGTGCATCATGAGTTGTTTTCGTATGAGTGGGAAACAGTACCGTACCGTATCGCAGTTTTTAAAAAAAACATTCTCATTTTCTGTAGTATCGTAGCGGTATCGTAACCGTACCGTTTCCCACTCATGAGAAAGTGAATGACTCAATTAATTTTACAATAGAAATTATTTAAAATTAGTTTATTCAGTTTCATTGTAAACCTTTTCTGTTGAATTGCTTTAAGATTTATTTGTGAAATTACATGCATTTATCAGTACAAATATAGAAACTTAAACATTTATGTAATAAAACGTTTACTTTAACAGGCAAATTGTGTCATTCATGTATAAAAACTACCAACGGGACACTGACTTTACTTTTCAGGGCAGACGCAGGAAAACCATGAAATATTGAAACAAACAGTTAATACTAACAAATAGTAGCTATTTAGTAATGACAGTACTATTTGCTGTCACTCAACTACCCAGACAAAAGAAATGTTCTCTAGTTACTAAATTGTTAATATTTGTAATATATATAGTTTGTTTTATTTCATGGTTTTCCTGCGTTTGCTCTATACATACGTTTTTACAAATATGGTGATATTTTTAATTGCTTAAATTACGGCTTGATGTGTTGAATTTTTAAGTCTTACTCCTAGCTAGTATTTGTGTTGTGTTTTCAAAATCTGGGACATTCCCTTTCTTGTGAATGTATTATTTATTTCGCGCCAAAACGTTTGACGCACGCGCGTCTTTTGCTCATGAAAAGCGCGGGAAAAAGCCCGAAAGACTCCGAGTCGTTTGTCTTGCTTTAAAAACACCTATAGCAGGTTTTTCACATTTATGTTTGAATTAGCCAAAATATCAACAGTTCAAAGAAAATCACTGAAATATTAATTTCCCTGCATTTTTGCGTCTAATCACTGGTTAAGAACATGGATAATAGCCCACGTGACTTATAGTTTCCTATCCAGTCTTTTTATTATCCATGTTAAGAAGCGACCAGCGAACATGAATATTTCTGATAACGTTTTCCTAGAATCGAAACGTTTGCCTGGCACCTGCAGGCGCCTTATTACAAAATTACTATTAATGAATTTAAAATTAAATTTTAAATTTTCATTAGTTTGAAGTTTAAGAATCGTATATTTTCTTACATGATTTTCAAATCACATTTAAGAATTTGTTTACGAAAAACTTTTCTTGAGTAGTAGATTAATTCTGAGACTCGATTTAATATTGAAGCCATTGAATTGATTTTCTTGTATTTTGCAATCCGTTTTTCACTGCGGTTGTTTTCCAGCTTGCGTCCTTTCTTTATCTTCCTTCCTCCCTATCTTATGTTCCTTTTTTCGATTCTAACTATTTATTATTCTTCAGCCTTTTTCCTTGTGATAAAATTGTCTCAGCTTAGACTTTTATATTTTGCAAGTTGACCTATATCATCACGTTTTCTAGTTCTCACATGATGGGAGTAGTGATATATTTAGCCTGTGAATATCCATTGGTATCGAAGCAGATAGGAAGAGATCGAGTCGTATCACCATAAGTATTCCCAAACCGAAATCGGCGTTCTGTGAAAGAAGAAGTTATTTATAAATAATCAGTTTTTGTTAGGAATGCTTTCATCAAGGAACAGAAAATAAGGTAGCATGCTTTATACACCGAATATGGCGGACGGCGCGGTTATGTACTGGAGCGATATCACAGAAACGAGGCTAGTCAGTCATCGCACATCGATCGTGTTTCGTGTTGATCCTTATATTGCAGTTTAACTTCAAATAGAATGGTTTTCATGAGTTTTGTACCATTTTTTCAATAAAAAACAACATAGCCGAAGATGAACTGTTCACCAAGACGACTGACTAGCCTAGTTCTCAAGATCGTCCGCCATTTTTCGATTCGGTAAATAGCACGCGGGAATTTTAAGATCGAAGACGAGAGAAGCGTTAGGGCGGAGAAGTACGACCACAAATTTCGAGTAGAATTGTTCTATAACTCTATAGAGCACTGCTGTCGAGGTTTCTATTTATTTCATAAAATTCAATCACGGTTTTAAGGCAGATTTTCTGAATTAATTATGGCTAAAAAATATTCGAAAGTCAAAAATAACATGCACTTTTAGAATCGTATTACTAACATATAGAGTCGATTTTAGCAATATGCTATTGTATCACATGACACTTTTGAGATGATTTTGAAGATAAAATTTGTAATTTTGTTTTTTTTATGTAATATTCTCTGCTTATTATGTACAATCAATTATTAGATATTTATTGTACTTACGAGGAATGTATCCAGTGTATTTTGGTTTCATCCCAATCCCTTTGTACAGCGTACCATGATCAATAGGGGTGACTTGCACAGTTGCCTCTGGTACCCTGCAGCAAACACACACACATAAATATTGGTGAATAGCGTTGAATGCCGAATTTAACGGTAAATACTACTTGAAGAAAAGATGCCTGGGATTGGACAAAATAACAATGACTGATGAGGGAAAAAACAGAGAAGATAAAACATGTGTAGAACAATGCACATTGCTCGACGCAATCCAGGTTTTCCGTTTGTTTTTGTCGTTTTATCTAGCCCACTAACCGTTCCAGCAGTTCAATATTAGCAGACAATGCTAGTATGGGCTCCCTGTGGTTTTAGTCGCTGGAGGACATAGGCTACACCCGACAGATTATAGTGTGAAAGGTATGTGTTCTTCAATCCACACTTTGAATTCTGCGGGTTAACATAAAAAAGTCATGTAGTATTTCTGGGTATTGCTTGTAGAACCAGAGATTGAATTTTACTGCATGTTTGTTCTTTTTTTTTTACTGACCTGGTGACGTCAATCTTCTGTGTAGCTAGGTTTTCCTGTTTATGTCTCATTGTTAGGGAATCTGTAAAACCCTCCTTTGTCCATGTCGCGTACCTGGTACCGAGATCGTGTTCGCGCCTGCGTGGTACGTACCCTGTGTAACCTGGCAAGGGAGGCTCACAAAACTCCCGTTGTTCGCCTGAAACATATCAAATATGGGGAATGAGATAACCAGATAATGTCATTGCGTACAAAAAGGACTAAAAATGGGTCAAAACAAGGAAAATCATGATAACAAAAGAAGCGAAAAACAAAATCAAGCAACACACAAAAAAAAAAACAAAGTCAGACCAAAGCCGAGCCAATCAATCAACAAACAAGCAAATCATCAAACTTACTTGGGAAATAGTTTTTGGAGTATCTCGGTTTAAGATCAGGATACAAAATAGGATCTTTAAAATCGGCTAGTATTTTTAGTTTGGGTGAAGAATAGACAGTCTTCTTCAGTACGTCACTCTCTTCTCTGTATTTGCCATCTTTCATCATAAAACCGCTGACTGCTTGTTCCGTGGCTTCCTTGTATCGTGACCCATATAAAAACCGGACACTAGGAACATACCCTGGATGGACAAATTTTACCAGTAAAAACCCGTCAAGGATGAAAATATACACAACGCATACATAGTTTTACGGTCAAATCATGAGGGCGCCAGAACGCAGATAAACTGTAGCTAGACGAGAGCCTTTTACTTTATTTTAATTCTCTTTCCTCTCCCCGTTCACCTGTACTAAGACCATAGTTGAGATTTTGATTCTTTCGATTTTAATTCATCGTTTCTTTGAAGTTTCGAGGAGTTTTTGTTTATTTAATAGTTTGTGTGCAAATTAAGGTTGTTTTTGTTTGTAATCGGTGCTTCATATGTCATGTGAACATGCCTTTAGTCATGCAGCCAAAATTGCGCGCACGTATAATGCGTCTTGAAGTCTTTTCCGTCGTGAAGCAATAAAGTACGACACTTTAAAAATTCTTTTCTGTACTTTTACTAATCGTTTCCTGAGAAGCTCAACAGGCCAATATAACTCTACAGACTATTGTCCTTGATTTGTTTTTATCGATTATAAGCCGAACAATAGAAACTTACAAACGACGTGCTTTGGTTGTTTTGCGCTAGCTTTTTTCAATTATCCTTTGTCAATAATAAAGTTTTCGAGAGTCACACTATACACACACTGTACTTGTTTGCCCATAACGTTTCAACTATCGCCTTTTAGAATACATTATTTCAGATTTCGGCTCACTCGATATTCTTTGAGGATTCGACCACCCCACCCCTCCCCCTCTTCACATACACACGGTATAGTCTAATAAGTCAGTTTGGTATTTTAGTTCTACCTGTGTAGCCTGGAACCATATTTGCTGTCAGCTTGTTATCACCATTAGGCTGTGGTAGATACGGCTGTCTTAGTCGTGGGTCATCGAGCTTGGTTAGTCGTAACTTTTCATTCCGTGTATGACGCTGCAATGATAGTAGGAATTGTGTTCTGTCAAACGTTAAGCTATCCGATTCACCTGCTCAAGTTCATGAGCAAATAGCGCGTTTTGACAAATATGGCAGTTTATGTTTTAAAGCTCGCACGTCTGCGAGATGAGCGAGTGAGTGACTGAGTATGATGATGAATAATGGTTTTAGTACCATTATTTTTATTATTACAACCGATATAAAAAACTGACTAAATGACTAATGAACGGCACGACAAAAAAAAAAAAAAAATAAAATAAAATTACTAAAACGTTTGCTGCACACACTTTTCTAAACGTTTATTTCAAGGTTACTAGGAAACGAAATAGACATTTTTTTGTTTTGTGAAACTTGTCAAAATATATAGTTGTAATTTGGAAACACCGACACAGCCCTTAATATAGTATTTTTCTAGTTTTTATCGTCAATATAATCAGTCTCTTTTAGGCGCTTCTTTTGATGTGATTGCTATATTCATATAAAAGTGTTTTCATAAACATAAAGCTGTAATCGAAAATGATAATTGGTGCTTACCGTAGTGAGTTTGTCTGTTGCTATGCCATATGTGTGTCCACATTCGTATTTTAATTGTGGGCAATAGCCACGATAGCTGTAAATTAAAATAAAGGAATGAATGAATGAGAATTGCATGAATAGATGGATGAATGAATTTACGAATGCATAATTGTACTGCGGAATTTCATGTGAAAACATTCTTAACATATTCGTTATTTGTGAAAACAACTGAAATGTGCATGATGAAATGTATGGCATGCCGATTGTTTCAAAAATAGTTGTTCTCTCATAGATAAACTTTTTCCAAATATATAATACTTGTTTCTGTCAATAATACTTATTTTTATACAGATACAACTTGTTTTCATATATAAGACTTGTTTCTGTCAATAATACTTATTCTTATACAGATACAACTTGTTTTCATATATAAAACTTGTTTCTGTCAATAATACTTATTCTTATACAGATACAACTTGTTTTCATATATAAAACTTGTTTCTGTCAATAATACTTATTCTTATACAGATACAACTTGTTTTCATATATAAAACTTGTTGCGCAATCCCTTGAGACCACAGGTAGCCCAAACTCATTATCGTGACAAACACGTCAACAGAAATATGATGTGCTCGAAAATGACTTTAAATGGTTTTCCTTTTTAATTCTGATACTTCTAGATTGGAGCTAAATTTAGAGTGTAAACTTTTAGAATAAATTTTTTCGAGATTTTTACACTTGATAAACGAGTTTGGGCTACCTGTGTTTAGACCCAGCTTCCCGCTGTCACGAAGGAAATTTCAATATGGCGGACATTAACATCGGTACTCTATTTGACGAATTTAGAAGTTTTCTCGAGGAACTGCCCTCTGTTAATATTCACACTAATTTGTTTACTGAAGATGTCAGTGTTGCTGATCAATTGTTGAGTTTATCAAGGAATACTTATCAAGAATTAGTGTTATTTTATTGTTTATTCAAAGCGATTTATGTTTCATCCGTTGATCCTGAATGTATCGAGTTTACTCACACTCTAGAAGCGCTTATCGAGGTTTACAGAGACATGACAGTAAGGATAAAGGAACGCTGTGATTGTTAGAAAGGCAAAGCTACCACGCATTTAGCTGTCACATGTTGTCCGCGGGAAGCTGGGTTTTAACACAGGTAGCCCAAACTCGTTTATCAAGTGTAAAAATCTCGAAAAAATTTATTCTAAAAGTTTACACTCTAAATTTAGCTCCAATCTAGAAGTATCAGAATTAAAAAGAAAAACCATTTAAAGTCATTTTCGAGCACATCATATTTCTGTTGACGTGTTTGTCACGATAATGAGTTTGGGCTACCTGTGGTCTCAAGGGATTGCGCAACAAGTTTTATATAGGAAGAAGTCTTATATATGAAAACAAGTTGTATCTGTATAAGAATAAGTATTATTGACAGAAACAAGTTTTATATATGAAAACAAGTTGTATCTGTATAAGAATAAGTATTATTGACAGAAACAAGTATTATATATGAAAACAAGTTGTATCTGTATAAGAATAAGTATTATTGACAGAAACAAGTATTATATATGAAAACAAGTTGTATCTGTAAAAGAATAAGTATTATTGACAGAAACAAGTATTATATATCGGAAAACAAGTTGTATCTGCATAAAAATAAGTATTATTGACAGAAACAAGTATTATGTATTTGGAAAAAGTTTATCTATGAGAGAACAACTATTTTTGAAACAATCGGCATGCCATAGAAATGAAAGCTAGAAAAACTGTTATAACTGCTATATGATCTGAATTTTTCAGTATATGTATTTTTGAATACTGGAAATAACATATGGACGATAAATAATTGAGAAACAATTCTCAAATGATATTCAGTAATATGCGGTCAGTCAGAGGATGTCTAATTTAGAAATGGCACTGGCAAAACGCAAAAATGCACACAAGAAATTCAAATAGAAATTGTTTATTTGTAAACGTTTTAACTTGTTTTTCTATTGCTTTGCATTTCATTGTTTGATTATTGACAGTTTAATCTATTTGACAAAAAATCTAACTTTGTAATTATTAAACATTTAATTCTGAATTTGTTCGGAGCTATTTATACTTCGACAATATAATGCGCATTTGAAAAAAAGTACGAATTTTTGTTTCATGTCATAAGGGCCATCAAAGCTTTTTTTGTTATTGTGACGCTAGTATAAACAAAAAATCATCTTCGTTTACAAAATTGATTTTCATGGCGATGTTGTGTATTTATTGCTATACAGAAATAAATGCTCGGAAAAAAAGAATAACTTCCATTTATATATAATAAACAATAAATCTCCGTCCAGTCAAAAAGTAAATGCTTTCAAACATATCTGCATAACAAATTTTTCCTCGTGCAAACAATTGCATGGAATTGGTTCCAGTTAAAATTGACCAAAAATCACGATTTGTGATATACTTTTGACTCAATTCATTTTCAAAGAAAGCCCCTAATAGTACAACCGGTCGTTATGGCTTCAAGAACTCCACTTGTTTTATAGCTCTGCACCACATGTTTTTTTGCCAAGCGCGCATTTTTCCCTCGTGCTCAAAGACTCAATTTGACTTTATAAATACAACTTGAGAAATAATTTCTAAAGGGAAATAAAAAAGCTGTCTAACTTACCCAGGCAAGTTGCTAGCAACGTGAGGATGTGTTAGTTCAGTAAAACCCATCTTGAAATTTCTTCTAGTCGCCGATCAGAACTGAAGGTTTGTGTTACACTAACTAGTTTACTAACATTATCGTTGTCAAGGTACACAATGAGTCGTTGAGCCGGCTCTCATGATCGAAATTGATCTTTTTTTCAATGAGCTTGGGTAAACTTTAATTGATTGTGATACAATGAGCACGCATTGAGTAACCAATGAAAAGCGTTGTTTGTGAGTCACCATAATCCAACATTATACACAAAAGCGTTTGGGATAGGGTTAATGACGGCCTGAGATTAACTTGTATTTATAAAATGCTAATAGAAGCAATCCCTCGGGACTGTGAAAACATTGAATGCTTAGAGTACAATTCTTGATCTAACTTTTCGTTGATTTGATTTTAACATCTTTTTTACTACGAAACGGCAATGTAAATCCATATATTAAAGCTTTAAAGTCTTAACTATGTGTCTTGACTGGCCACACTTAAAAAGCACTCAAGTTAAACGATGTTTTTGAAGTTTATAATATGGTCTTCGTAAACCTTTTTGACATAACCTACTATTTGATGATAATAATGTTTGTTTTAACCACAGTAAATAATAATCTTTATTTGGTCAAAATATCACAGCACGAATTCATGTATTTTCTAATAGAGCAGTTTTAGTGCATAGACTATTTTAAATGAAAAGATGGCGTGTCAGGCAAAATACCGGGAGTATTTCGGGAGTTTTTTTTTTTTTTTTTTTTTTTTTTTTTTTTTGTATGCGCAATTAGCCCAAACGTTGACGGAAATTTTCTAGACTAACAACCGACTAAACGTGAACCAAATAGATAGTTGCAGTTTACAAATAATGAAAAAAAATTTGAAAAGTCAGAGAACAACAAAAGTGAAAGACATTTTTCATCCTGTACAAAAATTGCATTACAAAAATCAGTATAGACATCGCAAAAATAGCTTTTGATGTCATGGTTGTACTAGTTAGATCGGATGGTTTATAAATGCCACGTTTGTTTGACTCTCGACAAATATATAAATCAATCTTCATATCTGTGAATCTGATTATAAAACCGACAAAATTATAAATTAAAAAAAAGAAGTCAAATTTTATTTTCAATCCTTTTTTAAAATTTTGATACGTAATGTAATTGACTCAGCAATGATGAAAATAGGAGAAAAATAGCTCAATCTCTGTTTATTAGATTTATATGAATGAATGATAAACTTGTTGCTATGGTAACAACTATAGATGTCCAACTTATGACCAACTTCCCTTTAAAACAAAATAAATAAGGACAGTGTCTAAAACTTTAAATACTCAGTACACTTATAGTTCTTGGTTTTTTTAGAGCTTTCGACTCAACTAGCTGGAGTCTTGATCACTAAAAAAAACCAAGAACTATAAGTCATATGTGTACTGAGTATTTAAAGTTTTAGACACTGTCCAGATTATATTTACCAGTACAGATGAATTTGTTTATTGAAAATAAATAAATTTCAAAATTATTGGATGTCATCGAAAATGTTTAATTCTATAATTCATTTGTTTATCATTATTAATTCTTTAAGTCATTAAATTTATGTAATAGTTATTTCAGTTGACTTCGTAAAATGTTCGTACTTTATTCGTACAAATTTCGTACTAGAGTCCATTCCACCTCTGTCGAAGTGGACTCTGGACCGTGATGAAGTAAACATTCAGTGACACCATGAAATGAATTTATCTTGCATGCGAAAATTTTCGGTAAGTTTTGACCTAAAATATCACTTTAGCTCAGTTAAATAAGCATCCTAGAATTATTCACTCTGTCGTGAAGCTTTATACCAACTTTCGGTGCATAATTTTGCACGAAATCGAGAAATTATTTACGTCCGTATAAATTTGAAATTCGTCATTGTAATATTGTATTTTCTTAGCTTATTGCCTTATTGTCAAAAATATGTATTTCCCCGCAAGTCTTGATGAATGATTGAAGTTCACTCTTTAAGTCAGACATTAATTCCCCTAAAAATGGCTTTTTATTGTATCGGAATATTTCTGGATACATTTTTTTGTTTAATCAACTCATTACTTGCATCCGTACTTAGACGACGAAAATAAAATGTAGAAGAAATGTTTCTTTTTGCTAAAAATGAGTTTAACATTTTGTTGTTCCACAAATTGTTTTACTAAAACGATCTTGATATTTAAAACTTATTAAAATTCTTTAAGCGTTTTATTTCGTTTTGTTTGTATAGCATTCCTGTCTGCAGGTTCCCTAGTAAAATATCAAATATTTAATTCATATTTCCTAAACAATAATATGAATTAGATTACACCTTTACTTTTCTGATTTTATCAATAATTGTATTAATAGTTGTCAATTATTGTATAATATGGGAAAATGAAATTGTCTCTGATGAGTTTGCTAAAAAATTGGTTGAGATGTAGGGGCAGCTAAGATTGTAAATGCATTTTATTTTAGTTTGTTCCGAAGGACTATAGCTAAAGCAGGTTGTTGAAGATGTTTATACATGTCTAGCAGGTGTGACATTATTATATTAATTTTAGTGAGAATATTATTTAAATCAGTGCATGAAATGTTATGAAATAAAGTGGTTTCAGGTAATGTTGAATAATTTAAAAAAGCTAGTATACTAATGTTTATTCAGAGTGCACTCTCTATGGACATGAAATTAATTGTTTGTGAAATACATGTAAAAATAGAATTATTCAAAATTCATTATTTGTTTTTATCTACTTCACAGAGTTAGCATACAGTTTCAAAGGCTGCATATCAAACATGGAACAAGAGGTCCACAAAAGAAAGGAACTTCAAGATGAGAAACAAGATAAAGATTCCAATCCTAACACCAAAGACAATCTCAAAGTACCCTCACTTGCTCATCTCAACTCTTTAGTGAAGAAAGAAATTGAGAAAAGCTCCTGGTGGGAGCTGTATGGGGTTGATATTAGCATTACTGGTGTTGCTATTGCTTTTCTTCCTGTTGGATACAAACTAGTTGGACAAGAAAGCAAGCTTCTCTCCATCTTTGGATTTCTCCTACTATCGTACATACACTCTGTCATAACTATTAAAGTCCCCCATGCTGCCGTCCACAATGCATTCATGGGTTCATCAAAATTCTGGAACAAAGTTATATCTGTGTTTGGAATAGAATTTTGGGGAGGTTTTACGGAAAGCGGAAGTACAGAGACGCACATTCAGTACCATCATCCATACACTAACGTCATTGGTCTAGGAGACTCTAGTTCTTGGAAAGTTCCACAGCTTGACCGCTACTCATATTTGTTCTTTGCACCTATTTTCATCCATGCTGCTTACCCTTTCGTAGCAATCAACATGCTCGGGAACAAGTATGCCGATCTTGCACGTATGTTTATCCTGGCGACTTTGGGCTACTTGTTTCAATTATACCTCTTTTTAAATGTGTCTGGATTGTCATTTAAAGCATCTTTGTTGTGTGTTTTCTTTGTGCGATCGGTATTTACCATTCCTTATATTCATGTGAACATATTTCAACACATTGGTCTTCCTATGTATGATCCTAAAAAGCGACCTGCCAGCAGACTCCAACAAATGGCTAACTCTGTTCTGAACCTACCGAGCAATCCACTGCTTGATTACAACTTTGGGCATAGCCTTATTAGTTGCCACGTTGAGCACCATCTTTTCCCACGGCTGTCGGACAACATGTGCTTGAAGATTCGCCCTATTGTGAGGAACTACTTGAAAGCACATGGTTTACCGTATAATGAGGATTCTTACAAGAGTAGACTGTTGATGTTTTTTAATCAATATGAAGAGTTGATGGTTCATGCTCCACCAATAACTGAACTTATTGGGATACAGTAGAACTGAGCCTTAAAACAAATAAAGTTTCTTTCTGATTGGTATTTTTTCTTTTACACGTGGACGGACTTATTATGCTCTAACAATACATTTTGTCTTAAACAAAATATGTTAATTGTTTTGATTTTGACTTATTGTGATAATTGTCTATATGATTGACAACACCTTGCAGAATGAGATGGACTCATCACTACAACTGAACTGTTGCTCCAAGCTTACTGGGTAATTTATTGGACAGGGAGCTCAATTTGATCAAAATGTCTGCTTTTTAAAGACTTGTTCTGTTCTGTTATTTTAATGTCCAATGATTCATTATATTAAGCTGTTAAAGCATTTAGTGAACATTGAATCAGTTGAAGTGCAAATGCAACAGAAGAATTTGCAAGAACTATTTTTAAAATAGTTCTTTTTATATGTTGATTTATTTTGAAAAATGTTATCCAAATCTTTGTGCAAAAGTTTTTGAGCTTGCGTATTATTGATTTATCTCCCATTATTTATAGCATATGATAACAATGGTCTTTTAATCTTATGTAGGTTTTTCATTATTGCTATAATTTTAAAGTTCAGCTGTTTGCCTTCAATTATTTTTTTTACTAATATAGTTGATATTTAATTTCTTGATCTAAAACTTAATATATTTTATGATTCAATAATTTAAAAAGTTAAAACAGAAAATAAAACATGTATTGACTAGAAATATTTAGAATGAATACTAACATGAATACTAGATGTTTCAGAAGCATCTTGACTACGAATTAGTGTGTATAATATATTACATAATATAGGTCAAGTTAGATTGTCATATTTCTTGTAAGCTTTCTCAAATAAGTCGCTCTCTCATTTATTCTCTTATCAAATGATCATTATTTCTTATTTCTGACGTTGCAATTATGAAGTTTTCTGAACGTATCAGGATTTCTTTGGTAGCTTGTGAAACCATTGTTGGAAATTAGGAAAAAAAGAATGGAGCATGTGTACATTTTTTGGGAGAGATAACAAACATGCCTTTCAACTAATGAGTGAATAATTTCTAGCAAATATGTTAAAATACAATTTGTTTTGCTTAGAATAGCCACAACTTACTATTTGCACAGTTTTGACATATGAGCAGTGGCAGAGTGTTACGTGTACTTGTAGTTCAAGAAAATAACCATATACCCCTCCACTGATCATAAACAGTTTTTGAAAATTTAGAAGGGTGGACTTGCCCAGGAATTTTCTTTACAATAATTGTCTTTATCACTTGGGGAAACACCAGAGGGGAAGGGGAGGGGGGTCTTCTACTTCTACTCAGACATCACAGCAATAATGATGTTTGAGGAGAAGCTAGATTTGTATTCCAAAAGATGCTTTTGAATTTGATCAATAATAAAAAAATTATGCCAGCAAAATAATTTACAAATCTAGCTTCTCCTCTACATCTACATGGTTCCAGCACAGGGGCCGGTTGTACGAAACCTGAATAGCGCTATCCACTGGATAAATCCCTATCCAGCGGACAAATTCTAAAGAAATCCTATGTAGTAGATAACTTTATAGATAGTAGATAGCGCTGTTCAAGCTTCGTGCAACTGGCTCCAGGAGGCTTAAAACTCTTTCTTAATTGTGTAAATAAATTTAGTCCAGATTCAATTCAATGTTCTTCCAACTGTCATGGCTGCTTTGGTGTGATGGTGCAAAGTCTGTACTTTTAGTTTGTATAAAGACATCAAATATAAGGGGTGGGTACTTCAGGGAAGAGGCCAGGGGGCTGATGCTGGTGTTGTGTTCCCCCTCCCCAAAAAATTTTCTGGATGCTCCCATGAATATGCAAAACAAATCAACAATTCTGTCGAGCTCGAGCCCCTACCATGTATCATTTGCTTTTGTCAAGTAAAATCCTTACCCATTTCATCAGACTGCACATCTCTCCAACTTGGCAAAGAGGCCATAATGCTGGTAAAAGAAAAATATAGCGAAATTTATAAATACTAAACTAAACATCATTACAGAAAAAAAAAGATATATGATATGACACATACTTCCAAATACCTCCACTTCTAAATTTGTCTGACTTTTTTTGCGACGATGGTTTTCGTGGTATTCCCGTGTGTGAATCTCTTGCATTATAGGTGGGCTTCCTGTTTAACCACGTGACTTCTCCAACACGAGGTCCTGAGCACGAGGCAAGAAATCCAAAATGGTTAGTAATCAACAACAATTCTCCTAAAAAAATCGTTCATTTTCTAGCACTTCCCTCAAAGTTCTCCCCATCAAATAACGTAAATGTCTTTTTATATTATTAGGTGTTGTTCGTGTTATACGAGCATGCCTCTGGCTATGCAATCTTCAAAGTTATCGCCCAGGAAGAAGTTGGAGCTTTGCTCCCCGAAGTACAAGAGTCTGCCCTCGATCTATCTCGGTTTGGGAAACTTGTAAAACTTGTGGCCTTTTCGCCGTTCAAATCAGGAACAAATGCTTTAGATAATATCAACTGTGTATCTGAAGGTATCTATATTGTGGTGTTAGTCTATTAGTGCGTGCTTTTACAGTGTGTTGTGCTTGTTGTTTTGTTCGTTGTGTAAAAAGTTTTTGGTCCGGAGACCACGTGTGTATTTAGCTATTTCTAAACATCGACTAAATTTTAAAATTTATGAACATATGTTTGTTGTGTAATGTTTTGGAAAGTTTTTTATGTGTGTTTTAGTTTCGTATTATCTTTATTAGGCAAAACGTTTTGTTATTTGATCGATATTGAATTTATGATTATGCTGCTGATTTGATATTTTGCATCCAAAGATGGATTTTTATTTGTTAAGCTTTAATAATTCTAAATGCTAGAGATAATCAATTGTTTTGACTCTATATTCAGACAATTTGATTTCTTTTCATGTATTTCATTTCCAGAAAAGGATTAATCAACAGTTTAAAATATAAAAAATATATATGCATAATATTTTCTCTTGTTTCGCTAACACTGTTAAGTAGAAATCTAAATAAGTGTAATATTTTATTTCTATTTTTAGGTGTTGTTCACGATGACCTGAAAGCTTTCCTTGAAGCCAATGTCCCAACTGGCAAAAAGAAGTCTAAAGTCTCACTTGGAGTACTAGACACCAAACTAAGTGCCGCCATCCAAGAAGCTGTCAACATCTGCTGCGACTCTAGTAGTCTTGTAACAGAGGTCCTTCGAGGAATCCGAGTGCATTTTGAGAAGATGATCAAAGGTCTGACAAATCAAATGGCTGCCAAAGCACAGCTTGGTTTGGGACATAGCTACTCCAGGGCCAAAGTGAAGTTCAATATCCATAGAGTTGACAATATGATTATACAGTCAATAGCTCTATTGGATCAGCTAGATAAAGACATAAACACATTCTCAATGAGAATAAGGTAAGGAGTTGCAACTTTCAATGAAAGAAGAATAACTGATGACGCAGGTCAAATGCAACATCAGTTTATGATTATCTACACTAATAAATACTGTTGTCAATTCTTGTTATAATTCACACTCTTTGGCCTATAATTTGGTGTCCTTAATAGTAGAATCCAAATTGATGAAGTTTATTTTGTGCTGTGTGATTTTATCATGCAAAAAGGTCATTGTCATCAAATGCCTGAAACTAATGACAACAGCTCTGAGATGATCCCTTTGATTCCATATACTGTTGGTTTAGTCTTCATCCATTTTAATTTCATGTGGTGGTTTGTTCATAGGGAATGGTACTCCTATCATTTCCCAGAGTTGGTTAAAATCATTGGAGATAACTACATGTATGCTAAAGTAGCAAAGTTTATCAAATCAAGAAAAGACTTTACTGAAGATAAACTAGAAGCATTAGAAGAGATTGTCATGGATGAAGGGAAGGCTAAAGCCATCTTTGAAGCATCTAAGTCATCTATGGGTAAGCAAAATGAATAAGTGGATGGATAAATGAGTGTTTGGATAGATGGGCAAGTGAACAAGTAGAGGATGGGAAACTTAATGCCAGTTGAGAATGAATTAATGGGTGGATGATAAATGATTGATGATTAAATGAATAGATAGATGTTTTAAACAGATGGATGCCAAGATAAATACTGTACATGATTGAATAAATTAATGGATAAATGAACAGACATGATGGTTTTAGAGTTTCAATACAGCATGCACAATAATTATTTTACTATGTGAAGATCAATCTGCTGCTAAAATTAATATTAGTTTGTTAAAATGTCATATATTTGCTGATTGTTTATTATTATTTCTTTCAGGTATGGATATCTCTCCATTAGATTTAATCAACATACAAGCATTTGCCGGAAAAGTGATTGGTCTTGCTGACTACAGAAAGGTTCTTCATCAGTATCTAATATCGAAGATGACCAGTGTGGCTCC
The DNA here is from genome assembly GCA_918843875.1 of Diadumene lineata. Taxonomy (NCBI): domain Eukaryota; kingdom Metazoa; phylum Cnidaria; class Anthozoa; order Actiniaria; family Diadumenidae; genus Diadumene; species Diadumene lineata. Next base: position 11,659,567 of record OU974078.1, on the reverse strand, counting down.
AAACCTGTCTACACTTATAGGAGAACTGGTAAGATCTTGTTATTATTACCCTCTTGTCAGAACTTTTTAGTTGTCTAGCTAATGCTGTCTAAAAGAAAAAGGCTCTGGTGAATTGAATTTCACCAGGAAATTTGATTGGTTTATATAATATAACGTGCAAGTGAAATGCTCATCTTTGGGTAACTGCTTTGGTAATCTGTTGCGACTGGTGTTCAATTTACCAAGGCTTTAGATGTTCATGTTGGGTACTGAAAGGAGTCTACAATCCTGGACAAAACTACAGTAAAATATTGGTTTTCAGCGTTGCTCAGGAGTTAATTTCATGAGATATACTGTTGTTGTTTCAGGTTGGGGCCAGGCTTATTTCACATGCAGGCAGTCTGACTAACTTGGCCAAGTATCCAGCGTCTACTGTGCAAATTCTTGGTGCTGAAAAGGCTCTGTTCAGGTAATGATCTCAATGAGGAACAATAGTGACCCAGGGACAGAGCAAACACAGGAAAACCATGAAATAAAAACAAACTAAATACTAACAAATAGTAGCTATTTTCACCCTTTTCTGATGTCTATAACAAAGGAGTGCCTGTAACAGACAAATACATGACTGTACACATTCCTATGGACTGTCACTTGAAAAGCAAATTCATTTCTTTTTTTTTTGCCATTTCAGAGCTCTGAAGAAGAAAGGTAACACCCCCAAGTATGGTCTTATATTCCATTCATCATTTATTGGTCGTGCAAACAAGAAGAACAAAGGGCGTATATCAAGATACTTGGCTAACAAGTGTTCCATTGCATCCAGGATTGATTGCTTCTCAGGTAAATTGATCTAAGTGAGAATGGTTTGAGCGTAGGTGCAGACAGTGTGTAAGTTTATCTGATCTGGATAAGAGTACCCCTATTAAGACCGATGTCACTGATACCTGAATAGTTTTAAACCACTCAACATTGTAAGCTTAAGCTTTGTGATTGAGTTTTGATTGCCTGGTGAGTGTGGCATTCAGAAGGACTGAAAGGTCAGCAGTCTTTTCAGTCAAGAATAAAAGGCACTTTATTACATTTAAAGTATCTTATCAGTCGTTTTTCATACTTATCACATTACATCTTTATTCTTTATTTAGAAACTCCAACAACTGTGTTTGGTGCCAAACTGCATGAACAAGTAGAAGATCGTCTCAAGTTCTATGAGACCGGTGAAGCACCCTTGAAGAACATTGATGTCATGAAGGAAGCCATTGAAGAATTCAATAAAGAGAAAGAAAGTGAACCGTCCTCTGAGAAAAAGAAGAAGAAAAAGAAGAAGGACAAAAAGAAGGAAAAAACCTCTACAGATGAGAATGGAAATGCCGTGGAAAATGGCCATGATGAGTCACTGGTGGACAGTGCTAAGAAGAAAAAGAAGAAGAACAAAAGTCATTCAGAAGAAACAGAGGAAGTGGTAGAGGAGGTGGAGGCTAAAGAGACAGAAACACCAAAGAAAAAGAAGAAGAGAAAGACTGACGAAGTAAACGATGAAGAGGAAGAACCAAAGAAAAAGAAGAAGAAGAAGAATGATACAGAAACACATAGTGATGAGGAGGAACACAAAGATCCCAAGAAAAAGAAGAAAAAGAAAAAGTCAAAGACCGATGACTAACTTGAATCAAATTGTTGATTGGAATGTCAGTCCAGAGTGATTGGCAATTCAACTGTGAAATAGTTTCAGAGTAATACTCAGAGGCAAGGACCCTCTCTTTGAAATAATCCTGGATCCACCCCTGTTACTGAGTTGTGCAAATTGTTTATTTGATATTATGTGATTATTGCTGTCTTAGCATTATAATTTTGAAGGAGCGGTCTTTATTTTCTCTATGGAACCATATTAATTATTGCCAGAGTTCTACTCAACCTTTTAAATTTTAAACTAGTCCATTAGTGTAATGTTAAATTTGCTAAACTATTGCTTAACAGCACAGTTAGGGCCATTGGCTATCACTCTTACTTTTAACCATCTTGACTGAAGATAATTGTTGTTTTATTGGTAGAATTAGTGCTTGTATAGTACAACATATCATAATATTATGGAAATTTATGTAGGTATCCAAACAAAGATTTCCACCTTAAACCATTGTCTGTTATTTTTAGTGAAAAATAATCTTTGGTGTTGCAATTTCGTTAACTCTTTTGCTCTGTAAAAACAAGGCTTAAATTAGGAAAACACATCCTCAGACTTGATTTGTACAACATTGAAGGCACTCAAATCCTAGTAACTTGTGGTTGAACTTGTTTGGACAGGGATTCAGTGTTAGGGATAAGAAAGAATGGATGAAAATACTGTTGGGGATCTAGCATTAAAAGAATAAAAATCAGATATTAGAACTGAACCTGCAGCTCTAGAGTGGAAAATGTTTTTGGCACAAATCAATGGCTCAATGCAATAGCACTCTTGTATGTTGATTGAAACCAAAGAGTTTTTCATTGCAGACTTGGTTTAATATCTCCTATTGTTTTCATTCTTTCATGCCTACCCCCTGCCATCTCTATTTTAGGTTATCATTGATATTTTGTACATTATATAATTTTGTTCTTCTTTGGCATTTTATCAATTTCTTCTTTCTTTTATTCGTATTGCCCATCTAACTACGTTTTTATGGTGGCCTTAAAGGACATGCTGCAAATAAAAAAGACAAGTTGCTCCAAAAAATGATTAAAAAAAAAAAAAAAAAAAATACAATCCAGTCTTACTCGGTCAAAACAAGTTTTCAGGATGGACGTACTTGTTGACTACTACATTTTCCAACATTTATGACGAGAAAACACATCAATATCTTTTCAATTGTTGGACGCACGTAAAATATTTATTTTCTGAAAAAGATTTTGACTGACAGTACTTGCAGACACTTGTAAGTTATTCTCATTCTTACAAAAGTGCGACGTTCTCCATCAACGGTCTGATTAAAATGAAGTGTGAAAAGTAGCTCACCATCCTGGGAAACCCAGGCGCGGCGGTATACTCTGTCGGTCAAAACTCGCTCCCAGAGAAAGTATTTTCTCTTCCCAGATCGAGGCTTACTGACGGAGAGCGACTGGGAGCTACTTATGTAATAAGTGAAGCAATATTGGAAGGATGTTGGTGGTCACATGATGAACGTCGAAGAACACAAAAGTTTATTTTTCTTGTAGAAAGCGCTTACCAAATGAAAGTAAGTATTGTTGAACATCGTAACTTTACTAAATAATTTAATCTTTTTGCTTGTTTTAATAGAAAGCTCAACGTTTTTGCACCGTGAAAGACAATCCAACGACAATAATAATTCGACTTACCGAAACTTTTCGCTCAAAGTGATATCTAAAGTTGCTTTTCTTATTTCGATCCTATACAATTATAGATTAATGCTTTTTATTCGCACAAAGGATGTTATAAGTTCAGAAATCAAGTTATTTGTCGTTGTTGTTGATCCACGGAAAAACTTGTTTCTTTTTTGTAGCTGCGTACATTTCTGCGCGCACATGTTGTAAAGTTGAGAGATTTTATAATTTCTACATGAATCCCTAATAAAATTTGCAAAATGCTTTTAAGTAAAATTTCGAAAGAACGATATTTTGTGAACTCGACCCAGTCTTGAAGTTTTTGACAGATTTTTGCGGACAACAAAAGGTGTAGATTTTTACTCGGGGTAAAAATCCCCCCCCCCCCCCACCCCTAGGGAGGCCCGAGCCATAGTTTACTTTTTGGTCTATGTATCATGCATGCAGAGTTTTGGAAATTTATTTTAAGTTTCAAGTTTATTTTGACACAATAACAAAAAATCGATGAATAAAAAAAAAGAAAATTGAAGTTCCATAAGACGACCTTCTGTAAAGCAAATTCAATCGCATGACCTACATTTTCTTTACAGGAAGCTTTTATTCTGTATTAAGCAACTCAAAAAATGTCCAAACTTTTAAGACATTTCTAGGTCCATTGTTTTTTTTCCACAAAATGTACAAAATTTAACAATTAACCTTTCTTTGAGATATAATTAACAACCAGTTTTTTCCAAATATGGCATTTTTAATTTCTCATAGATAAAGGAAACTACTTGAAAATGACAACCACCTTACTGCCATTAGTTGTCCTTCTTGCCATCTTAATAACACCAAGCTATTCCAAGTACCTCCCAACATGGGAATCACTAGATTCCAGACCAAATCCTGATTGGTACGACAAAGCAAAGTTTGGTATTTTCATGCACTGGGGTTTGTATTCTGTGCCAAGTTTCGGAGATGAATGGTTTTGGGAGCGTTGGGCAGGGCATACCCCAGCATTTGTTGACTTTATGAAGAAGAACTATCCACCAGGATTCAGCTATGCCGATTTTGCACCAATGTTTAGAGCAGAATTCTTTGATCCTGATGTGTTTACCGAACTTGTACAGAAGTCAGGAGCAAAGTATGTTAAATAGTATTGTCAGATATCAATATAACATATATAAGTTCTTAATGTTGACTCTTCTTTATGACGCATTCCATGATGGTGCACACTGGTGTATTTTTTTTCGTGCTTAGCAGCGTCCTATGTGCATCCATAACCCATTATAAATGCCTGCCACTTATGATCCATTCTTTAAATCATGGATCAAGATGCATTAGCTGGGTGTTCTCCCATATAATATAATTGATGCTGCACAAGCAAGGTCACAGTAGTGACCTTCATTTTACAAAGACAATACTCCTTTGTTTCTCTGTTATTGTGACCGTACTTGTTACAGTGCATCAGAGCAGTGCTGTACCTATAATCAACATCATCAGCATGATACTTTAGCATCATAATCATCCTCATCATGCAACATCTTTTATTGTCCATGAAAAATATGACATATTGGACTTAAATTAAAATATTTAAAATTTGCAAATTTTTTTAGATATTTTGTGTTGACAAGCAAGCATCATGAAGGCTGGACAAACTGGAAATCCAATGTCTCTTGGAACTGGAACTCTGTAGATAATGGACCACACAGAGACCTTGTTGGTACAATTTTGAGCTATGATCTTCTGCATAATAAAAGAGATACTTTGCTCCCCTCACCCTTGAGCAGCATGTTTTTCAATTAGGTTACTTAGTACTCAACTTAGACAATGTTTTGTAACATTAAGCCACCACAAGAGTAAAGGGGTTTGTAGTAACATAATCCTAGACACTTTGGTGTCTCTTGTTATTTTGCAGGGGATTTTAGAATACATCTTATCCAAAAGTCAAATTGTAACTGCATTGACACTACCCACATCCCAATTTTTATTTGTTATGTTGATTTGTGTTGCTATGGTTACAGGTGAGCTGGCTAAATCGTTTCGTAAGAACACAAATGTCACCTTTGGTTTGTATCATTCTTTGTTTGAGTGGTTCAACCCACTTTATGAGAAGGACAAGGGCAATGGCTACAAGACACAAGAATATATCAGTGTAAGCAAAAACTAAGTGTTGTTGTACCAATGATTTAAATCTGGACTTTTGTAAAAGTTTTGTGTGACAAGGATAAGAATAAAGATTGCGTGACCGGGATGACAGTTCCAAACTAAGGATAAGCTTGTGTGACTGTGATGTCCCAAACTAAGGATAAGCTTCTGATATGTCCTGTCATCAATTTAATGAGGCTAGTTTACAGAAGAAGGTCATGGTCAAGTTTCCATTTAAATCAAGTCCACACTTGTATATCAAATACAAAATGGAATAAACATCTATTATGAACAATGTTTTTGTTGAGTGTGTTTTTTTTTGTGTGCGATGTATTGAATATATAATTTAATGGCTTTTATTGTTTTTGATACTTTGATATAATTATTGTTTTATTTTGTCTGATTATAGAGTGCAAACACTTAATGTGTGCACCAGTACAAATGAAAGCAATAGAATTAGCATAAAATAGTACTACCGGTATTTAGTGGTATTTATGTTGTGTACTTTTAGTGTTTGCACTCTATTGAATATAATATTTAATGCTTATTTGTTTTTGCATGTTTTCTGTAGAATGTGCTGACACCCCAGCTCTATGACATGGTAAATACATACAAACCAGAGTATATCTGGTCTGATGGTGATTGGGAGGCAATTGACGACTACTGGAAGAGCAAAGAATTTATCACTTGGTTGTTCAATGAGAGGTAGGTGACCCAGATCAATGTAACTTGATAGTGACACAATTGTTAAATCTGGGGCACAGTGGTGGTACAAAACCTTGATAAAGTTATCCACTGGATTAAAGTTATCCACTCCATAGGATATTTTTTCTTTAGAATTTATCTGCTGGATATAAGAATTTATCCGGTGGATATAGCGAAAAACTGTTCTGCAGAGAGCGAACTGGGACGGACTTATAGAATCAGTCTAGCACAATGCAGGCTTCATAGAAATTGCCCTTGTTGTTGCAGTGAATGATATTGTTTGGCAAAACATTTTTTAATGGGATCATAATGACAGTGGAGACAGTGTAGACATGGAATTATTATTGACCGCATTTTTTTGTTGTCACATCGCTATACAAATTGCTCTCTATATATGTGTGACGAAATTCATTTCGTATACAACGCTTTACTAAGATAGCCTATACAATCATATATTAAATTTGCATAATCATAGTACTTAAAGCTTCATTTAGCTTATTTCATTTAGTACATTACATTAAGTACATAATAGGGCGTTCCTTACGAACAATACATCTATACCTTAGTCCAATAGTATTCGTTTAAAGTAAGTATAGTTTTTGTTTTCATCCTGTGTAAATATATTTGATCTATTGTTATTTTTTGGGTATATATACGCCCAACGCGGCTCGGTGGCGACAGAGAGAGAAGCAAGAACTCAGTGAATGAAGAGCTAAAAAAGAAAAGTTCAACGACGCTCGAAAGCGCAAGCTAGAGCGATTCCAGAGAGTTCTGATAATTAGGAGCAGACTCACTCAAGAGTCCCTAATCGAGAGAGAAAGCGGAGCAGACACACTCAGTGTACCTTTCATTGTATAAGTGACGAAAACGTGAAAGCTTACAGCAAAATAGGATTGACAGCGAGGGGTTATTCTACATTCAAAGGAGTTTACACTGGCTAGTCCACCGACGACTGGAATAATCTTGGTGTCAGCTAGGCCCAACGAATAACCAAAACGTCATCCAACACTTCTATACAAGTCACAGAAAGCTATAGCTATAAACCGAAGAAAGAGCCGCCAGAACATTGAACATTACGATAAGTAAACAATCAAATTGTAATTCAATCTCTACATAAATATACTAAGTAAGATAAATATATGTTCTATATGAATATTTCTAGATATCTATTGAGCATAAATATACTAAGTAAGATAAATATATGTTCTATATGAATATTTCTGGATATCTATTAAACATAAGTTGTGTAATACTTTGTCCTCTGTTGGGAAGACTCGAGGGACTGGGGGGTGTCCAAGGTGGGGGCCTGGGTCGGTCTTGTGACAGATTTTTGGTGTCAGAAGTGGGATTGGTCGGATCTGTGCACCTTGACAAGTGTTCTTTGGGTCAGACGACAGAGGAATAAGTACTACGTTAATGTTATTTAGAGTTATTTATGTTTATTATTTATATTATTCATATTTATCAAGAATAGTTTATAATGTATTCCAATTGGAATTTAGATGACCTTAGGGCTGAGGCCGACAAAAGGGGAATTAGACATTGTTCTAAGGATGGTGTTCAGGCACTATCTTCTAAGCTTAGGAGGAACGACCGCCGTTCCACCGGGGGGTCCAGTGTGGAGGATGGTGAGACCGGAAGTGCAGAGAAAAGAAGTGAGGCTGGAGAGCGCAGAGAGACAGAAACAAAAAATGAAACGAGCGAGGAAAAAGAAAATGCTGCAATTGTTGAAGAGCAAATGAAGATCTTGGAGTTGCAAAGGAGAATAAGACGTGAAGAAATGGAGAATGAAAGACAAATCCTAAAAATGAAAATTGAGTCGGAAGAGAGAATGGCAAGATTAGAAAAAGAAAAACGTGAATCAGAAGAGAGAATGGCTTAAGTAAAGTTAGAAACGGAGAGAGTAAGACAAGAAACTGAAAGAGAAAGAGAAAGGGAAAGACAAAGGAAGAAAGAGAAAGAAGGGCAAGTGCTCGTAAAGAAGAGCTAAAGAAACCCATTTTTCAATTTAATATACATTTAGTTTTTCTTCTCTTTTCTATTTCCTTCGGAAATAGACTTATAAAGGGGGGAGGTGTGACGAAATTCATTTCGTATACAACGCTTTACTAAGATAGCCTATACAATCATATATTAAATTTGCATAATAATAGTACTTAAAGCTTCATTTAGCTTATTTCATTTAGTACATTACATTAAGTACATAATAGGGCGTTCCTTACGAACAATACATCTATACCTTAGTCCAATAGTATTCGTTTAAAGTAAGTATAGTTTTTGTTTTCATCCTGTGTAAATATATTTGATCTATTGTTATTTTTTGGGTATATATACGCTCAACGACGCTCGAAAGCGCAAGCTAGAGCGATTCCAGAGAATTCTGATAATTAGGAGCAGACTCACTCAAGAGTCCCTAATCGAGAGAGAAAGCGGAGCAGACACACTCAGTGTCCCCTTCATTGTATAAGTGACGAAAACGTGAAAGCTTACAGCGAAATAGGATTGACAGCGAGGGGTTATTCTACATTCAAAGGAGTTTACACTGGCTAGTCCACCGACGACTGGAATAATCTTGGTGTCAGGCCCAACAAATAACCAAAACGTCATCCAACACTTCTATACAAGTCACAGAAAGCTATAGCTATAAACCGAAGAAAGAGCCGCCAGAGCATTGAACATTACGATAAGTAAACAATCAAATTGTAATTCAATCTCTACATAAATATACTAAGTAAGATAAATATATGTTCTATATGAATATTTCTAGATATCTATTGAGCATAAATATACTAAGTAAGATAAATATATGTTCTATATGAATATTTCTAGATATCTATTGAGCATAAATATACTAAGTAAGATAAATATATGTTCTATATTAATATTTCTGGATATCTATTAAACATAAGTTGTGTAATACTTTGTCCTCTGTTGGGAAGACTCGAGGGACTGGGGGGTGTCCAAGGTGGGGGCCTGGGTCGGTCTCGTGACAATATGCTTATCATTTTGTCATATCAAAATAATTAATAGAGTTGTTTTAATTAGCTTGACTGCGAAAATGGTATGGCTACAAAACAAATAGGATACCAGTGCATGGCGGATCCAGGATTTTTTATTGAGGGGGACTAATGGGAATTTTCGAACAATTTCGTTATATTCTTTGTGGATTCTCATTAGCATATTCTATTACGTCATTCATTGCAGTTCATTTATGAGAATAAAACATATATATATTTGGTTAATATTAATTATTTTATCTCAATAAAATGAAAAAAAGTCGTTTCTAAATTATGAGGTAAAGTCAGTACATTTTTTTTGGTGGGGGGTCACCCCAGTCCCCCTCCCTGGATCAATCGCTGGATACAACAGGGGATTCAAATATTCTCTTAGAAAGTGAACAGTTACGCTATGAAAATTAAGTTAGTGTTTTACATTAAGCAACTGTATTCACCATTTCTTGGTAACTTAAGAAGTCAGCTTACACAATAATCAAATCTCTTGTGATAGTATTGTTTCTCATGGCATATAATTTGATAGTAATGAATGTTATGGCATTGATGAAGCCTAAACTACATCGTTGGTGATTGCAAGAGGATATTACCCTTAGATTAACACTATCTAACTGAATTTTTTATAAAATTAAATTATTTATTGATAATCTTTTTATAGTCCAGTGAAGGACACTGTTGTTGTAAATGATCGCTGGGGCAGCAACTGCAGGTGTAAACATGGCTCTGTCTACACCTGTGATGACAGATATCAACCAGGTAATGCCATATAAATTAACTCGGGTACAATTGCCAAAAAATGAGGACATGCCAATCAACACATTATTATGAAGTCTTCAGCTTTTTACGAATAGAAATCATGTGACCCATATCAATTGCATACCATCCATGGATAATGTAACATAATACAAGTGTCTGCATCATCAAAAATAAAAACTAGTAATATTTATGTGTTTGTGTGGCTAATGTCTGTTTTACTACAAACTTGTATAGATTGTATTTTGTAGATATTGCACTTTTGACTTGTGTTTGTGATGGCTTTCAGGTCATCTGGTGAAGCATAAATGGGAGAATGCAATGACTGTAGACAAGAAGTCCTGGGGTTACAGACGTAATGCTGATATTGGTGACTATCTGACCATTGAAGAGTTGATTGGTGAACTGGTCGAGACTGTCAGGTTTGTGACAGTGATATTGATGTGTGACTAATCCATTGATTGATTGATTAGATGATTGATTGGTTGATTGATTGATTAGATGATTGATTGATTGATTGATTAGATGATTGATTGATTGATTGATTGATTGATTAGATTATTGATTGATTAGATGATTGATTGATTGATTGATTGATTAGATATTGATTGATTGGGTAGATGATTGATTGATTGCTTGATTAGATGATTGATTGATTGATTGATGGATTGATTGTTTGATTGATTGATTGATCAATTAGAGAATAAGAGAATTCTCAATGTTTTCTTCACATCATCTAATGGTACTTTGCTGTCAATCAAACATTCTGATTGCCAGATGTTGGCAATGGTGGTGATGATCATGATTACAATAAAGGTTGTAGAGGTGATTATGGTAATGCTGATGACAATGATATCCACAATGATGATTATAACACTGAAAGATTTGGTGGGTCTGATGATGCAAGCAAACCCAGCAAGAGCCCTAGGAAGAGTTGTCTTTTTTGACTTTCACCAATCAGCTTGCCTGGAGATAGGGTTTAATGTCCTGTAAAGCAATACTGTTGTTGTGGTGTCTGGTGCACATACATGGATTGGATTATAATCATTAATCCTTTTTGTACCATTTTTCAGTTGCGGTGGCAACATGTTAATGAATGTTGGTCCAACTGCCGATGGCCGTATCATCCCTGCTTTCCAAGAAAGGCTGCTGCAGATGGGCCAGTGGCTTGATGTGAATGGTGAAGCCATCTATGAAACTAAACCATGGAGAGCACAGAATGACACTATCACCAAAAATATCTGGTAAGCTTCTTACTTTGACATTTCAACTGAGTAGTTTTACTTTGAAGTAACAGCCTATCAATGATGGTTGACACATGAATAACAAAGGCTTATGTCAGCTAAAGAAGCACTGTGCTTACTGGCTCTCATGTGCCCTTTACTTGGTAATAAGTTTCACCATATTTTATTGAGCAAAATAGTTATCTATGGGGAACTTGATTTTTAATAACCACTTTCTAACCTTGCCACCACCTGGACACTTACTAACTACTAGATTGCATACTTTGTGTAGGTACACCTCCAGAGAAAATGTCGTCTATGCTGCAGTTCTTGATTGGCCTAGCTCTGGTCATCTGGTTTTAGATCAACCCATCGTTACTGCGAATACGGAGATAACAATGCTTGGGTTTCCAGGCGCATTTGCATTTGAAGCTTTGCCTAAACATGGTGTCAACATTGAAGTGCCTGCGATTCCTGTGAACAAGCTACCCACCAAGTGGGCTTGGGTCTTCAAGATGACAAATGTGGAATAGAACCTGGACATGTACTAAAGTCACACTCCTCTTCATGGACTTTATTATAAGAGAAGAATTGTATCTAACAAGCACTAGCACTCGGATGTAATGTTTTTATTCATTTTGTGGCACTGTCGGTTTAAGTGAGTGAGTGTTAGCTTTTGTTTTCCATTTGTTTTGATAATTTTTAGTGATTTTTTGTATGGTATATTTATTGAAATATAATTTGTTGTATAACAAAAAAAAAAAATAAGTACATCTTTCAATTTCGTCTTTCTTTTATTTTCATCGCCAATTTAACTACGTTTTTTACGGTGGCACATAAGGGATATGCTGCAAATAATAAGATAAGTTGCTGCAAAAAAAAAAAAAAAAAAAAAAAAAAAAAAAAAAAAAAAAAAAAGACAAGTCGCTGCAATAACTAGAAGACAAGTCGCTGCAAATAAAAGAGAAGTCGCTGCAAATAAAAGCTAAGTTGCTTGCAAATAGAAAAGAAAACCGACAGATAACACAGCCTTACTCAGTCAAATGTGTGCGCAGCGTTTTAGTTTCCATTTGCAGCACTCGCCTTCCAGGCCGGATCAGCGTACTTGTCGACTACCGCATTTACCATGTTATTTTTTTTCGACGAGAAAACATAGTACTTCCAGACACTTGTACCGAAAGTTCTAATTCTTACAAAATGCGACGCTCTCTCTGATTGGTTGAGACACCCTTATAGTACCCTTATATAACCTTTTATAACGTGTAATTAGACTGGAAGTACGATTCTCGGGATTTCTCCATCAACGGATTTAACAGTCCGGTTAACAGTCTGATCAAAATGAAGTGTGTTGATCCTCGGAATACTCGGTCGCTCAAAACTCGCTCCCAGAGAAAGTATGGTCACCCCGTGGGGGGGGGGGGGGGGTACTCTCTTCAGATCTGGGTAGTGGTGTTCTGCAGGAATCTTGTAGGGGTCACCCTGTTTATAACAAAAACTACCTAACTTCTATACCCTGTTTATGACAAATTACAATTGTTTACGAACATTATATTATTTGTATAAATATATCGATTCAGACACACGTGCTGCTCTTATCTTTTTTTAAAAGTCAACGATCTTATTCCTGCCGATTTCCTGAATGCAAAATAACTCTCTCATTTTTTGGGCCCTGAGTATGACAGAAAGTTTGGATTAAATCGGAAAGATACCCTGTTCACGACACCAAGTTCGAAAAACCATACCCTCCCCCCACGCCCTCCGGGATGGTCGCTCACTGACGGACAGCGACTGGGACCAACTTATGTAATCAGCTTATTCAGCTGTGGAGTGGAACACGAAGGATGTTGGCCGTCACATGATGAACGTCGAAGTACGCAGAGGTTGCTTTTTCTTTTAGAAAGCACTTTTCAAGTTAGTATTGTTAAACATCGTAACTTTAAAATTTAATCTTCTTGCATGCTTTTTTATAGACAACGGAATATAGTAGAGGACAATCGATTGAAAATAAGCTTAATTCGACTTACAAAAACGTTTTGTTCAAAAGCGCGCTAAACAAATAACATCTATTGTTAATATTCGTCGTTTTCAAAGAGTGCCGCTGCTGGAATTGTTGTATGTATTCTGTAGTGGCTCCTTATTCGCAGAAAGGATGTTATAAGTTCAGAAATCATGCTATTTGTCGGCGTTTTTCATCTGTATGGAAAAACTTGTTTCTTTCATTCAGCTACTGCATGTACGTACTGCGCACCTTTCTGCACATGTTGTAAATCTGAGAGATTTTAGAATTTCTACATGAATTCCTATTTTAAAAATGCTTTTAAGTAAAACTGCAAACATTTGTGATAATACATTTGCGAGCGAAGGAAAACCGAAAAGATATTTTGCAAACTCGTCCCAGTCCTATCGGCAAAAACCCTGTTTTTGACAACAAAATGAGTATATCTTTTAAAATATCTCGCAAAGAAACATGGTTTCTTGTCTTTTTTATTTTCTTATTTTGTCTAGAACAGTGTTTTCTATCACAGCAAATTTTCGATAAACTTTTTTCCAATATGTTAGAAATTTGCCATTTTTGGTTAGTAAAAAGGAAGTTTGTTCAAATAATCACATGATACTATATTTATATCAGAAAATAGGAAAAGCAAGAGAATTGTGTATTTCTTGATCCATGTATTGACAAAATAATTAAAATTTTTTGTGATATCTGAACTTTCGAGTCTTACTCCCAAAACCGAAAACATGTGACTCTTTAAAAATATTTCGCAATTGGATAACGAGTTCATGACCCCATTTTTTAATTTAATTTTTCAAATAAACAACTCAAAAATATTTTTAAATGTGCAAAGTTTTAAGACATTTCCATGTCCATCTTTAATTTTTTGTACAAATATTACAAAATTTAATCATCAAAACCTATTTTTGAGAGCTTATTAACAACCATTTTTTTCCAAATATGATATTTTTAATTTCTCATAGATAAAGGAAGCTACTTGAAAATGACAACCACCTTACTGCCGTTAGTTGTCTTTCTTGCCATCTTAATAACACCAAGCTATTCCAAGTACCTCCCAACATGGGAATCACTAGATTCCAGACCAAATCCTGATTGGTACGACAAAGCAAAGTTTGGTATTTTCATGCACTGGGGTTTGTATTCTGTGCCAAGTTTTGGAGATGCATGGTTCTGGTGGCGTTGGGCAGGGCATACCCCAGCATTTGTTGACTTTATGAAGAAGAACTATCCACCAGGATTCAGCTATGCCGATTTTGCACCAATGTTTAGAGCAGAATTCTTTGATCCTGATGTGTTTGCCAAACTTGTACAGAAGTCAGGAGCAAAGTATGTCAAATAGCATTATCAATAATTATCAGTAAAACAGAGATAATTAAGGTAGTACTGGAGGCTAACATGACCCTTGATTTTGAAAAAAAATTCTACCTTTTTCGAATGATTTACATTCAAAAAGCTTACACACAAAGTTTCATACCTGTACTTACATTATTTGGAAAGATATTAGCAACCAAAGGTCGGTATCTAAGTGGTATTTCGCGGTAAAAATCATGAGCTTAGAGTATCAAAACAAACTAAAACTAAAGCACCGCGATTACTAGATGACAGATGCACGTTGAGACTCTGACAGTTTTCAGCTTGTTCACACCTACGAAGAATGAGCTGTGATCATAGCTTCAAAAACATCCTCTATAATTCTGCTTGTTAGCTCAATAAATTTATTAATTTTATGAGCTTTTTCAAGCTTTTCATGTTTAATCTTGAATTTCTAGCTTTCATTAAATGTTTTTTGATGTGCAAAGTCCTTCGAAGTCCGCCATTTTTGTGCACATGAATTTTTACGTAAAAGTCATGACAAATATGCTTTGTTTGAGGTGACGTTGCTACGTGTCACGCCAGATACCTCATCTGATTGGTTTTCGCGGGAGTAACACACCATCGTATATGGAGTTTTCCCTTTTTTGGAGCTTTGGATGGCTTTTTTTGACAGATGATGACTCAGTGTCACGCAATATGTTTTTTTACGTTGACTGAGAGATTCTCGAGGCATTTTGAGAAGATTTCACGGATTTATGACTAAAGAATGGCATTATCATAACACCATATCATAGTGAAAGTATTGTAATTTAAGGACATTTTTAAGTTTTAGCCTAAACTTTTGTGGGTGAAAAGTACAATTAATTTAGAAAGTTTTTACCGACGTTCGACATAGTTCAACATTTTGGGACCGATTGATCATCGTGACAAGAAGGACTAAAATTTTCATCAAACTTTTGCCCATTATTCTGTTCTAATGCAATTTTTTGTGGCGAACGTTGGTCAAAAATTCCCTTTATTCATGTTTAACATTGTGTGAAAATTACAGAAAGTTTAATTTAAAGCCAGAGAATTAAGCTCTGCTTTTCTGATTATTTACGTCTCTCGACTTAGCATAACAATTTCCAACATTCCTAAGATTTTTTCAATTTGACACTAAATCAAACAACTTTTTTCGTAAGAAGACATATTAAAGTGTTTTTTGTGAAAGTTTAGTGAATTTTGGAGCAATTTATGACTTATTTTCATTAGGTATAAATTTGACCAAAAATGGCACCGGATAGCCTCCAGTACCACCTTAAGTTCTTACTCGTGTTACACTTATTATTTGCTTTTCTTTATGAACTATTTCATGATGGTGCATGCTCATGCATTTTTTCATGCTAATTAGCAGCCTCCTGTATGCCTAACTCCATAGCATGCTAGATATGATCCATTCCTTCAGAAGATCAAGATACATTACAGTAGCTGGTTGTTCTCCCATGTAAATAACTTATGTTACACAAGTGATTGATGGCACAGTAGTGACCGTCATTTTCCAAAGACAATACTCCTTTGTTTCTCTGTTATTGTGACCATACTTGTTACGCAGTGCATCAGAGCAGTGCCATACCTGCATCAACATCATCAGCATGATACTTTAGCATCATAATCATCCTCATCATGCAACATCTTTTATTGTCCATGTTAAATACTACTACTATTCTGTTTCGTATCTCAAGATACATAAAGCCCCCTGTAAAGCATTTTCGCCGATCTCAGTTCGCTACAACAGTCCCTGCTTCCTCCCAGGATTTCCATCCACATTCCATTCTTTCCTTTTCAACAGTCCTACGCCATGTTGTTTTTGGTCTTCCTCTACGTCTTCTACCCTCTGGGGCTCATGTCAAGGCAATCCCTTTGTCACAGTTCTTGTCTTTGCTGAGAATGTGCCCTATCATTTTCGATCTACTTCTCATTACCTCTCGACTTAATGGCTCCATCTCAACCCTTTTCAGTAACTCTTCCATGCTAACATGATCTTTCCATTGCACCTTAAGTATTCTCCTTAAACATTTATTTTGGAACACATTGATTTCTTTATTCTTACTATAAATGGTATTTAGTTTAGTTTAATTGTAACTTGTAACTTTGTATGCAAATAAAATTGAATTGAATTATTCATTTTCTATTATTCTTTGTGCATTTTCCATGTCTCACAACCATATAGCAAAACCCGTACTACTAAGGTCTTATAAAACTTGATTTTTGTTCTTCTTTTGATACTTTTTGAACTCCAAATTTCCTTCAACTTAATAAGTGCACCCCTTGCCTTAGAAATTCTGTTTCTTAAATCTCTCATTCCTCTGCCTTCCTAATGCACAACTGAAAATTAAAATATTTTAAATTTGCAATTTTTTTAGATATTTTGTGCTGACAAGCAAGCATCATGAAGGCTGGACAAACTGGAAATCTAATGTCTCTTGGAACTGGAACTCTGTAGATAATGGACCACACAGAGACCTTGTTGGTACAACTTTGAGATATGATCTTCTGTAAAATAAAAGAGACACTTTGCTCCCCTCACCCTTGAGCAGCTTTTTTTTTCACTTACTAGGTTACTTAGTACTCAACCTAGACAATTTAGAGACAATGTTTTGTAAAATCAAACCACCACAAGATCAACTGTTTAGAGTAAAGGGGTTTGTAGTAACATAATCCTAAACAGTGTCTCAAGTTATTTTGCAGTGCCAGCACCACTGTGACAGTCATATTGTAACCATGGTTATTATTTTCTAAGAAAACATTTGAACCATTATCTCATTGCCATGTTATGTAGTGGTATTGTAACTTCATGGATTAATTCCAACTCATGTGAAAAGAAACCAACAAAAGATGCTAACAGCAATTTTATCATTTCTCATAAACTAAATTAGTAATCATTTACAAAATTGTGCTATGTTGATTGTAACTGTGTTGCTATGGTTACAGGTGAGCTGGCTAAATCGTTTCGTAAGAACACAAACGTCACGTTTGGTTTGTATCATTCTCTGTATGAGTGGTTCAACCCACTTTATGAGAAGGACAAGGGCAATGGCTACAAGACACAGGAATACATCAGTGTAAGTGAAAACAATATTGTACTCAGAGACTGTGTTTTCTTGTGGCCTGCGGCAAAACACAAGGGCTCTGGGATAATCAGATACCAGAAGCCATGTTTTCTAAGTTTTAGGTTGTAATTTCTTTAATGCTTGTTTGACTAGTAAAGTCTTCAAAATGATGGCTGAAGAGATATTAAAGATTCGTCTCGCATGAATCTAATTCTTTAAAAACTCCATCAAATGGTCTCAAAGCAAAATATGTGCATAAACAACTAAAACCGGAAATCATAAAACATGGCTTCCGGTAATTGGATTATGCCAGAACCCTCGTTCTTTGCCCCAGCAGGCCTCAAGAAAACAAGATTGAAGTGAAAGGTAAACTGTCATTGTGCCAATGATTTAAAACTGTGCTTTTGTAAAAACTTGTGACTGAGATGTCCCAAACTAAGGAAGCTTCTGATACATATCAATTTAATGAGGCTTTACAGGAGAAGGTCATGCCACAGGCGGACCAGGCCAATTCCCTGAGCCTTATTCATCGAAGGGTCACGAGATCGAGCCCCACAGAAATCACTAAAAAACATTTTCAGTCTATTTCTTTCTTTTCTTCTTCTTCTTTAGATAAAAAAAATCTCTGTGTTGTAAATAACTTTTTGCTGAAAACAAAACATTTTTTAAACATGTTTTTATATTTTTATCCCCCCACGGAATAAATTAAAGTCGTTCTAAGAGCGCATGTGGTTACTCCCAAAGTGAATAAGGTAGTTCACAACACCGTTTTGATAGTTTTGATGGTGAGATAAAAATAGCCATTCAAGTTTTGTTAACATAGTTTCAAACTGTCTTTCCTGGTCTTTGCTCGCTCGAAAAGTTTTCATCAATTGTTGCTTACATAAGGGGAGGGGAGGGGGTACTCTACATTTACTATAGAGGTGGGTATGTACTGCCCTATAGCAAGCCCATAACCAAGGGGAGGGCACAGTCCCCCCCCCCAGAAAAGCAAAGGATCCGCTCAAAACTATAATTCATTTATAAAACCCGTGTGAATTACCACTGTGAAAGGACCGAGACAAAGTGTAATGGGTTGCAATAAGATGTAATAATCACCGAAAATACAAAGAGTCATTCAAAAGGACTGCTGTAAAGCACAGTAAATTGTAATACGGGTTTTTGAAAATGACTAATAAAAAAATATACTAAACCCCCATCAATGGTCCAGTTTTTTTTATGTGCACCCCCCTGCAAACGGTCTGGTTTCAGCCCTGTATATGGTATGATTTTTCGGCTATTAGGTCTGGGATAATATGGTGGCAATTTTGTCTGTGATTAAGGGTCTGTTTTTTACTTATATTTGCAAGAAATTGTTTAACAGTTAGAGTGCAAATAATATATCTGTTAAATATTGGTAGCAGTAAATTGAACTATTATTAGAATTCAACTGTTAACAGTATAATTGTTTTCTATAGTTCAAATAGTACTATTTAATAATAAGAGGTAATATTGTGGATATTATTTGTACTGTAGAGTGCAAACACTAAATGAGTGCAACATTTAGACTGTACTAAATAGCATTAATTAAACAAAAGAAAACAATAAAATTAGCATTAAAAAACACTATTAAATGGTATTTGTTGCACATTTGTAGTGAGTGCACTCTATCAGCACAATATTAAATTAATAGTAATTATGTTTTTAATATCATGAATTCACATACACAGAGTTTTAACCATTGCTTTATTATGGATTAAACTAAATAATCTTTTTTGAGTTTGTATGATTATCTAAAAGTTATAATGTTTTTCAAATCGAAGTCATTGCAAATAAAAACAATACTTATATATATGACATAACAGGTTTTTGAAGTAATGTTGAATTTGTTTTAAATCAGAACAGTAGATATGACAATGTTTTACAAGTAATGTTTGTAAGCGTTTGTATGAAAACACTAAATGTGTGGATCAAACAGTCGTCAAGTTGCACGAAACAAGTTGCACGAAAAAATTGCAAGTGTGACACGGCCTTAACATAGACATCACATTTTTTGTTTGTATGAAATTTGAACACTAACATAATCATTACATTTTTGACAAGTAATGTTTGTATGAAATTAGAACAGTAATGTATTTTTAATAATAAGATGTTGATTAATTAACCTTCAATGAGGTAGTTCCTATTTCCTCCGAAAACGTAGCAATTGATTACATTTCGTTCGTAGTTCGTCTTGTGTTTTACAGGTGGGAGCTTCTAGCTTGATGCGAAGGTTCGGCATTGTTGACCACCGCGTGTATGTGACTTTGTTGCAAAACTGCTCCAAAAATCGATTGAAAGCTACAAAAAACCGTTAAAAAGGCTTCAATTATTTCATTCGATGTTATTAAATGAAAGCTGAAAACATAAAGAAGAATAAAATTACTAAAAACAACTGTTTACGTACCAAATGATGCCTTTTGGTTCGTCGCGATTCGAGGCATTCACCAACTTCGCCGCTGGTCAATTGTACCGTGGACACCTGTTACGGACTTACTTAAACCCATATTTTTTGCTACAGTATACCATAGTGGATTACTCCGTTGGAGTAACCACAAAAATAACAAGGCAGGAGAGCTCCATGCAGGCTGCGATGGCCAACTGCCTATGATCGTCAAGCTTAAAATGCTTTTCTATTTCTCCAATCGACACTATGCTCGGCCCATTTATCGATCAATAGTCATTCTTACTTGTGCTAAAATTTCAACCTCCAGCAAAAAATATTTCTCGAGATATTTTGGTGAAAATATCAAAGTTATCCAACCTACCAACGTACGGTATAGCCTCCTCCGCAGGCATCACTGTTATGTTCACGGACGGATTCGGCCTTTGCTTTGGTTTCCTGTGTTACAGAGAGAGGCGAGAAGGAAGAATGGGGCGAGAAGGGTCATCTTCCTTTCTCGTCACTAGTCCCGCGCGAAAATAAAAACCGTTGCAAAGGAAGCCCAAAGGAGGTTTTTTATCAATGGGGCAAAGAGTTGCCTGTGGAGGAGGCTAGGTAGGTTGGATAACTTTGATGTTTTCACCAAAATATCTCGAGAAATATTTTTTGCTGGAGGTTGATATTTTAGCACAAGTAAGAATGGCTATTGATCGATAAATGGGCCGAGCATAGTGTTGATTGGAGAAATAGAAAAGCATTTTAAGCTTGACGATCATAGGCAGTTGGCCATCGCAGCCTGCATGGAGCTCTCCTGCCTTGTTATTTTTTATTCCGTGGGGGGATAAAAAATATAAAAACATGTTTAAAAAATGTTTTGTTTTCAGCAAAAAGTTATTTACAACACAGAGATGTTTTTTATCTAAAGAAGAAGAAGAAAAGAAAGAAATAGACTGAAAATGTTTTTTAGTGATTTCTGTGGGGCTCGATCTTGTGACCCTTCGATGAATAAGGCTCAGGGAATTGGCCTGGTCCGCCTGTGGTCATGCTAGTGTGCCTTGCCGCCTGTTACATTACATTTAAGTGAAGTCCACACTTGTGTATCCAATACTAAATGAAAAAAAACATCTATTATTGTGTTTTTGATTTGTGTTTTTTTCTTTTTGTCTGATTAAATTGAATATAAAATTTAATGGCTTTTTTTGTTGAATTTGATGTAAGTGTGTTTTATTTCGTCTGATTATTGAATATAATATTTAATGGTTACTTGTATTTTTATTATTATTTTTGGCATGTTTTCTGTAGAATGTGCTGGCACCCCAGCTCTATGACATGGTAAATACATACAAGCCAGAGTATATCTGGTCTGATGGTGATTGGGAGGCAAGTGAAGATTACTGGAAGAGCAAAGAATTTATCGCTTGGTTGTTCAATGAGAGGTAGGTGATGCAGATCAATGCAATACAATGACACAATTGTTAACTCTGAGGCTGAATGTATGAAGTCAGCGTACACAATATTATATATAATAAAATCTCTTATGGTATTGTGTATGATGGCATATAATTTGATTATAATGATTATGGCATTGATGACGCCTAGACTACATTGATGGTGATTGCAAGATTACAATTATAGGATATTACCCTTAGATCAACATGGCAATAATTAAAATCAAAATATTTATTATCTTTTTACAGTCCAGTCAAGGACACCGTTATTGTGAATGATCGCTGGGGCAGCAACTGTCAATGTAAACATGGTTCTGTCTACACCTGTAATGACAGATATCAACCAGGTAATGCCATGTCAAGTCAGGTAAAATTGCTAAAATACGAGGACATGACAATCAACACAACACCATGAAGTCTTCAGCTTTTTAAAAATAGAAATCATGTGACCCATATCGATTGCATAATATCAATGGATAATGTAACATAATACAACAAGTGTCTGCATCATCAAAAATAGGCGGTCATGTGCTTGTGTGGCTATGATCTGTTTAATTACTCCATGCAAGTATAGATTTAATGTATTTTGTAGATATTGCACTTTTGACTTGTGTGTTTGTGATGGCTTTCAGGTCATCTGGTGAAGCATAAATGGGAGAATGCGATGACTGTAGACAAGAAGGCCTGGGGTTACAGACGTAATGCTGATATTGCTGACTATCTGACCATTGAAGAGTTGATTGGTGAACTGGTCGAGACTGTCAGGTTTGTGACAGTGATATTTATATGTGATTAATCCATTTATTGATTGCTTAATAGATGATTGATTGATTGATTAGATGATTGATTGATTGATTGATTGATTGATTGATTGATTGATCAATTAAAGAATTGGAGAAAATATCTCATATGCTCTTCGAGGGAATCAAACCCACCTCTTCAATATTATAGTCCTATGTGTTAGCCTTGACATCATAAGATTCATCCATTGAATGATTGATTAATGATATTGATGGATCAGTTGGCTGGATGTTTGTAATGAAAGGATTGATCGATGGATTTGTGTCTTCAAAATCTAGCTAATTTGTCAGCTAATGATTCATTCACCTCAGACTTCATTCAATGCCTAGTTCATCATTGTTATTGTTATAAATCAAGTTGATGTACTACGTTGTGTTCACAATTATATAATATTAATTTGTTTATATTAATTTATAATGATAATAATAATAATAAAAGATTTGTATAGAGCTAGTCAGCTCTAAACGCTGTAAAATAAAAATGGAAAAAAAATGCTATACTATAAAATAATTAATTACAAGTAAAAAGCTAACTTAAAAAGATGAGTTTTAAGTTCATTTTTAAATGAGGTTAGAGAGTCAATAGATATCCACAATATTATGACACTGAAAGATTTATAGAATGATTTGATTATAATCGTTTATACTTTTTGTACCATTTTTCAGTTGTGGTGGCAACATGTTAATGAATGTTGGTCCAACTGCCGACGGCCGTATCATCCCTGCTTTCCAAGAAAGGCTGCTACAGATGGGCCAGTGGCTTGATGTGAATGGTGAAGCTATCTATGAAACTAAACCATGGAGAGCACAGAATGACACTATCACCAAAAACATCTGGTAAGCTTCTTACTTTGACATTTCAATTCTATATTATAGTCTGTGGTGCTTTAATAACATAGCAAATATACCAAAATTGTTCTTTTGGATGCTGGCTCAAAACTATGTTTAATAATTTATAAAAACAAATTGAACAATCCTCTTCTTAAGATGGACAAAATGTGTGTCATCCCTTTATGGCATCCAAATATATTTTACAACTGTTTCTATAGAAACGCCAACACAGCTCATTCTAGTACTTTTTTTTAGTTTTTATCTCTTTCTCATGTAAATGATTTTAGTCCAGATTCAATATTGTTCCTGCAAACTGTCATGGCTGCCTTCACTGTGATGGTGCAAACCCTCTTTTGATATTAGCTTTAATCCATAGTTATTGGCTTCAACTTTGATTTTTAATAACCTCTTTCTAACCTTGCCACCACCTGGACACTTACTAACTACTAGATTGCATACTTTGTGTAGGTACATCTCCAGAGCAAGTGCCATCTATGCTGCAGTTCTTGATTGGCCTAGCTCTGGTCATCTGGTTTTAGACCAACCCATCGTTACTGAGAATACGGAAATAACAATGCTTGGGTATCCAGGCGCATTTGCATTTGAAGCTTTGCCTAAACATGGTGTCAACATTGAAGTGCCTGCAATTCCTGTGAACAAGCTACCCACCAAGTGGGCTTGGGTCTTCAAGATGACAAATGTGGATTAAAGCCTGGACGTGTACTAAAGTCCCAGGGTGGGACACTCCTCTTGGTTGACCTTATCATAAAGCAAATGCCAGGAAACCCATGAAATAAAAACAAACTAAATATTAATAAATGATAGCTATTTAGTAAACAATGTGTCACCAATACTCGACCAGGACATTACTATTTCTTTTGTCTGGGTATTGTGTTCTGTTTAAGTGATAGTGACAAATAGTTACTAAATAGCTTCTATTTGTTAGTATTTAGTTTATTTTTATTCGATGGGTTTGTGTGTTTGCTCTAAGTGAAAAATTGTATCTAACAAGCACTAGCACTAATGGTATCTTGATGTTTTATATTCTCTTTTTTTTACATTTTGTATTGATGCTTTTTAGTAACTGTTTATATGGTATATGTATTAATTAAAATAATATTATTTATTGTATAAGAAACAAATTTAAGCACAGCTGATGTGCCGGAGCACTAAATACCCATTTATTTAAAATAAAAACTTTAAAAGTATGCAAAATATGTAAAATTAAGTATATAAGAATAAAGAATAGTGGTGGATCTAGGGGGGTGCAGTATGTGGGCATCTTCTCCAGGAAGGATTTCGAGTCCTTGTTTTGTCAAACGTTTGTCCAAAATAACCTCATCACTATTTCATGTTTACTGGGTAGCGCACCCCCTCGGAAGATGATGCACCCACTCCTGAAAACAATCCTGGATCCACCTCTAAAGAATACTGAGAAAAAGCATTGTATATTCACCAATATATCTCAATATTAAATATAAAGACAAATAATGAATAAAATGTTTTTTAATCCATTTTGAATTTGATACTGGATAATTGTGAAACCAATCAGAGGGAAGGTGAGGCGCCTTGGATTATAGAGTGCAAACAAATCTGTGAAACACTAGTTACTATATAGTACAAGAAAAGTGCTAATCAAACAGAAGAACAATAGACCTACAAAGCACATAGTAAAAGCGTGCAACAGTTGTCACTCTTTAGAAGTAAATAGCACTAATCAAACAAAAGAAAACGATAGAATTAGCATAAAATAGCACTATTTAGTGGTATTTATGTTGCACACTTTTAATGCGTGCACTCTAGCATAAAATAGCACTATTTAGTGGTATTTATGTTGCCCACTGTTAGTGCGTGCGTGCATTCTACCTGAGATAAGTTTATTCAAAAGCCAAAGTTGCCATAAAACAAATTATGAAGTTCAGAAAGTCAAATCAAACTGAGGCGCGCCCGGTGATTTAAAAGAATGGGTGAACCGGTAACTGTGGTAAATATTAAGCAGAGAACATTTTCGATGCAACACAGACTAGTCTCATTTTGAAACCATTGTTTTTTATCTCCCTAGTAAATGTGGAAGTGTTTGGTTATTATTCCGGCTCAAGAAATACTCTTTCGAGTATACGCCGGCGCAAATAAACTGCTATTCTTGAAATGATTGTCTAGTTGAAATACTGATTATATTATAGTTAACTATGTAACTATATAATATGTGCAGCTTTAATTCAAAACAACTGTATTCAAAACAAGAAAACTGAAAACATGGTTATTTGCTAAATCAGTATTTCAACTGGACAACCTTTTCAAGAATAGCTGTATAAACCATTTGCGCACCATTAAATCTCAAATCCGGTGTGACTATTTGGATTGTGATAGTATTATCAAAGCAAACAAATCGCTCTTACTCTAAAAGGTGCCTAATCACTCTTGATTGCTTGTCAGTACATATTCTAAAGTTATATTGTTTTTTTTTTGTTCGACTCGATAAACTACGCAAATATGTAAATAGCCATTCCGACTGTAACGCCGGTACAAGCTAAGTGTGTGCTGTATTTTAAAATACACTGATTTTCGAATCTTTTTACTGCATGAATCAGAAATCGATAAACTATAATTGTTACAACTGTTGCTATGTAGAAAAAGAGTGAACTTCATTCTTCTTTGACTACAAAATAACCGTGCATTTCTTCCGTCTTCATCATCGCTGTCATCTCGATTATTTATAAAAAAAAACTCGATTCTTTCAACATTCAACAAAGCGCGTCCAGTCGGCAAGTGTTCAATGATTATAAAAGCAATGAAAAGTCGATTTTCATTGAAGAAAACTTTGATAAGAAGCGGGTCAGTCCATGGAATGGTATTGAGTTTCAGAAGTGCTCTCTCGTATATCGGTCTCGATTTGAACACAAACAACTACTAAGAATCATATACGATTCAAATAATAAGAATTCACGTGAAAACATCGAAAAAGACTCGATCAATGTTAATGGCATTTAGTTCACTATGCGATATTTTTAGTAATCTATTACGAGGTCATAGGGGTGAAAACAGTCACATAGAACAGAATAAACACTATTTATTGAAGGTAATTGTTCAAATGTTATATCACGCCCTTATCACGCACGGTACTCGTATATTCGTGTGACCCGACCAAGACATACAAAAGTTCGCCAAGAAGCCAGAAGTGTCTTTTCGCGTTTTACCGGACTCTTTTGAAATAATATATCTACGAATACAATTAGCTAGCGTGGAATCGATGTCCATCAGAGTTGTTGTCAAATTAAAACCATCAAGCAGAGAATTCTGAAAAAAATGTAAAGTTTAAACAAGTGTAGTGCACCGGAACCAACTGAAATAAAATGTTGACAATAAAATATCACACTTTTGCTTTATTGAATAAAGCATAAGGTGCAATTCGATAACTATATTTCACGGTTCTAAATATAGGCAGTTAATAAAAGAACTCGTTTTCATCTTACATGAAGTTACAAAGTCAAATTGATCATGCTTCTTTTTGATCGTTTCTCAGCGCACGAGACTTCGTCGCGGTAGATTTAGAGCCGGAGTGCGCTGACTGATGTCTCGTCAGAGCGTCCGATCTACTATATCTTTGCTTACATCCTTTAAAAGTACACACGAATACTTTCTTTTCCGCATCTTGTAAGTGAGTCTTTTGGTGCTTGTTTAGGTGATCCTTGCGTCCGAATGCTTTCTGACAAGTATCGCACTTGTGCGGTCGAAACCCACTATGGATACGTTTATGGCGAGTTAACTCTTCGTTGCGCGCGAATCGCCGGTCGCATCCATCGTGATTGCATATAAAAGGTTTTTCCCCTGTATGGCAACGTAAATGGCCTTGTAGTTGGCCGTTATTACTACACCGTACATCACACAAAGGACAAGGATATTTCTTCTTACGAGATTTTGAACTTACACTAGTCGATGTCACAGTACTATGAGGAGTTTTGGTGATTTTGGTTGATGATATCGCATATAAACTCGTATCTGGTTTAGCGTCCTCTTTCTTATTGTCCTCATTGCCACCACTTTTCACCTGATTGATAGTTTTACCATCAAAGTAGTTCGTTTGCATTGGTTGGCAGTAATTACCCGTATGTTGGTAGGCAGAGGATGTGAGTGAACCATTTTCGTAAGGCACATGGTTGGAAGGAGGTGGTACCGCACGGTAGTTTACATGTCCCAAATTCGGATTCCATGGGTTTAAATCGCCACCAAATTCCTGTTTGAGAAGAAACTGCGGGAACGAAGAAAAACGTGGTGCTTGGAAAAGGACCGTCGGTGTAAATACTCTGAAAAGCCCTACACTGTTCTGTGTGGATTGCATTGTTAGTTTAGTACTATTCAATACTGCTTGCTCTCAAGTATGATCCAACGTGAATTTGTCAACTAAAGACTGACAAAGAGTCAACCGGGTCATGCATTAGCCAATCAGGGATCACCATAATCGTTGAGTAGAAAAACAAGATGACACATCAATGGGGCGTGAGTGCTGGGCTTGAGCAAGTCTTGAACTCGAGCCGGCCACCAAGAGAGATAAAATCGACACAATTTCTACTTCCCTCCACACACTAAACTTTCGTTCTCTATCAACCTACGCACCCTCTAAATCATGAATGATTCTGAGGGAGTAAAACAGTGGTTTAAAAGATGTGTTAAATTTTATAGTTCAATATTTGCGCTCCGTCATTGAGTTAATCTAATAAGACAACATTTGAAACTGGGATGGTGATGGATAGAGAACGCCCCCACAAAAGGAAATAATTCACAGTTTACCAACCAATCGATAGGGCTTATTGTTTTTTTACAATACACAGTAACTCACGCTGACTTCAGGCAAAGACCCCTTTGTGGAGAATTCGTGGTCGTGATCGACATTTTGGTCGTACAAATCAAAAGAGATATAGCACGTTCATATTTCTAAAACGAACCGGCAAAATTAATGAAATGACACGAGATCATCGATCGCCAGACTCGGACGTGAATACAATGAACACGATCGATTTTGTACAATGACGACAATTAAAACTCAGTGAAAACCGGGCAAAAATTACCGATGAGAAGTGATCATAAGTGGCTGTGCGGGATGTGCTCTTATGTTATCACTCGCGCGAACTAAACAGTGAAATTAATGAAAAAAATACCCCATTTATATTTATTTAATTTCATATTTAGATAACAATTTTCGTTTGAATTTCAGTGTTTTTGAAGGTAATACTCCATTAAGGATATTTTAAATACATGTGCCAGTTTTAAAGTGGCTGTTCATGCCATGTCAAGCCGTCCGCCGAAATCAGCTGCAGTTGACGAGTTTTGTGTGTGTTTTGTTCTTTTTATCCGATGTTTTCACACCGATGTAAAAACAAATTGATCCCAAGGATTAATATAATTCGTCAACGCTGCGTTCTCCGTTGTGAAAAGTTAGAGCACGATGTTCTATCAGTTCGTCTTTGTCTATCAATTTTAAACGTGTTTTTACAGATGTGAAATGCGTCAATTTTGGCATTGCTTCCAAACATCAATTTCAGTTTCTAACCGTATCACACGTTACGCACACGATTTTCTATTTTCGTCTTTGTTTAGCTGTGTTTTCACAGATGTTCGGTCATTTATTAATATGCCGCAGTGTTGACAGACTTACCACTTGTAAACAGCGGCCTACAAAAGTAAGTAATCCAAGTTGAACAGGAAAACCACCACCATTTGCTAGTGATTAACAAATCAAAGGGTCTTTATCCGCCAGCGTGTTTATTTATTCAACAATAAGCCAAGGATGACGGGCACCATTATAAATTTTAAGGTGTGTGTGTGTTTGTGAGGTAGGGTAGGGGAGATGAAGGGATGGGAGGGGAGGGAAAGGTTGTTAAGCAAGTCAAGCTCAGTTTGCCAGTATCCTGAACGCTTGTTAATTTTTGATAATATTATACTATATTTTATTGTCACTCCAATCTACATTTCATGAAAGGATGCATTTACGTACATATAAGTATTGAAAATAGTTAAAATATGTAAAAAAATGTCATTTTAGTCCTGGACTACACTATGCCGGTCAAATTTGAAACCAAGGCGGTATACTAGTGCGCGCAATCTCGCGCGAATCTATATGAAATGTAATACTTGATTTCATGTAATTTTTGGTTTTAAACGATTTATCCCTAGACCAATCAACCAGTCCGTAATAAATGATGGTAGAAATGACAATATCATAAACGCCTTTGCATCCAGACCAACTACGTAACGAATCTTGGGTGATTGAACTGTTAACGCCGTTACCATAGCATTAACGACGTCATCACAATGGTGTGACATCACAGAGTCGAATCGTAGCATTGCTTTGGCACCTGTCATCAAGAGAACTATGGATTAGCGCAGAGCATTATGGGGAAGTGCCAAAAACCTCAAAGAGAGGGAGAAAAGATAAATATTGTTTTAAATGCAGATCCCGTATGTACAATGTATCAGCGACCGCGACCTGAAGAGATGGCCGTTAATGCGACCTCCCCACAAGACTGCGTGTCGGGGTAAGCTGGTTGCTGCAAATTAAGACATTTTCTCGTTTGAGCAGCATCTTCAACTGACTTTTGCAAAAGTCGCGGCCATAAAGTCGAACATAATAATTGTATTAAACTATATATCAAATCTTATACTTTGTAATAAACTAGATTATCGCACTGATTGAACAAGTCCTGCAGAAATGAAAATGTCAGTAAAATAAAAACATTGACGGAGCTATGTTAAATCAAAGCGTTTCGTTACCTTCATGTCCCGATTCCAGAGCATATCCCTGTTTTACATCATCATCAAGTTCATCCCACATTGAAGTCCACTGCTGCGCAAGTCTGTTGCCATCAACAAGTTTAGTCTTGTGTCCCCCTGCCTCTATACCGATCACGTGGATATCCCAGGAGAGCATTTCGCGCCTTAACGAGTCTGTAAACGCGTCGACTCCACATTTGGAAATGGTATATGACGTCATTTAAGGCAGAGCCACTCGACCTGGATAGAGGAAATTGAGGATCCATTTATGACAAAGCAAAGAAGCAAAACATTCAGTGGAAAAATGAATGTCATCAACGCGCTTTCTCATTCAGCCGCACTGTAGCCCCTGGGCGCTCTTCCTTGAAGTGAGCCCCAAGGAATTGCCTGAAGTCATCCTTCCTTATCGCTCAACTTTATTCCATAGTCCTTTTCCTTGTTTTTCTGCAAATAAGATCTGCTTTTACAGAGAGTCACTAGCCATTCTGCAAATGTGGGCTAGATATTTAAGTTGCTGTTGTTCACAGAAGTGACGAATAGGGGTCGTTCTTGTAATCTCTAACAGTTTGTTGTTTGATATGGCAAAGTTCCAGTCAACTGGTTCATCTGTTAGTTTGTGACTTGGTGTATTTTTTCCGTTTTTAGCCTCCCCAAACCAATGATTTACTGAGTGTAACAAACAATTTAAAACGGTTGGTTTAAAGGGCATTCTGATAGCTTAATTCTGAACACCCACATGCGTGTGAACCGTGTTTTCAGGATTAATGGACAGATGAGCACCTGCGTAGTTTTTGAAGCGTCTACTCTGCGAACAGATATTTTTAACTTTCTCTCTACTCTTTCTCTCTTTCTGACAGCTAAACACACAGACAGACAGCTAAACACACAGACAGACAAACAACATAAATACTTACAAAGAGTACTCCCCACGTTCAGTATTCGTCCTTTGGCTTGTTTAACTAATGGGAGAAATGTCTTCGTCACTGCAATCGTGCCCCATAGATTAACGTCTGCGGTACGACGAAAATCGTCCAGCGGTTGCCATTCAATTGGTCCAACCTTTAGCATTCCAGCATTATTTACTAAGCCCCATAAACCTGACAAAACAATTTCTTCGTTTACTTGTGCATTATATTATGCATCTGAATGGCTCTTTCAGTTCTAAAATGATTCCAGGCAGATTGCGTGAGAATTCGCGCGTGGCATTACTCACAACTTGTGTTGCGTGACGAAAAGCAAAGACCAAAAGAAAAATAATAAATAAATAAATAAATAAATAAAAATAAATAAATAAATAAAAATATATAAAATATAAATTCAAATTATAAGTTAATTAATTGCTTGATCTGTCGTGAAAACAACTGTCAAACAATTTTTGTTTCTCCGTTTTTTAGCACAACATTTATCTTTTTCTCGTGCATATTAAATACCTACTACGCACGCAAATTCTTTATTATCAATTTTTGTGAAAGTTGAATAAGAAATAACAAGTTTTAATTGGCGCCAGGTTATTTGGTTTGGCACTTTTCACGTTTGAATATAAAAAAAGCAAATAAAAGCAGCTGAAATTAAATATGGAACATCAGTTCCTGTCTGGCACCAACTTGCAAATTGGATAAACTCATTTTCAAATCTCAAGTAATAATTTTATTACAACAACTAATTGACTAAATAATTGTATTACAAGGAGTACGTATTACCCTCATGAGTGGTATTTTAAGAGCTAATTCCAGTTTGGACCTTCTAGTTAATAGCACTGAAAACTATAGCTATTTTTTACAATAAAATTCAGTAATAAGATCTAAGTAATAAAATTACCTTGACACGGAAAAAGCTCTTCCTTTACTTCATTAAAAACCTTTTTTAAGTCCTCTTCAGAAGTGACATCCATTTTGAAAGTTCGGACTCTTTCACTGCATTTTCTGCGAACATTTTCTTGGCCTTCTTCCGTCCTGCAAGTCGCAATCACTCGAAAGCCAAGTTTGTCTAGACTATGTGCCGTAAGAAGCCCGAAGCCTGATCCACATCCCGTGATTAAGACATATTTCTTGTCGAAATCTTTGACGAGAGAGTTTGAGCGATTTGTAAGTAGTTTGTAAAGCCATGTCAAGGAAATAACGACGAAAACAACACACATACTGAACAAAAACATTTTAGAGTGGTCACAATCTCGTACCCAGAGCCTTCGCTTGTTCGAGGTTTATTTTGCGTGACTGCTAATGATATTAACCGCTGGTTCTGCTGGTACAGCCGCTGAATTGGTCACACTGCGGGCTTCCTGCGAAAAACAACAGAAAAAAAAAACAACAACAACAAAACAAACAAAAAAATCATGTTTACTTTTATTCATCCCCATACAAATTCATATATCCATTCATACGCCATACATATAGCTAGTTATCCATTCATTTGCTCTTGCATTTATCACTTCAATCGGCAAGCGCTGATCCTGAAGCTTTTTCTACGACGATGACAATCAATTACTGACATCACTTGCAAATTGAACGGAAATATGAAGAAAAACACAGCAAACAGGTAGAAAAACGTTATTTTAGTATTACAATTTGTTCATTTTGATTTTTGCTAAAAAATGAAATCCTTTACCGAACGTACAGCTTGTTTTTTTCCTGAATAGCATATTCTTTTAATTATATGACACATATTTATAACAATATTTCATTCATGCTATTTTCAACACTAGTAACAAAAAAACTTTTCAAAACAATATATATATATATTTTTATCGATATTATCACAAAAAATGTATTTTCTTCTAGTAATCTATTTATCATTCAGGTTGATCACCCTGCCTCTAGTATTGAATTATACTAATAGTCTTTTGGTTAAATTCATTTCAGTTACTGTATAACTCAAGTTTATTTGCACTCAGGATTTACGTCACATTATTTGTGTTACATTTCTTTGCTAATTCAATTACTGCTGTTTTTTCTTATTTTTCCTGTTAGTTGATGGATGTGTATTGCTGATGTCCACTGCTTTCCGTCAGCTTTACCTCAACATCCTCATCTTTCTTGCCTCTACTTGAAAACAGTCCCTTCAACGTGGGGCTCTTTTCGTTTTCTTTCTTGTCTTTAGCGCAGCAAGGCTCACTTCTAGGCCCTCCGAAATTTGGATACCTATCCAAAAGATACTCTTCCACACGTTCAACCATCTCATTTGGCTTCTTGTCCTTGTGGTGCTCAAACAATTCATCGATAACGTTTTTGGCTTGAGATTCAGCTAGAGGTTTAATGCGCTTCTTGAACATATCCAAAGCGTAGCTTGTCTCCAGCTTTTCAAATTCTGCGACATTTGATCCAGGCTTTGAGATGCATCGATCGATCGTGAGGACAATGGTTGCTAAAATAACAACAGAAATGAACAGCGCCCATGATACAATTTGAGACTCGCTTCTCGCATTTGAAATCTTTAATTCCAAAGCGTTTTTAGCTGCTGTGGAGTTCGCTGCAGCCATGGCAATCTTAGTAGGACCGATTTTGGAGCAAACGTAGTAATGTGCATCAGCAAACACGAGAATCAACCAGACTAATGGCGGAAGAGTGGCGAGGTAAACACTTTTGCGTGATTTCCACCAAATAACCCTCCTACAGCAGCAAACTCCAGTCGTAAGATGCCAGAATGTTTCTGATACGAGAAGAGAGATGCAGAATAACACTACAGCAGGGCCAAAGATGAATAAGTTGCCGTAAACAGTGTAGTGTTGGATAGGACAGACGAAGATATTTTGCTTGAAGAACTCTTTCATGGCGTACACGAGTAAGGATATGATTAGACTTTTAATCGATGTTTCACCTGATTTTGCAACATCTTTGATGAAATTATAGATCTCTAGGATGATTTCTGAAGGTGAGAGAGCCATTTTGGAAAAGTTATTAGGCAATAAAAGATGGTTAGAAACCAGCACGATAGAGTCAATGTACACGAATCGACTTGTAGAAGTTGCGTGACATGTAACTGACAGAACGTACAATAAGCGTGACGTTTGCTCATGCGTATCATTTGTTTACAGTATAGTACTCTAGCTTATTTTGGAATTATTACAGGGGCGGATCCAAGTTTGTTTGGAAGGAAGAGGGTGCTTAGGATATGTCCATAAAATAAAATTTAAATAGTTAGTTACTACCTATTAGCGCATATTTAGTGACTTTTTTAGACAAGTAAGTTGTAACAAGGTATTGCTTCCTTTGTATTTTCCTTTTCTTTGACTGTTCTGGTTGAATGATAGCAGGAGGCTAGAAGACAAACCTTTCGATCAACAGAAATCCAATCGATCAATCGATAACAATCGATATCTGATACGTCTGGCATACAACACTAAACTCACCTGCCTCACATGGGCCCCATTCCATCTAAGTCGGCTATAAAATGCCATGCCCTTTCATGTCCTCGTAAAAATTGTTTTTCTTCAACTGTGTGCCAACAGCACATCTTTCCAAACACTGCAGAACAACCTTTTCGCAAGACTAAAACAAGTAGTCCGCAAGCAATCTACGTTTCTCTAAACGACACAGAGCCGCAACTCAATTTGGTGATTATGACATCACCAAATGACGTTAATTGCAACGTTAATTGCAAAGCACGCGCTCTATGGTGATTGGTTAACTATAATTCAGTTTGATTACGTCACAGGCGCCGGCTTCAGTCAGTTAAAAATTAATGTGAAATTAAATGTACCAAAATAGCCAGTTTTTTATAATTAGGTTATCTTATAGTATATTCTTCATTTTAAAACGTCTTTAAATTTTACTTGTTCTTGTTTTTGTTTTTTATTCATCATTTTTTTTTCTTTCGCTTTTATTTAATTTATTTTGCATTTGTTTCACTTCCCGCAAATTCTTTTGTTCTAGTCTTTCCTCCAGTGTGAAAATTTTAACCAGTGTTTTAATCGTTGCGTTCATTTTCTTATTTCTTCTTTTTGTACATGATCATGAGCTTTTCAGCCGTTCCAACCTATCTTAGCAAGTATATCATAAACAGGCCAGTCTTTGGACTTTCCAGTTAACTGGCCCGCGTCTTGAGGTCCGGTGGTACGCGCGAAGCATGGATAGCTCTATCCAGCGGATCAATCGCTATCCAGCCGATGAATACTAAAAAATATCCTATGGAGTGGATAACTTTATCCAGTTTAGTCCAGAACTTTAACATACTTAATATAACGGGCTCTTGGACTCTGAACCATCTCCCCCCCCCCTCCCCCCCCACACACACACACACTTCCCCTTAACCCAAACTCGGATATCAGACTGGAACGTTTTAATGAGGCAATTTATTGTATATTCAGATATATAAGGTATCAATATATCGTTTAATTGAGTAACTCAAAGTTGTAGTCTGTGATATAGTTACTTTTATTTTTAGTGATAATTTGTTTATATATATTTTTTCATTTTGTACTAATACGTTCACTGCTTTTTGGGTCAACATTACAATTCGTGAACAATACACTAAATCAAAGAGTTAAAAAAATTATTTCAGTTGTTTAATGTTTTCCAAAAGCCCGTAAAATACACTTTAGCGTATTACAACTTATTACGCTTTATTATACAAATTTTGTTTTGATTTTCACCGGTGTACTGCATCTTATTTTACTTCAGCTATTCACTTTCTTTCACGGGTTTTAGAAAACGGCTCTACGAGTACGGTGGATCATTAAATTTAAGTCTTTCCCACTATGCCAGATAAATTTGAAAACGAAACTTCCACAAATTGAACTGTTTTAATGCGGGAGAATGGTAAGTAAAGAGATGTTTGACGGTGTGTATTTGTCTTTGATAACCAAAGTGCATTTAAAAATAACCAAAGGCAGCCCAGGCAATCTACTTGTCTTCTTTTCAAAATGGCTTCATTGGAAGTACGCGAGTTCGAGTCCAACGTTGGGAGACTTGAAAAAAAATTATTTTCTTATCACTTGATTTTTAAACCATATTTTTCATATTGTTTTAACTTTTTGTTTTTCTATACATTGAATTTTCATTCACGTTTGGTATCTTTATTATTTATAGAAAGATAAAAAGTAAAAATAATAAGAAAAATATGGTTTAAAAATCAAGTGATATAAAGAAAATAATTTTTCAAGTCTCCCAGCGTTGGACTCGAGCTCGCGTACTTCCAATGAACCGCCATTTTGAAAAGAAGGCAAGTAGATTGCCCGGGCTGGCTGTGAAATAACTTGACGATATATGCAAGATGAGTTGAAATGTACAAAACCCAAAAGATGCACATGCAAAGCTTATATTTTTCAGTATTTTTATCTAATATATAGATGTACATGGATATAGTACAACATTTACAGTGTGATATGTACATGTCATAAGGAAAATAAACAAATAGCAACATAACAACAACAACATAACTATGATTTGTTAATGACTGGACTTCCTGTACTTGCACAGGAATCCCCAGACTAAATGTTAGTAAACTATTATCAAAGATCCTTGTCCCTAATTAAGTGGAAAGGGATATTTTAATTTGAAAATAAATTTATTGCTGTTCAAAATGAGAGGATTGTGAGTGAGCAGTGTGAGAAATGAGGTTTCATGTGTAATTTTCCATGGGTTTCCTGTGCTGAGGTAACAGTAAGCACAACAAGTCACAGGCTTTATAATTTTGATTATCATTTTATTTAACTAAATGAAACTTATTAGAGTGCAAACACTAAATGCGTGCAACAGTTGTCTCTATTTAGTAGTAAACAGCACTAATTAAAGAAGAGAAAACAATAGATTTAGCATAAAATAGTGGACGTATTCATGTTGCACACTTTTAGTGTGTGCACTCTAACGCCTGATTTACACGGTGCGATTTGTAGTATATGACTAGTCGTAACTTCTAAAAATAGTTGATCATGCTCTAAAACGTGTTTTAGAATGTCCTACGACTAGTTTGAGAACATTTTGAACCTCACAACTAGTCATATACTACAAATCGCACCTGACAAATCTTACCATGTAAATCAGCCTTAATATAGCCTCTTGTGTAACTATTTATATGAAGCTTTAAACGTAAAACAAAGAAAGATCTTAAACAAACACTTTGCTTATCTTGTGCACAATTTCAAAAAACGTTTTAACTAGATGAGTAATACATAAAAAACTAGGAGCTTATATTTTATACACAAATGCAAAGCAGTTGTTATAACTTTGACGGGAATATCCATATAATGACCTATCTTTATTTAATTGGTTTCCTATATGTGTCAAGCCAGTCATCAATCATTTGATTGACAAGAGCTGGTCTTGGTGTGACTCGTTGCTGGGCAACTAGAATGCCACCATCTGTAGTACAACAATCAAGCCAGTCACGTAATAGATACTCTTCACTTCCAATCTGGAAAACACATGCGAAAAAAAGAGATTATTTTTATGCTATGACAATAGTAAAATGAAGGACTGATTGTTTGAAGCCTATCAACTGGATAAATCCTTATCAATAGCAAGTCAACAGTTTGCTCACTGATGAACACATCACAAACAAATTGTTATGTTAATGTGTCAAACAGCAAGAACATTCTAGTGAAATAATGGCCAATCATTCACTGGTTGGCACATGAATAATATTATTCATAACTAGATTTTGTATTCCCAGCCTTTCGTTCTTACTTTACAACATGCTTTTGACTAACCTGACCATCTTCAGGGCAAATAAAAAGAACAAAATTACAATAGTAAGATTGCATAACTAATGTATATGAACTTAGTACATACCTGAGCTGCAGACAGAAAATGAACTGGCAACAATCGTCCTTCATGGTCGACAAGTGGAAGAAATGTGACATGAGTATCATCATTACTCTCAACGTGTGCATGCGCACCAATGTCATTGGTCTCTGTGTCTATTTCCATGGCAACCAATGCTGAGAAGTGACCTCTTGTGTAACCAAGGACAAGAGGGTTCTTCCAACAGAAACTCTTTTCCCACAATAGAGGAAGATATACACCTAAAAGTAGAAGATATATTTGAACACCAGAAAATATTACTGTTAGTTAGTGGGTTACTCTGAAAATATCTAATAAAAATATCAAGCTGGTAGAGTTTTTTTTAAGCAAAATTGTGGGTTTAAACTGATTGGTAAATACTTAGTTATGTTTGTATTTTTCATTGTATTTTAAGGTCCAGAAGAACCATCATTTAGATCAGTAATATTTCTAGTCTACCTTAGTACAAGTCAGCCAGGTAAAATTGCAATGGAGTAGATTAAAAATAATAAAATGAATCATACTGGTCTATACTGCCTCAATGTTTCTAATGGAGCAAGTGTATGAAGATTTGTAATTAAATTTTATACACCATACATTTTAAATGATAAAAGTTACTAGTTTTAGTATCTTTCATTGAAAATCAATAGAGTGCAAAATTATAGATCACAATATGTCACACACTTGTAAAAGTACAATGGCTTATCTAAAAATACCTTGAAATCTAGCCAATCCTAATGTTTCTCCTCGAAAGCTCTTGACATACTTGACCCCATAGATGATAATAGGCCGGCGAAGAATGTGTGCTAGTGCAAAAACATGGGTTTGTTCTAAAGATGTTCCTGGTTGACTGGCCAGGCTCAGGATAGAAGCCCAGTCTTGCTCCCATTGGTCTTCATCTAAAGAGTATTGCAGAGTTTCAGCTTGCATTGATTCCCACTCCTTGTAGCGAGGGAAGAACCTGCAGAGGAGAGAGAGATAGAAGTGTATAAATTATCTAGTAAACAAAAACAAAAACAAGCGAAGAAACATAAATTAAACAAGCAAATAAACATAAAATGACAGTAAAATTGAATTGGATCAGCAAAAATAGGAAGCCAGATGTGTCAATGAATGAATAAGTGAATAAGTGAAAAAATGGATGGATGGATAAATTGGTGAAAAATGCTTTTTGAATTCATTTTTTATTTTTATGACAGAGAAACAACTTCCTTTCGATAAATAATTTTTTCAAGTCACTGCAATAATAAATTATTACTTACATAATGTTGGTAAACCAAACATTGGTACAGAGTAATGAATTATTAAAAGAGAAATATAATTACCTTGACGCTCCTTCACTAAGACTTTCAAACAGTGCTTTACGGAGAGTATTGTCTTTGTCAAACACACCATAGGAAGCCTGCAGTATGGAATCCAACAAGCAGTCTCCTGCTGACCGGTTCCACAGTGGATAAATCCTACTACCAAGATGAGATGAAATCTCTTCACTCCAATTAATGATAGGAGACTCTACTTCTAGAACTAAAAGAAATAACAAATACATCATTCCTTTATCCTGATGAATATATTAGATATTTGATGCTGAAGACATTTGACAGAGACAGGAGAATTAAATACAAGATGGTTAATGTAATTTATATGCATTTTCATTCAGTTCTTCACCTATTCATTTATTTATTTATATATCAGTCTATTCATTTCTCCTATCATTCATTCATTCATCCATCTGTTCAATCATTCGTTCAATTCCATTCATCCAAAAGTGTTTATCCTTTTTTCCAAACCTTTTTGTACTTCTTTATCCAACAGATCTTCAAACAACTGTCTCCTCACTCGAGCAGGAAATTCTTGAATTTCTGACAAACGAAAACAAAATCATCAGCTCTAAAAATTTTGGCTAGACAGACATTTTCTGGCACTACCCCCCCCCCCCCCCAAAAAAAAATCAATCATTTCATTCAAATGTCAATTCAAATGAATTCCACATTAGCAAACACCTAAAGAGTAGACTGGCATAAATTTTCATTTCTCACAGTTTGTAGATATAAACTAGTTATTTTCATTTTGTCACTACAGTGTTTCACATTTAGATCATACATTGTATATTAGCTTTTTTATCATATAGAAGGTACCAATCCAAATGCATTATTAAGAAACATATCACCCAACATAATTACCCCAACAAAGCTGATATTTTATTGATGACAAGGTGGGCAAGTAGAAATACACCAATAAAATCAATTCAAAAACAAATAAAAACCCTACATTTGAAGGAGCAGCTTATAAAATGGTAAATTGACATATAACATAAAACAGCAAAACATATGAACTTCTGATGTTGAAAAATAGCCCATGAAATAAGCATTCATGTACTTGAAT
Organism: Diadumene lineata; assembly: GCA_918843875.1. Lineage (NCBI taxonomy): Eukaryota > Metazoa > Cnidaria > Anthozoa > Actiniaria > Diadumenidae > Diadumene > Diadumene lineata. The sequence continues at coordinate 11,619,698 of OU974078.1, read as the reverse complement.
TTTATAAAAAGTAACAGAAAAGCTATGTTGTGAGAAATATCCCTTTTAACTATAATCATTTGGAACTTAACAGCCTGTGATTTTCCTGAATGGTGAGTGAAGTTTGGAATTATCAACGTTTGGCATGGTCTAATAAATTGAAAACCTGAATGGACTTTGAGATTATAGTTAAGATAAAGGTTTTAATCTATGTGTTGATTTTCCAGCTCAGTTCTTTGCTCAAAGCTGGACTATGGAGTATTACCACCAACATATATAATTTATTTATTCATTTAAGGTAGTCAAGATGTCATAGCAACAAATTACACTGATCAACTTCAATTGGTGTTTTATTGATAGAGAAAAATGTGCGAGAACACCAAATATGTAGCAATGTACAAAATGTTTAATATGCACAATGTTCAACAATTTATAAAATGATCTAAATGTGAGATAATATTGTTAAGCAAGTCATTTTAATACTAAAAGTACATGCCAGTTTTTTTTGTTAATCTAATTATATTGAGACACTCCAACAAAAGTACATATCAATACAAATCAATGTTACAAATGTTTTGTTGCACGTGTGAATAAAGTTTGTTGTTGTGTTTTATCAAAGTAATAAATTATCTAAAGAAAGCATAAAAATATTAATCAATATTTCAAATGTTGTGGTATTTCAATTGCCAACTCTGTACTTCACTATTCCAATCCATCAACTGTATGATACATCTTTGCCATAATACCATCATCATCACTATTACCAAATCATCATCATCATCCTCATTACCCTCATCATCATTATCCCTACATATCATAACGATCATCATCATAATCACCACCATCATCTCTGTAATTTAGATATACATTGGCTTACCAGCAGGTAACACAAAAGTCACTTGATCTGTAAAGAAATAACAAGGCCAATCTCCTTTCCTCTGCCTCATTGTATGGGCTACATCTTTTCTGATATCTTTAGCCAGCTCAGGACAAACTAGACACGGCACACAATGGATCCTGTGATTGCTGACTTCAGGTAATAACAAATAAGCCAACAGATCTTCTCTTTTGAATTTAATAGCTAAATGAACTAAAGTATAACCAACTTCAAAAGCCTCAGGTCTGTTTAACACAAGACACTCTTCTCTAGTTAACTGTCTAGTCCTGTCATAACCAGAATTTAGGTACGTTTCTACTGAAGTTGCATCCCCTTCAACAATTCCAATGCAAGCACTCAGCCACATCCAGTCGTTATCTGTTAGGCGATTACGTATTTGTAACACTTCCTCGTTGTCGTTCACGTTTTCAGACGCAGGAATATCGTAGATGATCTTTGTTACATCTTGAGTTGTGGCTTGCATTGAAAGGTCACTTACAGATGAAATTGGAGACCGTCTTCGGGAGCCCGAAGGTTTTCTACCATCGACATTTTTACCCTTGCTAGCTTGATTTTCTTCAAGTAAAGGTTTAGAACTAGCACAGATAACACATTTCACAGTTTTAGGCCAGTTTTGATAAGTACAGTGCGGGCATTCCCATTTTTGTAGAGCTTTGTTTTTGTCGTTGTTGATAGTCTTCATGTCAACTTTTGAACGGCTAGTTTTCGGCGAAACGGCTCGATTTCTTTCCCCATTCACGTTTGTGGCTTCAGTTTGAAGTGCGTTTTTCACGGTTTTGCTTTTAGAAGTACGGCACATCGCACAGTAAATTGAACATGGCCAATTATCAAACGTACAAGTAACACACTTCCATTTCGACGCTTCTTGCTCGCATGGAGGACGATTCCTTGGAGAACTTTTGTCGCTGTTACTCGGCGTTCTATAGTTCCTAAGGTTAGTTCTTTCGTTGTCAGCTGCTTGGTAAATGTCTTCAGAAATCCCTGCAGTTCTATGTGGTTGAGGACAAATAACATGAGCGGGTCGTCTGGCTAAACATAGAGCACACTTTATGGCCGACGGCCAGTTCTCGTAAGTGCAATATTCACAAGGCCATTTGAGGTTTTGTTCGTTTTTAGGCATTTCTTAATAATTTGTTTGACGAGGATAAATGACTAAATAATAAAAAATTCGTTATCTATGGCATAAATGTTGATGATTTCGATAGCAGAGAGTCCAAGAATGCTGTTGATTGTTTTTAGTGTCTTCACTATCACAACTCAGTTTCGTTTGTCGACAAGACCCACACGAAACACGTCTTTTCTGCCGTAAATAAAGGCCCAACGTCAGACTAAACGATTCTTTCACTTTCATCGATATATCAATAAGGTTTTTGGCTTTGGAGACGGACTGTGGAAAGAAGTTAAAAGGCGAAACTGGACGACAAAAACAAGTCATCCATTCATATCCCCTTCGTCGCCATGTTGTGTTTTGAAAGCGAAACCAATACATGTGACGTCATCAAACATTCCATACAGATTAGCGTCCAGTCTGTCACGGATATTAAACATATTTTTTTCTTTTCTTTTCAGTGAATTTTAATCACATTTTTTCATTTTCTTTAAATATTGGTACTAATATTCTTATTGAATTTGATTCCAAAATAATATAAAAATTTGAATGTAGCTTTTTTCATGCGTCTTTTCATTGCCCTTGATTTAAAAAAAAGCTGAAAATGTTAATGAAGCCAAACAAGAAAAATAATTATCTTAAGCATGTAAAGTTCTAGTTATGAATCTTAATATTTTTGTTTTTTGCTTCAATAACAACCAAAAAAACTATGATTGTAGGATGGACGCAAAGGATTGTGGTCATGATAGTAATTTGACCAGCGGTCTACACCAGCAGGAAAAAAATGGAGGACGAGTTGTAGTTTTTTTGAAGCATGTTGAAAAGACATTTGATAGCGCCAATCACAAGCTTGAATTTTGCTGAAAATCTCTTGTTATCAGGTAATCCATTTGTTGCTTCAAATGGCATAATGGATTTTTTTTAATTAGCTCAATTACTATAAAAATAAACTTAAAGTTTCAACTTTGTGCGATCACGTGGGTAAATGTAAATAATCACAGTTTATAGTGAATTTATATATTTTTTATCAAACAGTATTTTCTGTACTTTGATGACCTGTTTGAATTTCATTCAATACATGATCTATTAAGTAAGCTTAGTGTATTTGTATTTTATTTATTTATTTATTTATTTTTGAATTTTAATACTTTGTTGTTATTACTTAGGCGAAGGGCCATATATAAACGTTTATAATGTGGCTGATGGAGTCAAAGTCAGCTCAAAGGCCGTCCTCAGTAATGAACGAATCCATGGAATCAGAGGTACATGTAATACAAGCTTTTATCACATTACTTGCATCTACCTGGATATGGCATTACACAGCTGGCTGTCCAAGTTACTGTTGCCTGATCTATTTATCTTTTTAGTAAATGCTCCTTCATTTAAACATGCACATATCGTTTTGACCGCCTATATATCTGTTTTGTCTATTATTCATTAATTATAGCATTCACTCATTTATTCATTCATTTGTTCAGTCATTCATCCACCTATCCTCTCATTCATTCATCCATCCATCCATTTATCCATCTATTCATTATATATTTATATATGCAGCTAAAAACAAAAGAGCTATTGGTGACTCTTTATTTGTTGTATTTGGACAAAAATGTATGAAGATTATTAGGATAAGTACTGCAAAAAATAAAATAAGGTAAGTCACCAAAAATGTTTCCCAAATCAGAATATTGCTATTCTACATTTTATTTTCAAATCATTAATGTTGTTTTAATTGATCATATTCTGACAGTTTCATCCATTTTTTCATTCATTCATTCATTCATTCATTCATTCATTCATTCATTCAATTAAAGATCACAATAACTGATATTCTTGCCCCACCTGATCATATTCTTGATTAAGATTGTTTTATAAGTGCTGTTATTTGTTATTTGTATTTAGCATTGATGCTATAACAGATATTGTCACACTTCCTGATCTTATTCTTGATGCTCATTGGCTGAATGACAACAATGATACACCTACTCAAATTGCCATAGCAACTGCTCACAATGCAGTGTATTGGTGTATTGACTACATATCAGGGGACAAGAGATTAGTTGCTCAGTGTGAGGAGAACAGTATTTTGTATCCTCTTGAAGTATATGCATATGTATCAAATCAAATTGTGAATAATATCAAATTGTTGATGATGATTCTGACATTGATAATGTTGTTAATAATAATTGATGACAGTTGTTACCATAGTGATAATAATGATGACAATGATGATTTTGAAGGCAATGATGAGGGTAGTAGTGATTAAAATGATGGTGATGATGACAACAATGATGATTATGAAAATGATGATGATGATGATGATTATGGATAGATCTTTGATCCTTAACAAGACAAAGATATTCTGCTAAGTTCTTTGGTCATAATTTCAACAGTCTGCTCCTCGCAGCTGGTACTGTGTTCAACCAAGTCTTACTTTGGAAAGTCAATGGACAAACACATCAAAACAAGACACTAATCCTACATCGACTAACTGGCCATGAAGGTGTCATATTCCAGATAAACTTTAATACTACAGGAACTTTAATGGTCACTGTATCTGATGACAGGAGTATACGATTATGGAATATACAAAAAACATCTGATAATACTCCTGTGGTGGTTTCACAGTTACAAGTTATGTATGGTCATGGGGCCAGGGTTTGGGATGCAAAGTTGCTGACACAATGTGTTGTTAGTATTGGCGAAGATGCTGTTTGCAACGTGTGGAATTATAAAGGAGAACTTATTAAGAAATTCACTGGACATTTAGGTACTACATCGACCTTTCATTTGAAAACTCTCAAACCAAAGGCCACACAAAAATCAAATATGTTTTGTTTTACTTTTTCATTCTGACTAGGTAAAAGTATTTGGAGTCTGGCGACAAATGAAGACATCAACATGATTGCAACTGGTGGTGGCGATGGAAGTATTCGTCTGTTCTCACTTGATAATCTTAATGACCTTGAAACCATGGCAACAGTAACTGCTTATCTACCTGGCACAAACCAAGCCATAGTTATTAAGAAGAATGCTGCCATGGATACACCTAGATCTATTTGCCTGGGGCAGGATGGGAATCTCCTTGTAATGACTTCTGAAGGGTGGGTCATTTTTACAACCAACATTGTAAAATATTACTTAATATAATTAGTAATTATTATAATACAGTGACAATGACTTTAAGCAAAAAAAAGACAGTGGGATTGCATTGTTACTTTGATGAGAGTGACTACATTGTTAATTATTGTCAACCTCATCCCCAGGGCCACTCTGTTCGCTCTTTTTTCAAAATGGCGGTCACTCACACATTGACCCTGGTACCGGCTGGTTTGAGCGACTGCCATTTTGAAAAAAAGAGCGAACAGAGTGGCCCTGGGAACAAGGTTGAATTATTGTAATTTAATTGAGAATGTGCTGTTTTCAGTGACACTGTATTGAACTGTCTGTGATGACAAAGTACAACTCTACTCAAGATAAAAAACACGAATAAAGAAAAACATTCCCTCATCCCTTTGTCCATCCATTCATTCATTAATTATCCATCCACCCATCCACAATTAAGTAATGTCTAAAAAATCACATTTAAAAGGATTAATAGTAAAAGTAATTTGCTTTCAGTTGTTAATTTAATTATTGAATTTGTATATTTATTTTTGAAGATGTTTGTATGGCTATTCCTGGTTGCGAATCATGGACAGTGAAGATGGAGATAGTGAAGGTGGTTGGCAGTTGATTCTCAAGGATCCTAGCTATTCATCTTATAGCCTCATGTCAATATCACCTGACAGACGACTGGTGGCCTTTGGGAACTTGACTGGGAATATTAAAGTCTGCCTTACTGAAGGTATCTATGAAATACAAAACAGACAGACAGGCAGACATGCAGATGATTGAAGGGGAACTTGACTTGAAATATATGAAAGTCTATCCTTATATATAGTAGATAGACAGACAGACAGACAGAGAGCCAGGCTGATAGACAGACAGACAAACATGTTAACAGACTGATATAGAAGCAGGAAGATGAGTTGTTTATAAGAATATTGAATAATGAAGAGAGTAAACGACAGAGGCATGATGATGCTATAATGATCATGTTATGGCTCAAGTTGTTCAAATGCTATTTTTTTGTAGATATTGCTTCAAAAAGTGTTGAGCTAAAGCCATTCAACAGCAAAGTACTAAGCCTTTTATGGTCATCATCAAACAGTACATCCCATAATCTCTTCTCCTGTGGTCCTGATGGCATAATCATCTGGTGGACTGTTACCATGGACACCACTCAAGCCATTCAAATCAACAAGATACAAACATTCTGCATTCCCTACTCTAAACAAAGATGGGCATCTGCAGTGGAGATATTGCCATCATCTCACAGTCACCATGGTTACCATCACCATGGAAACAATAGCTGTGTTGACAATCACTATGGAGACAATCACCATGGAGATTGTCATGTGATATTTGGTGATAGAAAAGGATCAATACATTTGTTTGACAGTCGAGGAGCAGGACAAGATGACATTTCACATCCTGTTCAGACTCTCCCGGTCCTGCATGGAGCTATTGGGGTAACACAGCTGTGCAGCAAGGATGGCAGGCTTTATTCTACAGGTCGTGATGGTACTTATAGACAATATATGATGTTAAATGGGAGACTGGAACTGAGTGATACTAAAAAGGTACTGTTGCAAACAAAATTAATATAAATTACACATACATGCCATTATAAGATTCATTTTGTCTTGTCAAATGTCTGTTTTATAATAGTATGAACCTTATATTAATGATGGACACACATCATTCTCAATATTATAAAAGTCAAATTCATACTTGTCAATACAGTGTTATTAGTACAGCATGATGCTCAAAAGTATGACCAGCTAATGTAACTTTCCATGTTACTACTGCTATATTTACCTAGTTTTAGCCAATTAGCAAAACCTTCACACTGCAAGTTAATTGCTGGTTGGTTAAGGTTAAAAGGTGGATATAGAAGTAGGTAAATACAGTGTATTATATATCACAGGTCATCATACCTGATTATGTATTGTAATTGTACAGGTGTTCAAGGGTCTTGATTGGGTAGAGAAAATGATGTTTACTGCTAATGGTGACATAGTTATCGGTGGATTCCATACTGTAAGTTTTTTGACAATATTTTATAGCATAAAATGAAAATCTGTGGCCAGCTAAAATATTATTTATACACATACTTCTATGTCTACTTTAATTCTTATTTATTAATAGCAGCAATCAACTTGCTTGCTTACTTTTTTGTTTGTTTGCTTGTTTGTCTTTTTGTTTGTTTGCTTGCTTGTCTTTTTGTTTGTTTGCTTGCTTGTCTTTTTGTTTGTTTGCTTGCTTATCTTTTTGTTTGTTTGCTTGCTTATCTTTTTGTGTGTTTGCTTGCTTGTGTTGGTTTGTTTACTTGCTGGATTGTTTATTTGTTCCCAATTTTTTTACTGTTTCATTGTCTTTTTTGACATTTTTTTTCGCTAAGGCATTCTTTGTTGTATGGAGTATAAACAAGAATGAGCAACTGTTCAAAGTCAAGTGTGGTGGAGGTCATCGTGCTTGGGACTATGCTTTACAGCAAATACCAGTAAGTGTTTTTTGGTCAAATCCTTCAGAAATCCGACACCGAAATTTTCTTTCAGGTTGGGATTAAGTGCAAGGACTCTGTAATTCAATATTTATGCATTAATAAAAAGCGCATTTGATGATATATACCGGTATATAGATATTTCCGCTTTACAAGCATTAAAATTAAAATTAATTAAAAGGAAATATAACAACAGTTTAGAAAGCAATTGAAGTAAATTAGAGAAGAAGAAAATATCTGGTCAAATTTAAATTTCAATGCAGTTAATCTCTAGCATGTCGTTAACACTTTCTAAATGTCTTGTTTATAGGGCTCACAAGACTTTGAAGTAGTGTTTACCTATCTCAAAGGAAACACCATAAACATCCATAAGAAACATCTAAAGAACATTATTTCAAAACCTATATTAAAGGCAAGGATATATTGACAATAATGGGATATACATCATTGTTTTTACAAATCAAAGGTTTAGCATGAGGACACTAAGAGAAACATCATCATGTTGTTATGGGAGGGGAGGGAGAGAGGAAAGAAAACAAGCATGAGATATTAACAAATGTTAATGATGATGATGGTGATGACGATGATGTTGATGATGATGATAGCAGCTAGTATTATAAAAATAGTAGTACTCAGACAATACATAGATAAATATATATATTTTTTATTATTAGACATATCAGCAAATAAATATTGAGAATGAAACCTATTTTACAATAAGGTTTGCTTAGTTGTTGTGACTGATGATGTTGTCTTTTTGCAGCCCAGCTTTCATGGAAGAGAAACGACTTGCATGGCTAATGTCTGTGACGTCCCTATTGGAAATCAAGGTAATATACTTTGTTTCAATTATGCACCTTAAACAAGCTGGAAAAGGAGTACCAGTCTAACAACAACTACATATTTTTTTACGTTTTTTTTACTATTAAATTTTTTAATTGAATAGTGAAGAATTGAAAAGTGCATTGCGACTTTATAGGTGGATTGTGCTTTATAAGCACTACATTACATTACATATAATGTTGTGGCACCTATATTATTTTCTGATAGTAGGGACATTAAACATCCATCAGCTAACGTTTCTGTCTGTTTTCTTTTCTGTCTGTTTTCTTTTCTGTCTGTCTGTTTGTAGCATTGGGACGACATCTGTTTGTAACAGGCAGCGAGGACACTTCCATCAACTTGATGATTTGTATCCTTGAGATATACCAATAATAAGATCAAAAGGGCGGTATGGTTATGGTGATGATGATGTTAGTAGTGATGATGGTGGTGGTGGTGACGACGATGATGATCATTGTATTAGCTCTAAATGGTGATATAAGAGACCAGGGTTACGATGATCTTGATGATGATGATAGTTATAATCATTTTGATGAGAATGTTAATGATAACTGTGATGGTGATGACGACCACAGCATTCGTGAACCTACACGCCCACATTCGAATTGTTTGCCAAGGACGGTGTTTTTCTTAACTTTTCTGAAGATGACCACGTCACCGGAATTACTTCAAAAATCTTCACAGCTCAAGGTCATATATCCAGTGTGCGCGCACTGTCTGTGACTAAGTCTACGTCAACGACTTCTATTAACAACACAACCACAAACAAAACAACTGACGGCCCTCGTGCACAAGAAAGACAGAGTCAATCCTACATGGACTCTCGCAGACCAAGTCGATATCTTCTTTTTTCTGGTGGAGGACGCGCTTCTCTACGGTGTTGGCGCATTGACCCTACTCGGGCAGTTCTAGGTAAGCAATTGTTGGATGAACAAAGGGACGAACAAGTTAATGAATAAACGAATATAGGGGTGGATGGATGTGCGAATTGGTGTACGAACGAATGAATGAATGGATAAATGAATGAATGAATGAATGAATGAATGAATGAATGAATGAACAGAAGAATGAATGAATAAATGAATAAACAGATGAACGAATGAATGAATGAACGAACTAATGAATGAATGGATGGATGAATGAATGAACAGATGAACGAATGAATGGATGAATTAATGGATGAATGAATGAATGAATGAACAGAAGAATGAATGAATGAATGAATAAATAGATTAACGAATGAATGAATGAACAGAAGAATGAATGAACAGGTCAACGAATGCTTGATAGATAAGTGGAGAAACAAAGTAACAAATGAGTTAACGAATGAGTGAATGAATAAATGAATGGTTGGAAAATAGATCGATGAATAAATTAGTGAATGACTTGCGTCAGTGAAGGGAAAGCGTGCATGAAAAATGGGCAAATAGTAGAATATTTCAATAATTTAGAAATAGAGAAAGAAGAAAATATTTTATTTGTTATGTCCTGTTTAAAAAAATATGCCTCGTAATGTGACTTAAAATAATATCATAGGTGATATTGACGCGCCATCCTCCGCCCCAGTTTCGTTTATCAGCGAATACTCGTCTCGCACAAGTCATTATCGAAGAAGAAGGAAGAAGAGAGAAGGATATCTTCACTCCGAGATTCGCTTCATGTCGTTGACTTCGTTTCCCCTCTCTGTTGCTATGAGTGATGGCGATGTGCTAAGTCAACATTGTACTGGTTTATATGGAGTAGCTGCTGCTTGTTCGGATGGATTTGTAAGGTAAATATTGAGTAAAATCCTGTCAATCTGGTCAAACCTGTTTTAAAAACTTGTATTACCTGGTTTTCTTTATAATGGTTTTTGTTTGTTTATTTCTTTGTTTGTTTGTGTTCCTCGAAACTAGAACTTACGACTTTCACTTCCAACTAACTACACATAACTCCTTATTTTATAGGATTTTTATATTTGATGAGAACGACTCCAAATTCTTCCTTCTCGCGCAGTCTCAGTACCTACTGCGCTGTGTCCTGTCTGTACAACACGCCGTACACAAGAACACATCGACTGGCCGTCCGTCTGTCTTAGTTCTTGCCGGCGACACGGCGGGAAAAATTACAATGTGGGACATCACTAAACAGTTACTTGAATACATTAGAGAGGAGGCGAATGATGACGTCAGAATTGCTTGTGAAAAAGACGTTTTGATGGGAAAGAGAGAAAAGACTATTTCAACTACTTCAGTTTCCAAAGATACAACAGATTTATCGTGTAAGACAATTGGCCATGATGCTAAGGAGAGAAACATTCTAGTTGCTAAGGATATTGTTATGAAAACTAGTTTAGTCTCTTCAGTTTACAAGAATATCGACGCGACAACAACAAGAGATGCAGCTGCTGTTGCTATAACTACGTACGATTCTTTTGCTGCTATGGACACCGATGTGACGTCACAAGTTGCCGTGGATACTGTTGGCATGACAGCGAATCCAAATTCTTCATTAGCTCTGGACAAAACTAATGTATGTCATCAAAATGGTCCAGTTCGAGAACCAACAAATGAAAATGCAAATTCGTTGAATGATAAAAGAAATTTTCAATACTCAGTAGAAGATGGTGACTTGAGATTAGAGGATCCTCTGAGTTCTAGCTCTTTCAATTCTACACGTGAAAATAAGTTTTCTTGCATCAATCTGGTTGAGAGTCTTGATCGACCACTGCATGTTTTTAAAGCACACCAATCAGGAGTAAATGATGTTTCATTATATGAAGGTACGTACCGACGTCAGTAACTAATGTGCCTTTTGGGCTCGTAAGACGATTTGTTTTTTTCTCTTTCTGACCTGCTCGTACAATTTTCGTCCACCTTTATGGTGTCCCTTGCCTTCGTTCCAAAGGCCTTTTACTCGGGCTTCTTCTTTGGTTTCTGTTGTAACGTTGTAATATTTATTTGTGGAAAGAAATGAACTGTTGACGATGGATACTTTTTTTTAGCTTTTCTTTAGATTTTATATAGCGATACTTTATGTTTATAAACAAATGAATTGTTATGCTAATGTGCCAACCAGAACTACAATAGGCTCTATTGCAATAACGGCCAATGACTGTATGGTTAGCACATGAATTACAAAGGATTACGTCAGCTCAAGTATCGCTATTGCTTCTATTGCGTTTTTGTCAAATGTAGTATAGAAGCAATATTCATACCAACGTATAAAAAAATGATGGTCGATTTTCTATTGTTAAAATATTCATCGACAATTGTATTCATTTTTGTAACTCAGTGTATGTCCCACAGGGAGCCCGGCTTATGAGATATTGCCGATTCCAGTGATAGAGTCGGACTCTTATGTCAACAACTAGAGGTCACGCAGCGCGCAAACCAGCCGGCCGTTAATAATGAGATTGTTACGTAAGCCAGTTGATACGACCTGTAATAAAACACCACTATTTATTTAAATAGTGTACTAGTTAAGTAAATATAGTGGTGTTTTATTACAGTTCGTATCAACTGGCTTACGTAACAATCTTATTATTAACGGCCGGCTGGTTTGCGTGCTGCGTGACCTCTAGTTGTTGACATAAGAGTCAGACTCTATCACTGGAGTCGGCAATATCTCGTAAGCCGGGCTCCCTGTGTATGTCCTCGATATGATAGGTCAATCCAAGTTCATTTTGTGCAGTGGTGGTGATGACAGCGGCTTATTTGTTGCTGAGTTCAAAGTTACACAGACAGACAATGGACCATGTGATGTGCACGTGATCAGGGAGGAAATTTCCCAATCAGCACACACCTCATCTGTTACTGGTTAGTTTTGTTTGTTTGTTTTTTTTGTTTTTGTTTTTTTTTTTTTTTTTTTGCTTTTGTGCAAGTTTATTCTAGTTTGCAGTACCTGAGTTAACCAGTCCACAAAATCTTTTTCGGGGGATTGGGGCAAGAAACGAGGGAAAATCCCCCTCCGTTACGTCACTCTTCGCCCCAGTCCCCCAAAGGGAGCCGGCTACGCATGCTAAAATGACTTTCACACACTGGCCTGGAGCCCCAATTGATAAATGATGTCATTTGTTTAAGGCGTAAGGGTACTAGATGAACACACGCTGTTGTCGTCATCTACTGACCAGCGGCTGATGAGATGGAAGATAGACGAAACATGCGTCAAACTGGATCACGTGATCTTTGTAGATATTCCTGATGTTCAAGCAATTGAATCGTGGACAACGAGGTATGAGAACTGTCATTTTAATCCTCATTTCTAAAGTCAAACGAGTGATAAATGCTTTTGTCGTAGTAGAGCGAAATGGTTAGGAAACTACTTTGTTATAAGTTATTGTACACTTTTTTTAAGCGTGACCATTCACAATCTTCTGTTTCACTATTGTTTTACCTTCTTTGGATAGGGCTGAGTGAACAGACCAAAATCGTTTTTTTTTAGCTGCTGGTTCGAAATGCCTAATAATTTATGCAAATAAATTCAACAATTCTTATCATAATATCAGAGAGAAAATTAATTTCTACTTATTTCACAATTTCTAAATAAAAACCTGTGCACGGTCAAGACCAGTTCAACCTCACAGACAAACAAAGACATAAAACAATAAGCTTCCAAACCATTCTTTCTATTAACTATGCTTTTGTTTTACAGCGACGATGGCAACCATGTTGTAGCCGTATGTGGAGTTGGATTACAGATAATTCAAGTGCAACCCTGAAGAATACTGCATGGTCGATTTCATCAATAGTCATTTTAGGATTTCAATAAAAAAATTAATAATATGAATAACAATACATTTTTGATATGTTCAATATATATTTTAATTTGTTCATTAGAATATATACAATTTCATATAAAATCTATTGAAAAACACAAATTTCCATGGCAACTAACGCTATTTTTTTCCGTCTTTCGATGCACAAATGATTGTTGGCTGCTTTTATTCTTCAGTAAACTTGCTACAGTGAGCAGTCGGTCGGCAAAACATTGAAAAAACTCCTTTCATCTGCCGTAATTCCTTGGATGTTCGTAATAATAAATAAAAAAACAATGCTTAGATTGCTATCGACAGCAATTCTTTCTTTTGTTATCTTGGAGCTCTTTATCAAAACTGATCAATTTATCTAAAAAGACAAAAGAGAACCAATGGTACAACAATAGACCTTATTCGCTTCCATGTTTATTTTCCCATTTCAGACCATGTGATGTCACTCTTGGGAAATAATTCTTCCCTAAAGACTGTCACGTGTAATAAAACACCACTATTTATTTAAATAGTGTACTAGTTAAGTAAATATAGTGGTGTTTTATTACAGTTCGTATCAACTGGCTTACGTAACAATCTTATTATTAACGGCCGGCTGGTTTGCGTGCTGCGTGACCTCTAGTTGTTGACATAAGAGTCAGACTCTATCACTGGAGTCGGCAATATCTCGTAAGCCGGGCTCCCTGTGTATGTCCTCGATATGATAGGTCAATCCAAGTTCATTTTGTGCAGTGGTGGTGATGACAGCGGCTTATTTGTTGCTGAGTTCAAAGTTACACAGACAGACAATGGACCATGTGATGTGCACGTGATCAGGGAGGAAATTTCCCAATCAGCACACACCTCATCTGTTACTGGTTAGTTTTGTTTGTTTGTTTTTTTTGTTTTTGTTTTTTTTTTTTTTTTTTTTGCTTTTGTGCAAGTTTATTCTAGTTTGCAGTACCTGAGTTAACCAGTCCACAAAATCTTTTTCGGGGGATTGGGGCAAGAAACGAGGGAAAATCCCCCTCCGTTACGTCACTCTTCGCCCCAGTCCCCCAAAGGGAGCCGGCTACGCATGCTAAAATGACTTTCACACACTGGCCTGGAGCCCCAATTGATAAATGATGTCATTTGTTTAAGGCGTAAGGGTACTAGATGAACACACGCTGTTGTCGTCATCTACTGACCAGCGGCTGATGAGATGGAAGATAGACGAAACATGCGTCAAACTGGATCACGTGATCTTTGTAGATATTCCTGATGTTCAAGCAATTGAATCGTGGACAACGAGGTATGAGAACTGTCATTTTAATCCTCATTTCTAAAGTCAAACGAGTGATAAATGCTTTTGTCGTAGTAGAGCGAAATGGTTAGGAAACTACTTTGTTATAAGTTATTGTACACTTTTTTTAAGCGTGACCATTCACAATCTTCTGTTTCACTATTGTTTTACCTTCTTTGGATAGGGCTGAGTGAACAGACCAAAATCGTTTTTTTTTAGCTGCTGGTTCGAAATGCCTAATAATTTATGCAAATAAATTCAACAATTCTTATCATAATATCAGAGAGAAAATTAATTTCTACTTATTTCACAATTTCTAAATAAAAACCTGTGCACGGTCAAGACCAGTTCAACCTCACAGACAAACAAAGACATAAAACAATAAGCTTCCAAACCATTCTTTCTATTAACTATGCTTTTGTTTTACAGCGACGATGGCAACCATGTTGTAGCCGTATGTGGAGTTGGATTACAGATAATTCAAGTGCAACCCTGAAGAATACTGCATGGTCGATTTCATCAATAGTCATTTTAGGATTTCAATAAAAAAATTAATAATATGAATAACAATACATTTTTGATATGTTCAATATATATTTTAATTTGTTCATTAGAATATATACAATTTCATATAAAATCTATTGAAAAACACAAATTTCCATGGCAACTAACGCTATTTTTTTCCGTCTTTCGATGCACAAATGATTGTTGGCTGCTTTTATTCTTCAGTAAACTTGCTACAGTGAGCAGTCGGTCGGCAAAACATTGAAAAAACTCCTTTCATCTGCCGTAATTCCTTGGATGTTCGTAATAATAAATAAAAAAACAATGCTTAGATTGCTATCGACAGCAATTCTTTCTTTTGTTATCTTGGAGCTCTTTATCAAAACTGATCAATTTATCTAAAAAGACAAAAGAGAACCAATGGTACAACAATAGACCTTATTCGCTTCCATGTTTATTTTCCCATTTCAGACCATGTGATGTCACTCTTGGGAAATAATTCTTCCCTAAAGACTGTCACGTGGTCTAAAATGGGCAATTTGCATACGAAGCCGAAAAGGTCTATAGCTAGAACTATACCTAGCCTTCCTAGCCTATGTAGGGGGGAGGGGTGCAAACAGACACAGGTTAAACTATACATTGATTGGCAGAGATTTCTCAAAAGAAACCACTGCAAGGACGTGTTTATCTTTCTGTTGAGCATGCGCAAGCTGACGTCAGGGAGTATTTGCTATTTGCTCAAAGCTCGATTAGTGCTAATCCAGGGTTAACTCTGTAGGTTTTTTTAAGAGTTAATCCAGGATTGGTGCTAATCGGGCAGCCCAGCGCCTTACTTCCAAAAGGGCTTTGGCACGAAAATGTTTGGCGGTCGCGCGCGTTGTCGTCAAGTTTATGCGAGTTTATTTATTCGTCCAAACCTTTAGACGGCGCGAACCACGAGAAAATCACGAGAATACCATTACAACAACCTACCATTATTAGTATCATTCTGTGTTGTTTCTTTGCTAATTTCTGTATCAATACATCCTTCAGCTACGTGGAAAAACAGACCTTCTGTTGACAATACAACAATTTTAAAATAGTAATTAAATTTGAGAGTAAAACCTTGAGAAGTCTCGGAATCCAGTTCAAATTGATCATCATCAACTAACATCTAGCTAAGAGGACGATGATAATTGGTATGAGCTTACCGACTCCTTGCCCTGTTTTACTGGAGGTTTCAAATACTTGTGCGTTTACCTCTGTGAAGAAAAAAGAGGACGTTTAACAAATGTTTGTTAAGTTTGTGTATTATGACTGGTCCCCTTTCTGTTTTTCTTCCTTTTTTCACTTTTTTTCCCTTTGCATACTGTTCTTTCAAATTTTATCCCTTTTACTTGTGTGTCGCCTTTTTTCTCGATTTCCATTTCTAATGTTTGATCTCTACTAGTTGATATCATTCATGCTAAGCTCTTCCGAAACCAGTACTCTCATTCTATTTTTTTCACTCTCTTTTCATCACTTTATGTACGTTATCTAATGAAAATTGTTCTGACGTTTTGCATATTCTTTAACTGTTTTTGATGGTGTAGCACGTGTTGCTGGGTTGTCAATGACGAGGTCTTGTTTGGTTCCACATAGGAACATACTACACGACTATAAAGATAAAAGATAAATTAATTAATTAATTAAATAAACAAATAAATAAATATTTTACACATCTCATCCACATAGTGGTTATTCTTGAGATGGACACTCACACTCACTACCCCTACATTAATTCATTTACATACATCTTTTCATACATGTTGATTTTTGATGAAGAAGGAAAACCGGAGAAAACCCCCCCCCGTGGCATGAAAGAGAAACAGCACATCAAACAAACTGATCAGATCACATATCACCTCAACTGATCCAGGGATCGAACCGGGATCACAGCGGTGAAAGGCCAGCGCTCTCACCGCTCGGCCACTCATGCCCATAAAATATATAGCAATGTAAAGATAACGTTCATTATTAGATGCATAATTACGTAATTTCGTGTAGAACCGGGGTTTGTTGTTGGCGTGTGTTGTCTTTGGTTGACCAGGAAGTAAAATTTGAAATCGCAACATTTGCTTTGAAATCGTGACACGAATGTCTAATGAAACAACAGAATTTGTAAAAATTGTTTCGGGTTCGTGCGGTGATTAGTATAAATAGAAGGCCTAACCGGATACATGAAGTTGCGTTTTCACAGTCTGGCCTCAGACGGTGCACCAGTTGACTAATTTGTGTTATTTTGATCCTTTTGCATAAAGTTTTTTTGGAATTACGGACTTCCGAGAGAAAATGTTTTTTTTTGTTACCTCTTCATACGTGTGTAGCTCGTTTATCCAGTATTTAGCTCTGTGAAAACTGTTCTCGTCAGTCAGATCTATAATTTAGATATACTACATAATTATTCCATCACATTTCTAGTTTTCATTACTACATACTCTTGGTTCATTTCATAATTGACTCGTTTTTGTAGTTATTTGTCCATTTATTTATTCATTTGTCCATTCATTCAGTTATTCATCCTTTCATCCATCCATTTATTCGTTCATCTCGATTCATTTGTTCATCCATCCATCCATCCATTCATCCTTACCATAGCAAATAACAGCAGCCTTTGCCCCTCGATAGTACACTCGGCTCATGGCATCGTATCGCTCTGATCCTGCTGTATCCTGATCAACGACAATTCATTAAAATAAGTATCAATACTTTTTAAAGTAAAAAAATCATATATGTTTTTAAAATATGTGTATCTCAATCTGTTTTTACAATTAAAAGAGTCGTTGTATTCTATTCAATTTCCATTTGCTCCATGTGCTTTCATTTACAGTCTTACGGAGACTGAACATGCAGGACAACATCTCTGGGGTTGAAGCGGAATATTTTCTACAGTGAGTCAGTTCCGGTACTGTCAAAACAAAGTATTCCCACAGGAACTCCAACAATGCAGATTCTAAAGCGTTTCGATTTGTTTTCATTTGTAATAGAATATGTATTCTATGACAAGCTGAATATTCCCAATTCCTTATTTACAACATTTTTACATTTTAAGAGTTATTTTGAGTAGATTAGGAATCCAGGATGACCTAAAAATATTTTTTTAGAAGTGACATCTGTTCATTTTCTCATTCCGATCTAATAAATGAAAGCACGTAGAGTCATAGAATTATCTCGTACCCAGATCCCCATGGTGATTCGCTTATCACGGACATCAACCGTTCTTGTTCCATAGGCTGCCCCAATAGTCTAAAGACACAGAAAGCAGGTCAATAGACCTTCCCTGCATTAGCTTGACTGGCCACAAAACAATAGATTCACACTGAGGCTGGAGTGTATAAATCAGGCTCGTAACATGGTATATTTTCTTCTAAATTATCCCGGTATTTTCAGACAATTTTGATCCCTGGGCCCAATTGTTAACGAATAAAATTAATGAATAATTAATGAACCCACAACAATAGAAAATCACTACCGTGAAGGCATCTGTATATTTTATACAGAAATCGTCCTGATTTGCATAAGGTTTAGCTTGAAATATCTCGGCCAAATTAAATCTAATTTCAAAAACATTACTCTAGAATAGCTGCATTAATCTAGACATTTTATAAGTAATATACAATATTGACAATATTCGAGTCCGATCTGTATGGAATATAAAATATCTCGCCTTCGACTCGACATTGTATATTCAGATCGACCGTATGTATTATTACATACATTTTCTGTATTTTATAAACTCCAATGTGAATCTATTGTTTTGTGGCCAGTCAAATGAATGCGGTTAGGTCTATTGTATAAGGTATACGTACATTTGAGAGGGTTTCGAAACTCATTTCCTTTAAGTCAGGAACCACAAGCAGCAAGTTAGGGACGGACCATTAGAAATCTGACTGGGGGGGTCCCTTGATCGAAGTGTGTAGCCACAAAATCACTGAACTGATTCAATCGTTTATCCTCAAATGAGTATTAATAATATTAAGAGGTCACGTGACAAATCAAAGAGCTCGGTAAAAATGAGACCCAGAAATGAAAAGAGCCTAGAAGAAGTGGTAACACTGCAACATATCAGCTGATAATGCACAACACAACAAAAATGACAATAAACTGAAAGTCGTGAAGTTTCTTTAGTTTCATTCGTTGGGAGGTAAAGAGTACCACCCGGTGGTAACGCGTTTCCTCGAACAATTGTTAAATAGAATTAAACAAAAACAAAAAACACCACAATTTCTGTTTTCTTGTGTATGGTCAGTTGAAAGTTGGCCTTTTTGACTAACTGATAGCATGCTCTTTTCATTTCTGGACCTTATTTTTACGTCACTTGACGATTTAGGAGAGATGAGATAACGTGACCTTTTAGTACAAGTAGTCCGTGATTCCGCATTCCGAAAGTGACAAACCTCTTGGGAGACCCTAATGAATATTTTTTGATATTTGATGTTTTACCAGAAACAGGCGAAAGAGAAAACTTGTATTTTGTACTATCTGCACAATTAATTTCCTTTCGATAGCGTTATCAAATGCTTCTTCTAACATACGTACTTCACGAAAGAGGAAGGACACTCGAGCGTCACCACTCTAATGTACAAAACTGTAACTAATTTTAACGGCTGATAACGAAATCATAATTAATTTATATAATACACAACGAAACAAAAACTAAAATTAGCGAATTTCATTCAAGCGTTTTGACAAATCATTATTTTCAATGTTGTTATTATTTTTTTATTAGAGCCACACGCTACCGTTATAGTGTGAAACAATTCTTAACTATTTAATTAGGGCCGCAAAATAAAATCTAGTCCACTAACTAACAATAGATTCCTTGCATGTGACGTCAAAGCAGCTCCATCTGGAGGACAAAATAAAAGATTTTTCGCCCTTGGGAGCTGAAACTAGGCCATTGTTTTGTCCTCCTGGTTGAGCTGCATGGCAACGAACTGCAAGGAGTCTATTCACAGCTTTTATTTCATTTCATTTGTGGCATTATGTATATGGTGAATTCTTAGTTGATGCATAATTAATCTTATCTATCTAGCACTAAATAGCTAAGAATTGTTTTTAATACACTAACGTGGCGTGTACTCCCGTGTACTCTGTTATTTCACCAAACATGATATCACTAACAAATTTAGAATTATTTTGATACAGTGAAATGGAATACAATGTAAAATATATATTGCACATGCATGATTCGAAGAAAAAGAACAGGAAAACACACTGTGTGCAAAGAATAACAAGTTTATCTATAAAACTGATTTATGAATTCTTGGAAGGTCTGATAATTTTAACATTCATAGAACAAACACGATGTTATGTGAATTGAAAAAGTGTATTTAATAGAGTGTAAAACTAATTAGTTATGATCAACGCCGTAAACTCTACGGCAAAAATCATTTGAAGTCGATTGAAGACTGGAAGCAATTGTTCTCTTCCAAAAGATTCGCATAGCTACTCTCGCTTCCGCTTTCAGACTTCATGTCATGGACGTGCTTTATTATTTCTCCAGTTTATACTTTCTAGAAAATCAAACTTACCGCTTCAACATATTGTGTATATCTCTGATGTAGATATCTTTCCATTAAACATGTTTTTCCTGAATTTGTTTTTCCAAGGAGAACGACTTTAGCAGCGATCTGACTACTAGACATGGCGGACCATAATGTCACGCAATATCAGACACGGAACATCTATAAATGTCACACAATAAGATAGTCACGGCAGTAATACAGTAATACAGGATATTCCTTAAAAGGATTATACATTCTATGGCAACGAGCGAATTCCTAGAAACATTGGTAATATTTGTAAATGTATCTTTATTTTCTAGCGTGATTCCGAGTATTCGAGGTTTGTTTTCTTAGCCTGAGCTGATGGCTTCCGGCCGTGATATAATAGGGGACCTGGGCAGGAGCCTGCATGTTTTTTTCTATCTGTATTTCCTTCTTTCCTTTTCGACTGGCACATACCGATACGTTTTTGAATTCTTTCTCTCAATTCATTGTTAATACACATTTCTCCAATTATGCAATTCATGCGATGTTTATTTGTGTGTGTGTCTATCTTTTATTGTATTGTGTGTGTTGTTTAATTGTATTATGGATATATTGAGTGCTTTGTAGGTTCTCCCTTCTGATGTTTACAGTATAGCTTCGTTCTTCTTTGTAATTTTAATTGTCTTTTCTTCTCATCGATCATTTTTCCTTTTTCTCTTTGATTACAAAAATAAAACGCAAACCTAAATGGCAGTTTAATATGAATAGTAAAGCTGAACGCTGACATAATATAAACAATTCTGCTAATTGCCGGGGTTTCGCTTTCTCCGCATTTCAGTGGAAGCGATCCTACTTCATTAACTGTCTGTCAAAATGTTTGCTTTTAGAGGATCTTTCATTTTCCATTTTAACATTATAAATGGTTTTATTATTTTTCAATTACCATCGTTTTCTTGAAGTACGAGAGCTTTTAATTTGAAGCATTTTTCTTCATTTTAAAGATTGACGCGCTTTTTGCAGACGCGCCTGGCACTCACAATCACTGCCTCATTATTATGCTGAAAATTTGCGCGTTTTTTTTTTTTTTTTTTTTTTTTTTTTCGAAGAAACGTAACTTTACATTGATGTTCAAACTGCATTCGCTTTTTTTTACTTTTTCGGAACCTGTTTTTTATAGCGTAACAAAACACCAGACTCATTATTCAGGGCTTTTTTATTGTGAGCTAGAATGCGTCAGAAAAAAAATACTCATTTGACCCTTGCTCAGCCTGTTTCATGTCACTTATGCCGTAAATTTGCGTGAATTTTTGGTATAATGTGTCCACAAAGCGAGACATTCCTCCTTCCAGATACATCACGACTGCCGAGAACCACTCTTATGATACATTCACAGGCAACCCAGGCTGCAATACTGAATTGTTACACATATAGTGTAAAAATTCAGTATTGCAGTCTGGGTTGCCTGTGATACATTCATGCTGTTTGCGAGAAGTATACATATAAACATACTTGTATGGGTCATGTAGGAATTGAACAATTTTCTACATCAAGTTCCTGCATCAAAATAAAGTTTCAGTATTCGCAATTCTATTTTAAACTTTTAGTGAAAGCTTTTGCATTTCCCCGGACATTTTATTATGATGACTTGCGCGCATTAAATCAATGACTACAGTTGACTATGAATTAGCTGTTTGAAAACGCTGTCTAAACAATTCAAGTTTCTACGGGTACTTCAGCAGGTTACGATTGGCTTGCATTTTCAACTTGGTAATGGCTGACAACATTCGGCTGAATACCAAATCGCAGTCCATACGCTGTCCAACAATCAGTACATTCTGCTCATTTGATTCATCGCCGAGGGGCACATTGGGGTTTGCGGTGTTGCGGTGTTGTCGTTATTTTAGTGCGGTGTTACGGTGAACGAGGTTGAAAAATTGCGGTATTGCGGTGATGCAAAACCTCGCGATGTGCGATATTTAAGTTTTTCGGAGTTGCGATTTTAATCCAACGAAAATGATTTTTTTTACACGTGACTCACGAAAAAATGCGGTGACGGTGTTTTGTTTAATTTTTTTACGGTTTTGCGGTGTTCACCATCGATTTTTTGCGGTGTTGCGGTGTTCGATACTCCCCAATGTCCCACTCATCGCCGGAATGACTGTTAGCATTTGAACGAAAACAATCGTGGTTTCTTTTGACTGTTTTCGAATAGTATGGCATCTGTCTCTAAAATGAATATATGATTGAGTAAGTTATTTTAAATGATACAAAGGTTTCAAAGGTTTCAAAGGTTTTATTTTCCACAACAAAAACATATAAAAATATATAAGAGAAACATATTGTGGAGGTTGCAAGAGAACAACCTAGAAGGTTAATCTAAGCTCTTGCAACCTTAAGAGTGATGATGATTGTTGATTATGAGAACGATGTAAACAAGACTTTGATAATTGCTGTGATGGTAATGATAGTAATGGTCGATAATGATAGTGATGATGATGCCAGGCGTGGATCCAGGGGGTGGTCAAAGTGACAAGTCACCCCCCCCTTTCGTTTCGAAAATTTTTTTTAAAAAATTGAGATGAAAAAAATACAAAAATCCTTTTCGAAAATTTTCGAAAATAAGATGAGAAAATTAGATAAAACTAAGATTATAAATTTATATTTGTTTTGATGTAAAATACGTGTTACTCTCGATTGAACATGCAATTCCTTATGAATTAACTTTGTTACCAAATAAAACGTCCCCCCCCTCTTCACAAAATCCTGTATCCGCGCCTGGGTGGTGGTAGTGTAAATTTGGTAATGTTTATTTTTGTACCTTTCCGTCTGATTTGGTCTGCTTCTGTTTTCATTGAGTCTTTTGCTATTTCGTAAAATAGATCATCTGCAGAAACAAACATGCTAGTCAAAATTTATGAAATGCATGATCTATGAAAGCTGATTAATTTAGGGAAGAGAAGGTCACGTGATCCCTTCGTGCATATCACCCATTGCGGAATAAACCCTAGGCTCAGTCTCCAGCCGTCAGGGGTTTGTGCGGGGAGACTGAGCCTAAATAAACCCTATCTACATACAATTTGTTTGTGCACGATATATACTTAATGGCAACGAAACGTTTAGTTAATCGTATTTGATTGCATTTCAAGATCGCATTTAGATCACTTACCAACACTATGGCCAGTTTTACTTGAAGTTTCAAACAACTTGGCATCAATTTCTGTCGAATAAACAAACAAAAAAAGTATAATTTGACTCATTGAGAGATTTTTAAAATTATATACAGTTACGGTACGATACGATACGTCACGATACGATACGATACGGCACGATACCGCACGGCATGGCACGGCACGGTACGGTACGGAACGATAGGATATACAATTCGATACGATACAATACGATATGATACCATACGTTACGATAAGCTACAGCACTGTTTCCCTCTCATACAAAATCGATCGGATTTGCAGTATTTCCCATTCAAAAGTCATAGAAATGATAATTGTGAGCTAATAGTTTAATTTGAGAACAGGTTAATTGGATTGGCGCGTTCTATCTTCATGCAGTTTTAATTTGCGCGCTTTAGTGATGTCATAATCATAATTGAGATGCGTGTCAATCAGTTTAGGTGTATTTTTCACACGGGAAAAGTGTTTACTATTTAAAGCAAAAGTAGGCTTTAATTTGATAATATGGTGTACGGAACTGTTTCCAAAGACGAACTTTGCTATTCCTGGATTGGAGGTTAGTCGATTGAAGGATAATGTTTAACACATGTTCACATTCAAAGGACAACTAATTTGGACATTGACGTGACAAACAAACAAGCAATGCGAGCAAGTAAAAACATACAGAAAACAGACAAACGAGCAATCAAGTAAACAAGCAAGCAAGCAAAAGAGCAAAATTATAGAAAATGCAAACAAATAAACAAAAACAAGTCTACTCCAAACCCGAGTTAGCAACAACAACTAAACAAGAAACAAGTAAAACACGCGAGCAATTAAACAAACAAATGAACAAAATATGATAATCAAACAAGCCGAACAAGTTAAAAAAAATTGTAATTTTACACAGCTTAAAAGAACAAAAACCAAACAAACTTTTCGCGGCAAATAGACAAACAAGCTAAATAATAAAAAACAAACAATCAATCAGGAAAATGAATATTCTGTAAACAATCCGACGCTAATCAACAAAACGAATTGGAAAATAAGTTTAGCCAAGTTACTCATTTGTTTATTCTTTTCAGAAATGATGCCGTACTTATATCGGCAGCTTTGTAAGGTCGGCATAGTTGTGGTACTTGTCGTGTACTTATACCACTATATCAAATACTGCATGGGATATTTCAAACAATGGAGGTAACATAGTAATAAAAACAACAAGTGAAGATGTTGATAGTGATACATCATATTGTAACTGTAATTAATATTAAAATATCGTTTATTTTTTTTGTATTTCCCTAGACTTTCTCGCCCACCGAAGTACAACGCTTTTAGTCAAGGTGGTAGCAGACGAATTACCTCAGAACAAATACTACCTTCCATAAACTCACATATTTTAAACTGCGAACCTTGCACACCAGACCTAAAACTAGATTGATTTTTTTTTTGCAGCACATAGTCATATCAAGAGAGTGTTCTACTCTGTGAATCAATCAACATAGTTTGTGACATAAAACTATTTTTCTGAATATATAGAACTGAGTCTTAGATAATGCTAAATTGAAGTAGTTTATATTTTTAAAATAAAGTGAATGCGCTCAGACAAATTTTAACATGTACGTGCACTGTGATGCATCATCAAATATTTTGATCGCAGTGAGCGAGTTATTTCGTCTCATTGTTTTGTTGTTTGTCTGTCTGTCTGGGTTTTTTCTTTGTTTGTTTCTTTGTTTTTTTTTTGTTTTTTTGTATGTCTGAATGGTGATTTTCCATAACAGTGATGACGAAATGTTGCCACAGTGAAATATATCGCTCAAAGATTATTTTGTAGTTGAAACACTAGCTGCATTTATTGCCTTTTTCGCACAATCACACGAACGAACGTACCGAGTGCGTAGTTGGAGGTTGTAATGGAATCAACTGTTCGGCTTTTCTTCTTATCTTCTATCAAGTCGAGTTTTGTCCCACATAAGTATACTTTACAATGCTGAAAAAAACACGCATATATGATGATCAAATACATAGAAATGAGACTATACAAATACTGTCTTTCTCTGGGCTGTACAAGAACCCAGCTTAGCTCGCCCTTCCGAGAATACAGAACTGTAGCCTATGAAAGACTTTTACCCTCCCGTTCCTAATGCCCAGACAGGTTTCCTAGGTAACAGAAAAAAAAAATAACTGAACTTGCCTCTTCGTATTTTTTCAGTTCACTGATCCAAAACTTAGCTCTTTCAAAACTTGTAGCGTCAGTTAAGTCTGAAAACACAGTATCAAAATGTGCTTAGTGAATAAGTTTGAGTAACTTCCATTGCTCATTTTAAAAAGTTTAATAGAACGCGTGTGGAGTTCCCTAAGGCTATTTCCTCGGACCTCTCTGATTTAATTGCAGTATTTGAATTTCCAATCGTCCGTCATGATCAGTGGTATAAATATTCGTTTTTCAACCACTACAATTGCATGGTCTGTGAATATTGTCTAATTTTGCGTGCATTGATTTATTAATTCAAAAACTAAATATACTGAATCATCTCAGATCGATCAGTCCTTACCATAGCATACAACAGCAGCCTTAGCATTTCTATAGTAGACTCTTGTCATAGCGTTAAATCTCTCGGATCCAGCTGTGTCCTAGAATGGACAGATGATTGATCAATTGAATAAATGAATCAGTGAATGAATGAATGAATGAATGAATGAATGAATGAATGAATGAATGAATGAATGAATGAATGAATGAATGAATGAATGAATGAATGAAGGAAGGAAGGAAGGAAGGAAGGAAGGAAGGAAGGAAGGAAGGAAGGAAGGAAGGAATGAATGAATGAAGGAATGAAGGAATGAAGGAATGAAGGAATGAATGAAAGAATGAATGAATGAATGAATGAATGAATGAATGAAGGAATGAAGGAATGAATGAATGAAGGAATGAATGAATGAAGGAATGAAGGAATGAAGGAATGAATGAATGAAGGAATGAAGGAATGAAGGAATGAAGGAATGAAGGAATGAAGGAATGAATGAATGAATGAATGAATGAACAGACCAACGAACGAATGGATGTATGGGTGGGTGAACGCGTGGAAAAAGGAATAAATGGATAGATGGATTAAAGAATGAGTCGATAAATATTAATTTATTTTAATATTATATTTACTGTACCCATATTCCCAGTGTGACATGTTTATCCTCCACTTGTACATTACTTGTACCATACGCTGCTCCAATTGTCTTTAAATCAATGATTAAAATGCAAATAAATTGAAAAGGAATGACGCCCATGATGAAACCAAGTCGGGAATAAAGAATTCAGTAAGAAAGGACAACAAGTACATGGGAGCAGACCCTGTGTGGATTAAACTAGATAAAGAAGACATACAAGAAACTGACGCCAAGAAGACTAAAAAAGTAAGAATTAAAGAGAGCTAGCTGGACGAAAAAGGAAACTAAAGAATGCGAAGACGACGACAAAAGGAAAGGAATAACACAAAGAAAAGTGAGAAATATAGAAGAAGTAAAAATCAAATTAAATAAAGAATAAAAAAAGGGAAATGCTTCGCTAAAGATTAAATTAATGACAGCGGACAATGTTTCAAATGTTTGTAATAGTTTAGGGAAGTTTTGACGTAACTCGCGAAGTGAGCTAGTTTACATTCGCTGAAACATGCATGAATCGAAACAATGGAAACAATGGAAACAACTTGATCTCTGAACTTTAACTATAATATAAATTAGGCAAATATCCAACTTGGCAAATTATGGACACATGAACATACCCAAATATATTGACATCAAAAATTAATACCAAGAACTAATGATCACAATCTCGTATGCCAATACTGGAGTTCAATGAAACGGAAGAGACTTGCACTATTACATGTCATTGAGAAAGTGCTTGAAAGCCTAATTTCGTGCATATGTACTGACATGTACTGACAATCACTTTCTATTGTTCAAAACGAGTAATCTGCAGCGCTCGCGAAATAAAATAGTTATTGCAAATTTAGAGTGTGACATTCAGGAATGAATTATGAATGAGGTTAATGAAACCACTTTATAAAATAATTTTGTTACTTACAGTTGAGACTTTGTCGGGGTTGTATCTCTTGTGTAAATACCGAATCACCAGGCACGATTTTCCACCATTTTCTTTACCAAGTAATACGACTTTCGACTCTAATGTACACTTAGACTCGCCCATAATATATACTTATAGATGTCTGCTTACCTTACCCTGAGGAATTGGAATAGAACTGGTAATACACTAACATGCTGAAATGTGATTTGACCTGAACTTACGTAT
Organism: Diadumene lineata; assembly: GCA_918843875.1. NCBI lineage: Eukaryota > Metazoa > Cnidaria > Anthozoa > Actiniaria > Diadumenidae > Diadumene > Diadumene lineata. Next base: position 11,591,767 of record OU974078.1, on the reverse strand, counting down.
ACTTCAATTTGTGTGTGACTAAGTGTTTACAAAGGAGTTGCGTGACACGATTTCGACACATCGAAAATCACTAGCCTGTGTAGTGGGAAAAGGGGACGTTTGTACACTGGCTAAAAATCACAAAAAAAATCCATGTTAAAAAGATAAATACATGGATATTTTTTGTAATTTTTTGTAAATTGCCATGATCATAGGATATTATTAATCATTATTGTTCAATATCACCAGAACAAGAATTTGAGTTGCAATATCGAGGATGTCTGCAATGACGCCATTCCAGTACACAGACGTTTCGGAACTTTCAATTTTGTTTCGATATTCAAGTTCCCCACTTTTAACTCTGTGGTATCAAGTGACATCATGCATTGCGGACCCCGATGATATATATGTGGCCGCTGCGCCTTTTATGCTCATTTCAAGATCACCTCGAGCATTTGACTTTTAGAAAATAAGTTTGTAAAATCACCATGCGGACAACATTTTTGGTCAAATCTTCTGAATTTCCGGGAAGGGAAATGTAAAACCTTGGAATTGACTGTGATACATTTTAGAATCACTCTAAATAATTCAAAGTGGAAACCATGACCGCATTTTTGGAAATTGAATAAAACTTTTTATTTTATTTTAATAGGTATTTTACAGAACAAAGAGAGGACCCTCGTTATAACAATTTCTTAATTTTCCTATCACTTACAGGTATATACACAGACTAATGTCATTGTATTGTACATACTTTTCAAAGTATTTTCTTGGAAAAGATCAAAGCTCAGGGAAACCCCATGTTATGAATGTTTTGCATATCAATCATTTCTATGTGAGAGTTTTTCAACACAGGGAAAGCCCCACATTATGAAAGCCTGTTTATTGGTGCCAATACCTGGATGTCACGTTAAGAGATTTTCCTGGAAATAGTGATGCAAAGAGAAACCAGTTGTCACAAATAATGATTGAGATGTGCCAAGATTTTTTCATTCTTCTTTGAAATTAATATTGTAAATCAGTTTCATTTCAAATGGGTTTTTCTATGGATAATGATATTCTGGATTTATGTAACAAGCTCCTAACATATGCAAGAGATTATTTTCAGTGATAATGAAGGTGATGTTACATTTAATTATTTTATTTTCTAGTGATTTTGATGCTATCCACAACAACCAGTTTTTCTAGAGTTTGTATCTTGTAGCTGCAGCGTATGCTTGTCATCTGTGGAGATTAAAACAGACACAATATGATTAATACATACACTGATGATAACCACACTGTTAAACTAAACTTCACACATCAAACTAGAATACTGAAGATGTGGGTTCAAATCCCTCTAACAGCACATTTTTCTTTTATTCTTTATTTCTTTGATAAACTAAACATCACTTCACTTCACTAAAAACAAACACATTGTGGCAACTTACCAAAATTATCTTCGGGGATTTTCTCTTCATCAGCATAGTGCTTGGCAACTTCAAAGAAAATCTCCTCTGAAATAACACAACACACAAACATGATGAACATTTTCAAACAGATAGTGTGAAAATTCTCAGGTACAATCTAGCAGCAGTGATTCAACAATAATTCTTGTTTTACAGTAGCTTCAAGTGAAAATGTTTGAGGACTTTTCAAGTGGGCTTAAAAGTGTTTTTCAATTACAGGGCTTTTCAAGGATTTCAAGGAGTAGCAGCAGCCCTGTTATAAGAATTACATTGCAGTACATACCAACATTGTGTCCTGTTTTACTTGACGTTTCAAAAACTTTTGCATTAATTTCTGAAAAAAAAATGATAATAAGTACTTTTTTTAATAATCATCATCAAAATGATTACCCTCAATAGTGATTAATATAAAATTGTTTAAGCTTGAATTGCAAAAAAACATCATTATGATGACACAGAAAAAAACATAACATCATGAATCACCCTCTGCATTTGTCCATCATCATCAAATTCATCATGAACATAAATAAAATCATCATCATTAGAATAATCAACATCCTTATCATCATCATCATCACCATCATCATCATCACAACTATCATCATCATCGTCATCAGGCATCATCTTCAAAATCATTGATCTACATTTTATTGTACATCTTCCATTAGCTATTTCCTATCATCAAGACATTCCTCCTACCGTCAGCATAATCTGTTGTTGTATGGTAGTCCACTTGTCGCAGTTTTTTATCAGCTTGTACAACATCCAACTTTGTTCCACACAGATATATTTTACAATTCTAAAAGAAATTAAATATCGAAATGTTAAAGATTCCAGAAAAATAGGAATAAACTTAATAACAGCACAAATTGACAGATTTAAGAATGATGATATATATAATTCATATGAAAATTTGTAATATTTATTATTAATATTTGAAAAGTCATCACTGTAATACTTCAATTGTATACAGGGGATTGTTGCGCAAAACCTACCCATAAACATTATCCCCCGGATAGAATATTATTTTTCCTCTGGGTATGGATTTATTTGGTGGATAGTGCTATATCCAGGATCTGTGCAACAAACCCCAGTACATTAGATCATTGATCACATATCACATGTGCAATACACTTACACTTTCATAGGTCTTGAGCTCATTTACCCAGAACTTGGCTCTTTCAAAACTAGACTTGTCTGTAAGATCTACAAAAAAATGTAGAGTGAATGATGCAGTTTGATTGTTTGAGAATCTTGTCATCAATAATATTATAATCTGGTGGAAATGGCATAAACATATAAAATTGTATCAATTCATTCAAATTTCTACATTGTTTTAATGTTTACCATAGCAAACAACAGCTGCTTTGGCTCCACGATAATATATTCTACTCATTGCTTCATAACGTTCTGACCCTGCTGTATCCTGGGAAGGCAAAATGAATAATCATAACTATACCAATTAATATGAGTTAATCATCAAGACAGACAAACATGTATTGTTATGACATGAATTAAAATTGATGTTATTATCTTACCCATATTCCAAGTGTCACACTTTTATTTCCAACTATAACTTTATTCGCACCAAATGCAGCACCGATAGTCTGAGATTGATAAAAGAAAATTTGCGAGTCAGTTAGAAAAAAAGATTGGAGTTTGGTTGAACATTTATTTCAATAAATTACTTCTTTAAAATTAATCATATTCAAGATTTAAAAATAAGGTTAGAAACAGCTAATTTTAGTTACTGTGTGAAGTCTTGATGTCCAAGTGGTTAATGAGGTTCTGAGCTAGTTCTAGCAATGCTGCAACATTTTGACAGGTAATTATTTTTTTGCAAAATCCAAACCAAAAATTGAAATTAATGTCCTTCAAAACCTCATTTTGTTTGAAAACCATTTTTATCACTTTCCTTCATATAGCATTGAATTTTTTTATATCAAAAAAAAATGTAACAATTTTTTGTGGCATTATCATTTTTCCTATGCATTCATAAAAATTGGACATTGAAACTTTTGCAGGTATAAAAATAGCTTGGTTTGATAGGGCTGCTTTATATTGAGTTATTCTAGCAGGTAATATCAGGCACCATTAGCATACGCACATATATAATTTACATACAGTGTTTAAGGTAGAAAATATAGACTTTCAGTGCAAAAATACAATTTGAATAAACTAGAGATCCGAATGAACCTTACTATTAAACACAACAATAATCATTACTCACGCACTTGAGGACAGATTACATCAAATTATGTAATGAAAATACACAAAAAATGAAAGGAATTCTAAAATAAAAGAACGAGTTCAAATCGTTCATTATCAAAAATAGTAAGCAAAATGGAGGTTTCAAACAATTATGCAGTTTCAGAAATTGCAACGCTATATGAGCTTGATATTGGTATAAACACAGTTACGAAATTGTGATAAGTACATACATTATCGTATCAAATTACCAAACCATTTTACAAAATAATAACATTCCCAAACAAACACTTCATTATTGTAATTAAGGGCTAGCATTACGAGCTTTTAACTTACATTTTGATAGGGAACATGTTCGTTGAACCTATGGTATAAATATCTTTCAACGAGACTTGTCTTTCCGCTGTACTCCTTCCCCAAAAGCACAACTTTTACATCAACTTTTGAGCCCATTATAAACCAAAATGCAACTATCCACAGTACTAGCACATTGTCTGCAGATCCATTAGCTGTTAATGTGGAATTCTATGCAGTGTTTCTTGGAAACCTTCCGCATTTTTTAACAAATTCTAACAACATCCATAAATTAGTTCATGGCTTATTTTGTCTACATTTCCCAGAATGCTTTTAGGACTTCCTCTCCACGTGTGAAAGTGGGTTGGAAACTAGCTTCTAGTGACGCCTGGGTCTTCTCTGTTTTCGAAAGAACAACGATACGAAAGATTGTTTTTTTTTAGCTTTCTTTTGTGTTCAAAGGCGGATCTTTTTCCATGGATAGGATCTTGTCCAGCTTAATTTGGAAGCATTCACATTGTTTTTCGTATCTAAAAACGTTCTTTTTGGCGGCAATTTTTGGCTTAATTTTGTCGACCACACGTGGCTCAACAGATAATATTAACAAAACTTCTTCTATAAATTCCACTATGGCTATAGTCCCTTATCAACCACCACAGACTCTTCTCAAGTTTCATGAAACTAAAAGAAACTTCACTTTTGTTGGCAATACTTTGAGCATCGCTCAAGACTGGGATAAAGGAGGCGTTGCTGGTGTCGTTTGGGACGCTGCAGTTGTGCTCTCCAAATATATCGAAAAACATGATCATTTGGTTGCAAAAAAGAACATTATCGAATTAGGAGCAGGTACAGGACTCGTAGGAATGGTTGCTGGTTTACTTGGTGGAAAGGTGATAGTCACAGACAGAGAAATGGCTTTGAAGTACATTAACACAAACATTGATCTTAATGCAAATGTTTTATCTGGATCTGCATTAAAAGTCGCAGAGCTAACATGGGGTCAGGATGTTGTTCGATTTCAGCCTCCTTTTGATGTTATTCTAGGTGCAGATGTGGTCTATATTGAAGATACTTTCAAAGATCTACTTCAAACATTGCTGGATTTGTCAGGGAGTAAGACGCTGGTGTTGTTGTCGTGCAGAATTCGTTATGAGCGAGATAATAGATTTTTAAATCTTCTCAAGACAAAGTTTGACGTCATGAAAGCTTTTTATGATAAAGAGACTGACATAATTATATATAAAGCAAAAAGACTAGACTCAACAAATAACAGAGATGACCTTTAATAAATAAAGTAATAATTTATTATTAAAAATCATTATTCTATTATTATTTTATCAATATAATCTTTTTTATCTATGGCTGTCCATATACATATACAGGGGCGGCGGAACCAGGGGGGCCAGGGGGGCACGCCCCCCCCCCTTCCACAAAATATTGGTTAAAAGACATTAATGCATGAGTTTACACAGTTAAAAAAAATTGTTTTGTGATTTTGGGGTGGGGGATGGGGAGGGGAGGGGGATTATAGTGCCCCCCCATGGCTGTTATATAAACAATCTCTAACTGCCTGATAAGCTAGACAACTTTTGAAAACTTTTTTTCATTGAACAATATTAGCTGTTGACGTACAGTACAATGTAGAGTATGACAAGTTAATGTATTTGCATACCACTTCAGATCTATGTCTCCCTAATGTAAGGAATTCCCTCTAATACCAAGAAAAAGTAAAATAACCAAGTTATTCACAAAGGCTTATGCTGCATCATGAAAAAAGGTGAGAGAAGTTGCTCAATTTAAATCAGGAATCTAATTCTGTACAACCAAGCAAACATCAAGCATACAAAAACGAGATCGACATGTTGGACACGGAGATGAGCTAGCCAACCATGTGTCTGGTCTGGTTTGATCTTGCCGACTTGCAAACCATTTACCCATGCATTCTAAACACCACATGGGCCGACAGAAGCATGATACACATTCACCCTCGTCAGATGGAGCACAGAGCTTTTGGAGTTTGATGTTGGAAGGTCGCTGCATGCAGCCAATACAGGGCTCTGGTTCCTTTTAAGAAAGGAAGAATAAAGGATGTATAAATGTCATGATTTGAGAGAGCATGTCCATCCATATGGATGTGTGTGACCTTGGTCCTCAGTAAAAAATGACTTTTATTGGAATGCCTTGTGCCAGGTGTTAAGCACCCATGTACTTGTAAAACAGCTACAACATTGTTGGCAATAGGGTAGAGAGTTTTTGTGACATAGTGACAGTGTTCTAAGCCCAATACTGTAAACAAGAGCTGTACAAAATTGGCCTACCCCTCCCCTCATCCAATGTTGTTTTTGTTGTGTTTAGGATGGGATTTTGAATTAAAAAAGGAGTTGCAATTGCTATAAAAGCATTTTCTTCAAAATTAACTTGGTAAGCCATTAGTTTTTCAACAACTTTGGTCACAGTCGTAGATGATTAGAAATACTTTACCTCATCAGTTTCTGCTAAGATTACTTTCTCATTATGTTCCACCTGGTGTCTAAAAGCCTCCAAAAATCGATCTGTTAGTGACTGATGAATAATAATATTTCTAGCATTTCTTATAGGTGCCTGTATTTTCTCTCTTAATTCACCATAATCAGTTGACAAAAGTCTAATAACAAATGGCTTTACGGCAGGGTTAATGCTTGAAACTTGAATGTTCAAATACTGTACTGCTACTGAACTTTCATGAGAAAAGTCATGATCCTCTGTTGAATTGATGGTCATGTGCACATCTGGCTTGTGTGCAACATGGACTTTATATGTTGTGCATTTGATGATCCAGGAGTCTGTTATATAAAGGCTTGTACCGCCCATGATAGATGAGAACTTTGAGACTCTTCTAAATTCAATATTTATAGATGATGCCACAGCTCTCCATGGCCCACCATGTTTAGAGAGGACTTGGCACAATGGATGATTATTCCTGAGATAAAAGGTAGAATATTGTGAGTTGAAAAGTTTCCTTGAGAAATACTGCAGATAATAATTGTTAGAGTGCATGCACTAAAAGTGTGCAACACAAATACCACTAAATAGTGCTACTTTATGCTAATTCTATTGTCTTCTATTGTTTAATTAGTGCTATTTACTACTAAATAGTGACAACTGTTGCACACTTTTAGTGCATGCACTCTAGTAACATCCACATATTAAAAATATTCTATTTATCCAACCTTTTGAGTTTCAAACCCATGCTCAGGGAAAACTGATGTAACAACATGAATGTTGAGATGAACTGTTGTTATTGTGATTAAAATAATATGATATGCTATGGCACCGCCACTCCTCCATTTCAGACAGTACCTGGAATAACAAATCTCTCTGGCTTGGATTGGGTTCTGGTTTTAAAACATAGCTGGACAAATATCAATAATGGACCAAAAATGTTTCTAGCTTTGAAGACAATTCTAGTACATTGAGGGTCTGATTAAGGGACAGACCATTTGAAAAGTGAAAGGGGTGAGGGGAGGAATGCAAACATTGTTTGAAAATGTAAAAAAAAATACATATAACAAAAACTCGTCAGAAATAAAAAAAAAAAACAAGTCCAACCATCTGAATGAAAAAAAAAATGCAAATTTTAAACTCCCCCACCCTTCCCCTTTCACTTTTCTAATGTTCCATCCCTAAGAAGGGTTTCATTGTATTTTCTGGCTATTGCTGAGATACAGCTGGCACATCACTGATCATGAAAGTCTCCATGACTCACCAGTTATTCCAAGACCAGTATCGAGCTATAGTAAACCCACAAGCAGCTACACCAACACATAGTAATAGAAAACAGTTAACAGCCAGTCCAGCTTTACTTGGGTCTAGTATATAAAGACCATTGTCATACTTATTGTATAATGACGCCAGACCAAGCCCAACATAATAACCTGGAAAGGAACTAATCTTTAATTATATCTTGCATTGCTATCATCATCATAATCATCATCATCACAATCAGTTCAATTAGAGAACCATCAGTACCATCATAATCTTTATCATACCAACTTCATCATTATTACCATTAACAGCATATTTGTTATAATTGCTATCATTATTTTTAATAGTGCCACTATCACCATCAGCATCACCCTCAAAGTCAACAGACTCATCAACAAGTGAGAGATTCTATTGTGAAGCGATGTTGACTTTCTATAGAATTGTCGCTATATAAAATAAAGATTTATTATTATTATTATTATTATTATTATTATTTCTACAGGTCACATCATGATAAAATGAAAAATGATTATTACTTTAATTAATTCAATGCCATTTCTTACAATTTTGTAAAAAAAAACTTAATTCAACACCCTTAAAATATATCACCAAAACAAATGTCTATAGAACAGGCTGATAATACGCAGTCCACGTCATAATAAAAGTCTGAAAGTTTACCTATTGGCAAAAGTGAATGTAACACCACTGTAGCTGTTGTCCTTTTTAAATGGTATCTAGTAAAATCCATGTCCTCGCTGCCTAAATAACTAGATAGTAGATTCTGTACTGTCAGCCCCGCGCTTACAAACTCCCTCGGTGGGGCTATAAAACACATTGAAACTACGATATAAAATATTGTAAACATCAACTCGTTCGACACCATCTTGGATTGCGACGCTCTGGGGTCTTGGGACGAGTAACACAGGAAGCCCATCAAGTTTTACAAAGCGTTACTCTTATTTAATGGAAATTATCTTTGTATTAGATAAATTTGGACTATTTGTTGCCATTATTATTCTCATTTTTTCAAAACACTTGAATAAAAAATAGAGTTTCTTTTAATATTATTAAGTTTGGTCAATTTCAGTGGGTTTCCTGTGAAATTGAGAATCCGCCGACCAAAATGCCTGTCGTAACTCAAAACATTGAGAAACTACAAATTTGTATGCACCAAAATTCAATATTCTCTCGTATTTTGAAATGTTATGGAACTTCATCCAATTGTAGAGTCTATATCAGAGCTTAGACCTAATATCTGGTGTGTTCTCTCTCCGAGTGGCGACGGACCGAGTGAAAGAGTTGGACATACTTGCTTATTTTTCGGCGGGAAAAATGACGGTGATCTCCATAGAGACAGATCGCAAATATTGATTATCGGCGGAGCGAATCCTGATGGTCCTTTTAATGAAGTTTATAGTAGTGATATAGGTTTGTTTGAAGCTTTTTTTTAATTTTTAGCATATGTTAAATTTGCAAAGGGTTGGAAGAGGTTAATTATAATAATTCACTTATAAAAATACGCCCTTGGGATTTCACTACCATCCTCTTAAGTCCTACACTTATCTCTGAGATTTAATAGTTGTTTATAATATATTGAAGATGTGACGATCTTGCTAGTTGTGACTGATGCATTTTTAAAACCTAATAATGATGATGATGATGTTTGTTGATGATAAAAAGCTTTGATTGTAATTAAAATAATCTTTTGAAAATATTAGATTTTCCAAAGTGGAATAAAACAGATTTTGAAGGATTATTACCCAGATATGAGCATTCATCATTTATACCATCATCATGTCAAGACAAGATTGTTGTTTTTGGTGGAGCATCTAAATCTGACAATTTAAATGACATCCAGGAACTTGATACAGGTAAATTGACATTTCTTGTAAAGAAGATAATAAAAAATTGACGTCAATAAGTTGTTAAGTGATTGATATGTTACAATAACAAAATTCTCTTCTCTTCTCTTCTCTTCTCTTCTCTTCTCTTCTCTTCTCTTCTCTTCTCTTCTCTTCTCTTCTCTTCTCTTCTCTTCTCTTCTCTTCTCTTCTCTTCTAATCTCATAGTAAATTTATTTGCTTGTGTTATAGCTACCAATAAATGTTCTGATATTCAAGCCACTGGTACCCCACCATCAGGCCGTACATGTCACTGCATGGCATCCATTAATGACAGCTTGTATGTCTTTGGTGGGGGTTATAAAGGTGCAGATCCTGTAAAGGATCAAGAGATCTATGTCTATAATGCAGGTTAGTAGAAATAAAAAAAATTCTTTTCCGTTATGAAGCAGAGAAGGGTCTGGGTTCAAGAATGTTTTAAACATAGAATTATGTGAAGTAGGTGCAGGAATTCAAAGATTTTGAGGATCAGGATTTGGGATTTATGATGGTTTCACAGTGGGATATGGTAGATGTATATTAGTCAAGTTCACTTAATTATGGATCAACTAATGCTCAATCATTATTGGTTGATGATTAACCAGTGGTGGCAGAACAGTAACAGCCATGGGGGCACTATAATCCCCCACCCCTCCCCTCCTCATCCCCCACCCCAAAATCACAAAACAATTTTTTTTAACTGTGTTAACTCATGCATTAATGTCTTTTAATCAATATTTTGTGGGGGGACCGTGGCCACCCACCCGGTTCCGCTGCCCCTGTTAACCCAGAAATAAATGCTAATTGAATCAATTTTTTGGTGAATATGGATTTTAATCGAGCAGGATAGTGGGATTGTTGGCAAAAAAGGGCAGGATCCAAGAACCTCCTATTGAGGACTCTTGATAATGATAATCAAAGATGATGATTTTAATGATTATTGTTCAAATGATTTTTCAGTAAGCAAGAGATGGAGTCAAATTGAGTCAAAAGGTGATAAGCCATGCTCTCGACATGGACATCTCATGGTTGCCATAGGAACAGACATCTATATGCATGGAGGCATGGCTGGTACCAAGGTATTTGATGACCTCTATAAGTTTAGTATAGGTGAGTCAACGTATGTAGCAATGGTACCACAATGATAATAAAGATAATTTAATAATGTAATAATAATTATTACTGTAATGAATTGACCATGGTATGTTCTAGCCTCCTCCATATAGATCTCCCTTGGGTTCCCTGTATCAAGCAAAATTGACTGAGAGCTACTGGAAACTAGTCTTAAAAGAGACGGTGGTGGGGGGGGGGGGGAGTGATCTCAATCCAGTCTCTCTCCATTGCATCCACAGCAAACCCAAATGGCACAAAAACATAGGAAGCCCAAACAAAGAAATGAGTAGCCTACGGAGGAGGCTAGATATGTTCATAGTTTCAGGCACTCTAAGTGAGGGGAGGGGAGGGATCAATCATCAATAATTCAAAATGTGTCAATCAAATGTTCTGTTCCTCTCCCAACAGATGACTCCACATGGCACAAGCTCAGTCCCTCAGGCGACCTACCATCAGCAAGAACAGCACATACAGGAACAGTAATCAATGATACATTATACTTGTTTGGTGGAATGAACAACATAGGTGCAGCACTTGATGATTTCTACAAACTAAACACAGGCAAGCTGAACATCTAATAGTTCAACATTATTTTGTAAGCTGTAGCATTGTGATGATTTTCAATGGTGTACTGAACATAAACATGCTGCTGTAAGTTCATTTTTGGTCTTAAACTGAGTTTAATGTAAGATCCTTGTTTTCCACAGTAACTCTATGCTGGAATAGAATAAAGTTAGACACATTGCCACCAAACCCTCGACTGGACCATGCAATGTGCACTGTATCAATTAAACATGTACAAGGTAATTATCCATTATTGACATTTTTCATTCATAAAAATTGACTCATCCATTTATTAATCAATTCATTTATGTATTCACTAATCCATTCATTCATCCATTCCTTTATTAATAAATATTGACTGGTTCATTTATTTATTTCTCCATTTTATTCTTTTATTCATCAACTGAATCCTTCATTTATTAATATATTAATTCATTCATTTATTGATTGATTCATTCACTTATTCATTCATTGTTTATCAATTTATTCTTACTAACACCTTTTTTATTTCAGACGAAAAACCAAGTGTTGATTCCAATGTTAATGCCCAAACATCTCAAATCATATTTCTGTTTGGTGGAATGGACACAAGTGGAGTTATACTGAATGACTGTTTTGTATTTCTTCCCACTGACCAACTATCAGAAGACTGAAAATATGACTGATGATGCTTAATATCTATCAAAGCCAATTTAATTATAAAAGTAATTAATGTTCTTATTAGGCATGACAATAATTTTTATGTTATTCCAAATTTCTTGTTTGAGAAATTCAAGTTGATTGTAACTAAGAAACTGTAAATAAAATTTCAGGTAAATAACTTTTTAAAAAAAGTTGTATTTGTTGTGATGAACAGCTTGTGCCTTTGTCAATTTCAAAAACAGAATGCTGGCAAGGAAACAATTTCTAATGTAGCAATTATTTTAGTGAAATAAATAAAGGAATAAATAAAAAAACATAATAAAAGACCAAAACACCCGTATTTTCCGAGTTCCTGTGGGAATTTAAATTTTCTATCCCAGGCTCTCTCAGGTGATCAAAATCAAGATGGCGGAAGTAAGTGTTCCATGTGCTTTTCGAATTTTCATGTGTTTCTTCTGCTAATTCCCCAGTACCATGGACGAAAATCCAGAGGAAACATTCAAGAGACTTCGACCAACATGTGTGAAGCTTTCAAAGCAGCCAACCCGCCTGGTTGTGCAAGAACTTCGCGATTCACTCGAGTTTGTTGATGACATTCACCTTGTCAAACTCACAGAATATGTTCTATTTCCCCTTCAACTTACTCTCCAAAGATCTGGCTTATCCAACGAGCTAAAGCAGGACACAGTTAACTGTATAGAAACAATAATACGTAAAACTAAAGTACAGAAATTAAACGTTTTTAGCGAACTGTTTAATGTGTTGACTGTTTTGCTCAGTGACAAAGAGCCAGGAAAAGTAGCGAAAATATCTGAGGAGCTAAAACTTGCGACTATCAACTGCCTGAATTGTTTGTTGAAGAGCTCTGGACTAGTTATTCGCAGTGTTTTGTACAGAACCAAGCTTCTTCCATCTCTTGGCCATGCTATTGCTATACTCCTTGATGTAATACAACACGAAAAGTCAAGAGAACTTCGAACTGCTGCTTTAAAATGTCTGAAATTGATCTGTTTTTGTGAAAACGCTGCTGATGGTTGTGTGAATGAAATGTCAAACAGTTTAGATTATGGTGATCTTGAGGAAAGCGAAAGACATGACATGTATGTGAATATTCGCAGCAGTGTATCAGATTCAATGACATCATTCCTGCCGGGCATCTCAGTGGCTCTCGCAAAAGTAGTCACTAGTGATGCAACTCAAGGTCATGTGATAATCACCATGGCGATAGACATCTGGGGTGCAGTGGTTTCCATGGTGATGAATGATACCTGTCTGCCTAATGACTTGAAGGATGATGATGACATTATGTCCGCAATATCGTCACTAGCAAAGATGCAAGTCAGTGATAGTGAAAGTGACGCAAAAGTTAATGGTAATACCCACAGTAATGATATTGAATCAAAGACTGAATTTTCAAAATCTAAAAACCTACAAGTTGTAAAAACAAAAGAATGGTTCAAGACCACCGGATTAAAGTTAAAAGTTTTGTTCGAAAAGCTGACCTCTGTTGCTTCCTGTCACACCAACTGGAAAGTACGCCTTTCGCTTGTTAACTTCTGTGAGATTGTTTTATCAAACTGTACAGAGACTTTGTCATGTTGCATTTCTTTACTTGTTGATGTTCTGGTTGGTGCCCTGGAGGATGAATACAATCAAGTTGCATCTAGAAGTAAAGTTGTGTTAGATTTGTTAGCTAAGAATCAAGACAAGAAAGGTAAATAGCATTGTAAAAATCTGCTGTTTCAAATGTGCATTTCTTGTCATCTTACTAACAAACTTGGGTACCAAGTTCATTATTTAAATTAAATGTGTGTGTAGGTTTGTGTATGAGTTGTGAGCTTAGGTGGGAATGATGGTGATACGTTGTGACTATCTGTGTGTGTTGGGCTGAGGAAAAAAATCATTGCTTACTTCATAATTTTAATTGTTTTAATCAATCCATCCATTTTTTCATTTAAATGTTTACATTGTAAATTATAATTATCATAATAATTATAATTATAATAATAATAATAAAAGGTTTGTGTAGCGCTTATACAAGTCAGCTCTAAGTGCTGTAAAAAAAATCGGAAAAATTATGATTGACCTTCTCATCCATTTATTTATTTGTTTGTTCCTCCACTCAGTTTTAACTCAGTTTTCATTATGATAGACCATCTATTCTTTTAATGGACCAATACTAAAACTATCCAAATGCACTTTTCTAGGGAAGGAATCTTTTAATGCCATACTGGAAGAAAATCTTCATTCTCAGCTGACATCTCTTCCCAGGATTATGAGGACAGCTGATGATATTAATAAAGAAAGAGCACTTAACCTTTTAAATGGATATATGAATCTCCTTGATGACAGAATCACCACAATGCTGTCATCATTGTCGCATTTGAAGAGGCTGTCACTGGCCTTAATGCAGGTAAATTTACATTCGAGGCTTGTTTATGATAATAATTCTAATCAATTGTATTCAAAGTGAATTTTATTCTACATGATGGCTATTCATGTATCCTAGTTGTGGTACAGTATGAATATTTGTATTAAGTCAGTGTGATATGGTATCAGGAATGCCTGTTAGATTGGTGATGTGTTGGGTAAACTGTAGTCATTTTAATTACCGGTATCTCAAATAATGCCAAGTCTTTGATAGAATCTTCTAGTGATAGTCTATTATAATCTAGAAATTCAGTAGATGCAGAATTTGTGATTAAATTGATATCATGTTATAATTTAAAGCAAGTGTTTTTTTTTCATTCATCTTCTGATCAAAGATTCTAGAGCTTGATACTTCAGATGTTGGAATCGTGGAGGAGAGAACTCCGGACACGCATGAATCAGCTGTCATTCCATCAGACACACTTGGACAGAACCCAATATCTGCCAACACTAACACAGTAGCTACCAAACAATACCCTAAATACCGCTTCACTCACTTCAGAGGAGATAAGATATGCACAGCCATCAGTCGTACATGTCAATTACTAGGTTACCATGGTAACTTACCACTGTTGGTGGATTACTTTCTGGATTTGTTTCATGAGTCAAAGGTGCATCGCAAACAAGCTGTATATGTTATGAATGAGATTGTTGTCGGTTTTGCTAGTAGGGAAAAGGATGGCAGATCAAGCAACAGTAAGTGGAATGAACCAGTTTGGAATTATTGTTTACACAGTCTAAATTGAGATAAAAATCTTCAGAAAGTATCTTTCTGTTTTTCACAAAAAACAGACTACATATTTAAAAATTAAAACTGAACTATTTTGATCATTAAATTGAACAAAGAATGCAATATTAAAAATGTTCAAAAAAGTGCATTTTATAGCGGAGCTCCGCGCGGGCCGAAGGCCCGCGCAAGCGGAGCACCATAATTAAGAAAATATGGTAAACCATCGAGCTGAGTTTTCGTCGACCGACACAGGAAGCCCGCGCGTCCGTAATACGTACATACATACGTCCGTCCGGCGTCCGTGCCCATAAGCGCGAGGTCGCTGACCATTTTTAGTGGGCGCCAAATCTTTGACAAAATTTACTAATCTCCACACATCAAAATTCACATTCAATTTTTTACAGTTTATTGACTGAAACTTTCTACAAATGTATTTCTAAAATGGACAAAGAACAAGAAAATAGTCAAGCTAAGCTGCCGGCTAAAAGATGTTTTGACTGAGAAAGAGAAACAAAGTCGCTTACGCCGAATTTGCAAATAGACAAATAACTACGATTCAACGAAGAAAAGCTTCAAAATATTTACCCTGACAAGTCCGGTGATGATGTTTTTAACTAGTCAAAATTAATGTGAAGTCATGTAGAGCTGTTAAAATTTTCTTTGGTGCTTAAAAGTCATCAAAGATGTAGATTTTACAAGTTATATTTTCTGGAAGAGTTTATTTGGCGAGTTTGCAAGATGCTGGTAGACAAGGCTATTCGGGTTCGTGGATTCTTTGTGGCGTTTTTCAATCATTGCTCATCGACTAATCTACTCTTAAAAGTAAAATCGACGGCGATCAAAAGTTAATAAAAAACATGCATTTGCAGCTATTCAAAAGAGGTGAAAAGCATAATGAACACGCGATCACGAAGATGACTTCACTCTGTTCATTCATCAATTTTTACGGGCAATTCATAAACACGGAGAGCTTTAGGATCAATGCAGATTTATCAACTATTCACAACGAAAAATAACTTTTCATACACAATGTTTGTCAACAAAGTAGAACTGCCAGTTCAGGGAGTGGATGGAAATGCAAATTTAGTACAATGTGTGATCGAGCAACACGAGCTTGCCATCGCCGTTCAGTTGAACTGTGTAAACTTTTTAGAGGCGGTAAAAATGGTTTTTGCTACTTTTAAAATTCTAAAAACATGAACAAGCTTATTGTAATCAGAACTGAGTTCAGTGGAAAAGTGACAGTACAGGGCAAGAAACGTGGCGCCGGTTTGTTTACATTTTTTGACGATCTTTAATGAATTTTTTTTTTACCATCCACATGAAAGCAGTTTGCAATAATTATATTCACTTGTTTTTGTAAGATATTTATCCATCGTTGATATCTTTATGTATGTGGGTTTTTAATTTGATTTTTGTAATTCTTTGATTTGTTATTGAAAATAAAACGCTTGTATGAATTCGTCAGTGTACTCATCTGCAAGTTAAAATTTCAAAACTTCATACTAGCTATTTTTTAATTACGCAGTATTCACATTTGATAATTAAAAATTCACAACCGTTTTAGATAGCTAGATTACCAATAAGTAATTCATTTCAAATTTCACCAGAAAAGTGAAATTTTTGTCGATATTGTTATAACATTTTTTTTCAAACGTGAAAGAGCGTAAAGCGAGAAGCGCGAGGGGATTTGTTTACAACTCAAAGAAGCCATCTTAGTGCTTTTCTTACTTCTCATTGGACAATCAATTTTAATTGACAAGTACTGTTTTTACCATGCATAACAACATATTTTTCGCATTTTTACGTATAATAAAATGTTGTCGCATGCATAAAGCTTTGTGTATTTCAATTGATTATATGATTATTCGATCATGAAAAGAAAATAACAGCAAAAAAAAAAAAAAAAAAAAAGATCAAGAATTTGATAATTCGTAGTGAATGAACAAATGAAAGAATGAATGATTGAATAAAAAGTTCATTTCATTAAATCGGAGCTCCGCTATTAGGTTTACCTAATTTTTATATTATTCCATAGGCATTATCATTTTAAACTTTTTTTTTTAATCATTAATTATGCCAATTAGTTGAACAAATAATGTCTTTTCTAGGTGAAGACCAGGAATTGATGAGTACTGTTAAACTTCTTCTGTCCTCCTACACGTCAGATAAAACTTGGAATCTCCCAACATCTATTTCTCAACAACACTCTTCAAATCCCACTCACAAGCTTAACCAAAACATCTCTTACAAGAGCCTGAACAGTAATATTCTATTAACTTGTCTTCTTCTGGAGGGAATAGGGATCTTTGCACGCTCGCTTGGAGAGCATTTCAACCCTCTTCTTATCGACACATTATACCGCGTGTTAGCAAAGCTTGGAGATGGTAATGCTGCCGTCAGTCGGTCGGCTTATGGCACACTGATAATGATCAGCAAAAGCTGTGGGTATTCTTCAGTAGAAGACCTGATCACTCACAATGCAGATTACCTTGTTAATTCCATTGCACTGAACCTCAAGTATGTGTTTGTTAATAAACAGGCACCACAGGTGCTTAAAGTAATGCTGCAGTATAGTAACAAAGGTATATTGACGATCATTGAAGATACTATCAGTGATGTTTTCAATGTCATGGACCTGTATCCTGACCAGTTGATACATTCATTAGTAAAGGTTTTACATGCTCTAGTGTATGCACTTTGTAAGTGGTTTTCTGGAGAAGATGTGTTGGATGAGGTAAGTCCATTATGTTTACAATGAAGATGCTCGAAATGATGTCCAGTGATAGTATTGTATTTGCAGGCATTTTTTATCTCTTTAAATAACTCTAAATTCACACCACACTGATTTTGTTGATCATATCCATAATTATTTACATGATATAAATCCCTTTCATTTTCCCTTTCAATAATCTCTCATTACTAGACTAATAATATACAGTGCCATTACTACAGAGCAGCAATCAAGGTATTCTTGTTCTTCATAGAAAACACAGGATAATCCACAAATTGAGCAAAACAAAGTTTCTCAGAAGGCAGTCAAGTTGATCCAGGATTACATCAAGAGCAGACGGATTGCCCTTGGAGAGGTTGAAAGCAATGACCTTGATGATGTTTATGTGGAGAACAATGATGTTGATGATGATGACGAAGCCCTTGATAAACCAGATGAGAAGCCAGAGATCCCTTTACATGTTAAATATGCTACCGAGGTATGTTCATGAATTGAAGTAGAATTTTTTGATGAAGTGAAAATCCATTCTGTTTGTTAGAGCACTAGTATGAGTTAGTACTTGTATTAAATTTATCATCAACAAAACTCAATTTCAATTGCATTTTTTGTTTTCTTGCAAACTTCTCATAAACCCTTACCATCATTTGGCTCCTATTTGAATGCAAACATCTGACTACTATGTAAATGAACACATACCAGTCATGATTCATCATTGTTGGTGGATTAGGCAACTTTAAATGAAATACAAAGCCGCTCTGAGTTCAAAGTTCAGAGTTTTAAATGATGTTCAAATTCACAGGAAACGGAAAACTGAATATTAATCGACATCAAAATAACTTTTGAACGCATTCATAAATTACTACTTTACTATGTTCATTCTATGCGTATATATTTACAGTGTTCAACTTGTTATTTTTCCACAGGTTCTTGAAAAGTGCATCCACTTCCTATCAAGTCGCTCCCCAGTCTTACAAATCCTAGTCCTAGATACTGTATATTATGGTGTATTATCCCTAAAACAAAGAGAAAATGACTTGCTGCCTATGATACATCGACTATGGCCACCATTGGTCAATAGATTGACTGACAAAGACCAGGTACAAAACATAATCTGCAACAAATAACATACCGCTAATGTGTACATATTTGTGCAACTGACCCCAGGTGTTCCACAAGGATCATACTTGGACCTTATAGCATTAACAAAAAAACAAGCAGCAAACATGATTGATCTTGGCATGCATCTTTTAGTCTATTTATTCTAAATGTTTTCTACAAATTATGACTACTGAAGTTCAATACTTTTGCAAATATAAGAGCCTTGTTTGAACTTTATCGAACTCCTTATTTTCAGTAATTGTTGTGCTAAATCAAATTTGACATTTTTTACTTTTTGGAAAGATTAATATTAGTTTCCAATTATCCTTTGTATCAGAACTTTTGAAGACATACAATATCACATGCCCACCTTATCAAAATAACTTAACATTTTCTCCCAATTTCTACCTATTCCAAAGGTTGTTAGTGCCAAGGCGATTCATGTCATTACTTCAATGGCTGAGTGCTCTGGTGACTTTATGAAAAGGCGTATCCTCAAAGATGTCTTCCCTAAACTACAGACCCTTCTAGAGAAACAATCAGATGTGAGCTTAAAAGCTGGACCAATCTACACCCAATCACAGGCCTACAAATTACAACTTGCTGCCCTTGAAGGTCTTGGAAAGCTCTGTAAACAGTTGGAAGTAACAGAGCAACATCTGTATAGTGTGGCCCATGTGTGCCGTTTGTATTTGAGTAGCAGGCAGCCAGATGGCTTGCAAAAGGTACATTACTGTATTCAAGTCTCAATGGTCCAGTTTTGAATTCTCTTTTAAATAGCCTTAGCCTCAAAGTCAGTTAATATATTCTTTTGTTTAGTTGCAGCCCTTGGAAAGGGAGAGTCTGCATGTTTGAAAATGACAATCAAATTTCTTAATATTTTATGCACAAATAAGTCTAAGGCTGTGTAGAAAATTCAAAATGACCTATGAAGCCCAAATATTATGGGTCATTGTTTAATTCATATTTGAGTACATTACAATTTGATTGACAATAAATTTGGTTTAATTAATCATTATTTTATTATTCATGTTTCAGGCTGCAATTGCTGCATTTGAGAAGTTCATCCAAGTAGACCCAGATGTAGTTTGGCTTGTTCTAAATAATACATACTGTCCAGTTCTACCCAGACATCCTCATCATATGTTTACAGAGCTTAATCTAGTAGAGACTGGGTCAGAAGCAAAGGAGTATGAAGCAAATGTGTCATGTGTACTTCAAAAACTAAAATGCTGATATGTCAACAAAGAAAATTACTTGTGTCCTTTTTTTAAATAAAGATTTTAATGGGCAATATTTATATATGTACATTTTTATTTGTATTGAGATTTAACTCGGAAAACAAACTACATGTAAATGAGTTTGTATAGTGAATTGTTGTTTTCCTTTTCCTACTTTATTTTTAACTTTACATTTCAAAGTTTTGTTGCTAGATGTTGGTGACTGTAACACAGTGACTACAACTGTGCATCTACTGTATATCAAATCTGTACAGAATCAACGTTTTTAAACACCCTTAAAAAGTGACTAAAATACTACCACAGAGCTTAGTGAATAATATTAATTCTGAGTTGTTGAGCATTGAGAGACCTCTGTTACACAACATTCAATATTTCAACAGTTGTACAGTTTTGGATATAGATGAGACAGTATGACAGTTTAAAAAAGATTGTGAAACTGATTTATTATATCCCAGAGCTTAGAGAAAAATATTGATTCTGAGTTGATGAGGATTGAGAGATCTCTGTCACACAATACTCAATATTTCAACAGTTGTATAGCTTTGACAGTTGTACAGGTTTGACAGTCTTCTTGGTCGGTTTTTCCAGCTATTCAAGACCTGTTTGTATCAAATGCACAGTATTCTATGCTTTCCTCAAGTTAACCTGTCCGGTAAATTTGCATTGATGGTGGTGCATTTTCCATGGACCAGTATCCCTTGCTTTTGACATTTTTGTCAGTTACCATTCTGTATTATTTTAAGATTCCAGCTTTTTGTCGTGTTCATGAGCTTTTTCTCTAATATCAATGGACCATAAAAGATCTTCCTTCCACATCTGAAGAATGACACAAACTTAAATTATATTTTAAATTAAATATTTGCACTCTATGGTTATTTGCATCATTAGTTAATAGTTATGTCAACCACTCTTTTTCATACATAAGAGAAGTTAGCTTCTTCAAATTTACCTCTGAATCATCTGGCTGAAGATGCACTGCTCTAGAGAAGCTTTTTACAGCCTAAAACAAACAATCATAATTTGTATCATTTCCTCAACAATGTAAGCTGCTTTTACATATTACAAAGGAACTCCAAAAATGGAGATTTTTCTTACCAAGTCGAATTCTCCAAACTTTAACTGTGCACGTCCTAAAGCCTGATATCCTGCTGACCAAGTAGGGTTCAATGATACAGCTTTTTCTGCACATTTTATTGCTTCGAATGTTTTATCAAGCTGTAAAAACACCTAAGGAACAAATTCAAAGATGAGATTAGTAATGCTGTATCCGGCTCTCTTAAAAAAAAACAGGACTACCACATGGTAGTCAAGCTACCAGTATATCTTGATCAAAAAGTGTAGGTTATATTTTTCCCCTTTTTACCTGAGATTTCATCTCATGTAGTTTTTCGTCATCTGGTGTTAACAACAATGCATTATTCCACTTCTTGACGGCCTCTGAAAATCTGATAAATATTGACAGACAATACCTAAGGTCAATCCAAGGGGAATAAATTGAATTGAATAAATTGAATTGAATCCATAAGGGGGCTAATCGAAAGTTGAAACACTGAGGGAGACACTAAGAAGATATATTACAAATTATAAATAAGCCAAAGCCGCACACACACACAAAGAAATCTGGGATCATAGTGAATGTATGATACACCAACTACATAACATAATTATAGAGAGCACGCACTAAGAGTGTGCAACAGTTGTCACTATTTAGTAGTAAATAGCACTAATTAAACAAAAGAAAACAATAGAATTAGCATAAAATAGCACTATTTAGTGGTATTTATGTTGCACACTTTTAGTGCGTGCACTCTAGTAAAGATGATAATTACAAATAGGTTGTACATTTCATTAAATAAAAAACATAGTTGTGATGATCGTAAAAATGTGTGATGATTTAGATGAGTATTGACAATGATAATTATTATGATAACATCGATGAATGATTGACAACGATTATGATGAATCACAGGAATACTCAGATAATTTTGAGTTTTAATATCTAAAGAGCAGAAACTTGCGAAATGCAAAAACATTAATATAAATTTAAGTAATCGATAAGTCGATTAACAATTGAAAAATAAACACACTAATCGAATATTTATAAAACTGTACGCCTCTAACCGTTCTTGTTCTGCAAGTTCTGCTCCTTCCTCGCGTAAACGCACACTAGCCATTTTGTCATCATTTTCCTTGTGCAACCGCTTAACGTTCGGATATAATCTCTCATTTATAGTTTGCTCTGACGTCTCCTCATCTTTTTGCTCGTTGTCTTCGAAAGCAGCAGCTCTTTTACGCGACAAATCATGAGAAATTTTCTTCTTCCATCCAAAAATAGTCGCCATCTTTGTTTATGAACACACGGCAAATACTACACAGCGGTGTGTGCGTCAGCGCGTGCGCAGAATAAAAAACATTTTCGCGCGTTTGGATTGATGGGACGTCAAAATACAAATTTTGCCGAAAATGTCTCAGAATTAACGCTTTATGAGCTATGATTTTCAATTATTATGAAACGAAGGCTTACCTCGACCTCTTCGCCACAAGGGTAAGTTGTATATCTTGAGTATTAGCTAAATGTAGGCTTGTGTTTATAGTTTTAGTCGCCTTTAATGGGACACTTGATTTGCGAGATTCGAAAGAAGCGTCCACCGTTCTCTGACAAAAACACAGAACGTTTGTATTTATCTCAACATTAAGTTATCGCATAATGCAATTTTTATGACTTGTACACCATTTCAAATACACTCCGATCGTATTTTATATAGAATATGCAACTTGTATGTTTAATTTGCTGCAATGTTGAGTGCAATTCAGATACTTACAAGCTTACGTGCAAATCTTCCATAACTAACATTCTGCCTTTCCTATTTTTGTGTCATGCTGAGCTCAAATAATTATATTTATAATTAGGATTCATTATATTACAGATTTCAGACAATATCGAAATTCTTTAAGACAACTGAGAGACAAGGTTCGTAAAATAGATATGAACGAATGTTTATCTTAGGGATGTTACTAAAAGACGCATACTTATTTTGAGATGGTTTATATGACTGGGGTAGGTTGTACAACACCTGGAAAAAGATATTTAATATTAACTGGATAAAAGTCATTCACAGCATATAAGATGATCAGAAAATATCTGCTGCATAGAGATTTATTCAGTTGAGTGACCCCAGTCTTGATCCAACACCTTAGTTGTTTCAAACCTAATCATTCTGTTGAATTCAACAAAGTCAGATTACCAAAATAGTCAAATAAATACATATTGAATTATTTTACAGTTCCTCCTTGCCAACCTTATTACCTACACTTATTAAAAAAAGTTGTGTTTTCATAATAAAACATTGAGAAGTTAAATAAGTGGTTGATTACTGATTGATTAATGATGGATTTTAGATGTTCATGATGCTGCCAGATTAAAAGAAAATCCACAAGTCATAGCATCAAAGTCAAAAGCAAACCTCGTTGGACCTGTTCTTCAGAAGCTGACAAAGTTACGAGAAGTGCTCACAAAGAAAAAAATACCTTGTGAAAACTCTGTGTGTTGTGATGACAAGAAGGATGAAAATATGAACAATAATAGATTTGATGATCAAAGTAATAATGGAAACTCAAAGAATGGTTCTTTATTCAGTAGAATTTCTGGTGAAGATTTCACATCATTGAACACAGACGATAGTGCTTTACGTAGGAATGTCACAGAAGATAATTTGATAAGCACTGGTGTTTCTTCATTTGGTGTTACCAATGTTAGAGGTGTTCAATCTCCCAATTTTAACTTAGAGGTAGAGGAGAACTCTTTCAACAACTCTTTGAATAAAAAAGGTAGGGAACTACAAAGTGAATCTTCATTTAGCAAAGGAGAAGTATGTGATAGTCAACCAATGCATAAACAATGCAAAATAAACAATAATACAATGGATACAAATGCAATGGACTGTCAGGAAAGTTCAGATCAACAGGATACTGATTTACATGAGCATAGTGAAAGAATTAGCACTGGAATCATTAGCGGAAATTCTTTCCAAAAGCTGGAGGATGATCAAATAGCAGATGATAGTGAGCGAAGTCTGCTCAATAGAAACACTGAGGAGAATCTTGCAGATGATGAAGATGAGGGCGATGATGCCTGTTGTATGTCAGATGAAAGTGACAGTGAAAGTCCTATTGGACATCGGCGTAGTCAAGTATCCAACAAACTTTCTAAAGTAGGTACCAATGATAAAGATGTGGCTGGTAATGATGACATTTCAAGTCAAGGAAAAATTACTCTGGAGTCAGATAGACTTTCAACCCAAAAGGATGTTGCTCCAGAAGATTTGTGGGACTCTCAGAGCTCTCAAGAAAACTTCAATAAAGGTGAATCAGAATCTGATGATGAGCTTCTCACTCCACCATCTTTCTTGTACGAGAATAAGTTAGAAAAAGTGTTGTGTACTCCAGAAAAGATTGCAACTCCTAGTGGAGCAAGTCCATTATGTTCTCCTGTGAAACCTGCTAGAGATATGAAGAAAGAGTTGGACACTGGAAACTACAGGTTTTCATTACAGAAGATGGTGAGTAAGAGTAAAAAGAAAGAAGCTGCTAATGCCAAGATATCTCAGATGGTGGCTGACCTAGATGCTGGGATTAAAAAAGGAGGAGTCAAAATCATGACTAGTGTTCTAAGTGAAGATGATACAGACACTGATCGTGATGGTAAGGTTTTACAAGTACCTACATCGGTAATGTATAATGTAATGTCTACTTTAAAAAAAATTGCTAACTTTTGCATCAATTAACTTGGACGTATTTTATCGAATACCCTTAAGATATACCTCATTCGAAAGCTGACAGTGAGTAGAATTAACTACATAAATTTCATTCAAAGGGTTATAACCACTTTAAATGACAGTATCTTGATATTTGAGAATGGAAAGTGGAAGCATGGATTCACATTTAATATTAAAAGCCAAGAATTCATTTATCCTATAGAGGTTGAAAATGCTAAGTGATTGAATGTAATGCCTTTCTTTAGTTTTACAATGCACTCCAAATAAGTGCAAAACAATTCTTGATATTTAGTGCCAGAAAAGATTTTAATTATGCAAAATGTAAGAATTTATCAAGCGCAAAGGAATTGAAATACAAGCTCTCTTTGTTTACGCCTCGGTGAATTCTTAGTTTGTGCATCTAAATAGTTAAGAATTCTTTGACATTGTGTGCCCTCTACTGAATTCATTGCTGCCCTGTCATAAAATTAAGAATTCTTTCACCCATTGCTGCCCTGTCATAAAATTAAGAATTCTTTCACCCATTGCTGCCCTGTCATAAAATTAAGGACTGCAGTGTTATTATTGCTTGTAGTGGTGCCAATAGTGACATCTGATAGTTAGGTATGATGGTGTGAGTATGATAGTGATGTTGACTATTGTTATGTATAGACGGTAAAGACCTCAGTCTGTGTAAACTCCCTAAGGAAGTAGCAAAGCATTTGGGCAAAGTCAGTAACTTTTCAGAAGAACTCGTGGGTGAAGACATTTTCCCAGACTTTCATAATATTGTAGAGGTAAGTACCAATGTAAAAATAAAATTTATATTATTTTTGTCATTTTCCTTCTACCTCACTTGAATACTAGCCTTTACTTTGTTTCATGTTTCCTGTCTTCCACCAATCTTGCAACCATTGTTTCAATAATCGTTCTTTTGTTCACTTAATTCTTGTTCCGTCTGAAAACTTTAACGATTGTTATTTCTTTACTTTTAAAAAGAACGCTATATGAAGATTATGATTATTACAATTATATTTTTCACTAATATAGTAGCCTTTTGTTCACTCAATTTTTTGTTCCCCTCCATTTATTCATTCATTGATTCATTCATTCATTTAAATATTATTTGGTCAACCATCTTCCTTTACTTCATTCCTTCTGTTTTTCCTTCCATTTGTTCAAGCCTTCCCTCCGTCCTTCCTATATTCATTCATTCATACATTCATTTATTCAATCGACACAGATTCATAATGTAAATAGGATACTGTTCGACCCTCACCATGGACTATTTTCATTAATAATTCAGGAAAATGAACTACCATTCCTCAACATCACCAGTCCAAAAGAAGATGATACATTTGTACAGCATCTCATGACATGCAAGGCTAGTGACTTGAAAGAGGTTATTTGTGGTGGCTGGTTTATGCAGTATTACCTCAAGAGACCTTGTCCTCCAACTCTAGCTGAGTGGGTTTTTACTATTATGTGCACATATCCAGATGTATACCTTAGTAGTCACTGCTTTAAGACATTGTGGGCATTATTGAGAGCTGGCTATCAGGTAAATCAAGTCTATTATGAGTTCTTCTGTTGTTTGTATGATTGGAATGCTCAGTGGTTGTGATCAGCTTAAGCAATTCCCAGCCTTCATATTTTTGATCAATATTATTTCTTGATCGAGACTTATCAAGAAAAGGACCCAGTCATAGAAATATTTGCTCATTTTGGTATTTATCCATTGAATGTATTCTTCATTTATTTATTTGTTCACTCACTAACTTACACACTCACTTCTCACATTTATTTATTTATTTATTCATTCATTTATTTGTTTGTTTATTTATTCATTCATTAGTTTATTTGTTTGTTTATTTAATTATTCATTCATTTATTTGTTTGTTTATTTATTTATTCATTCATTCATTCATTCATTTGTTTATTCATTTATTCGTTTATTCATTTATTCATTTATTCATTTATTTGTTCAAAAACAAATTGCTTATATTTCAGGACCAGAATGGTATCCCTAAAGGTATCCGTGGAATCACAACCTGGGTTCCTAGTATCTCCAGCATCATCAATATCCTACAGCACTTTGGAGCTACACCAGAAACAATAGTGCCAGAAGGCTCAAACATTGCAGACAGTATGTTCAAAAGAGACTCTACAGAGCAAGATCAAATCAATCAACATGACATGAAAAATTCAAACGATTCAAGTGGATGTCAACTTTGTTCTTTCATTCGACAGCTAGTTCAGTTAGTTACCCATGCAATTCACTTTGGTAACTATGTGGAAAATGATTTGCCACTGTTGCTAGTGATTGTATGTAGGCTATCTCTTGATGTAAGACTGCAAGAGCTTTTGTTTGACTTAGAGACATGTGTGTCCGAGATTTTAAACTGCTTTGGGATTGCACAGTGGGAAGAACAGGTGAGCTAAATAGTGATGAAAATCATGATGATTATGATGGTGATGATTATATTGGCGATGGTGATTAATATTGGGGTGATCATGACTGTGGAGTTAATGATGATAGAGATGATAATGATGGTGATGATGATGATAATGATGATGATGATGATGATAATGATGGTGATGATAATGGTCATAATAGTGGTGATTGTGATAGTAATGGTCATAATGATGATGATAATAATGATTATAATAGTGGAGATAATAATGATGAGGATGATTATGGTGATGATTGTGATGATGATGATAATCATAATGATCATGATAAAGGTGGATTCTGATAATAACAGTCATTATACAATTATGATAATGTTAGTAATGGGTTGTTTGTTGCCAAATCATTGCCTACAAACTGTACATTCAAAGGAAATCACAGACAACATTATAAACTCCTGTTTTATCTTTCCAGATAAAATCTTTACCACCATTGCTTGTACTGGCTAGCACAAACCACAGGAATCTTTTACATATAATGCAAGTTCTCCCTCCGTCACCAAGAGGATCTCAACTAAGACAGCTGACATGTGTAGTGCTCATCAAATTCTTTGTCAAGGAGTTGACATGTGGTAAGGAAGTAACAGATGTTGAAGAAAGAACCCAAGCTTTGCAAGAGTTATGCAAGACAGTTGAATTTGATGTAAGTGCTTGATTTTAGTATTCAAGTGTTTTACCATAGTTGTAATAGGCAATTTGAGAAAGAAGTTATTAATACAACTACCAGAATGCTTTTCTTACTTTCTATTGAAGCACAATTTGTTCAAATTTTCCAAAAGGATTAGGAATTTGAAAAAGAATGCTGGTAGTTGTAGTTAAATGACCCTTCTATGGACCAGACTGTATATGAATGATACAAATTCCCTGCCACATAATCACAAAGAAGCATTGGATAATTTAGTTTTTAGAGGTAAAAACTAGTAAAAAATACTAGGCAGGACTGTGTTGGTGTTTCTAGCAAAACAGTTATAAATGTAATGATAAGTTGGACACTGAAGAATGATGGTAGAGAAAACTGACGTTTCGGACATTAGGAAACGTCAGTTTTCTCTACCATCATTCTACAGTGTCCAACTTATCATTACATTTACAACTTATATTACGTTATTTGTTGGGACCTTGCTACATTTTCATTTTGATTTGGAGTGTGGATATACTTCTTATAACTTTACACTGGGCCATAATATTGCCTGCTTCTCGATGTTTTCGTATTCATATTGTTTTATCTTTTCCAGATAAATGAACTGTCATCTATCATCCAAGGCATTAAACCCAGAAAGATCCCTGACTGTAATAACTATCTTCTGCATACTATAATTTCTCTGGTAGATCTGGCTATTGGCTCTGAAGAATATCCTTCGTCTGATAGGGTATGCAATGAACTAAAAAGATTTGAGATAAATGAGTTCAAGCATGAACATCTTTGTCAGTTAATCAAAACACACAGCCTGTCAATCAATCATTAAAAAAATATATTATTGTTTGAGTTATGAGGGATGTGGTTGTTCTAGTATGTACATTGTCAGAGAGAATTTCTGTTCCATAATACACCTAATTACGCTATCAGTAAATCTGGAATTACAAACTTAATTTCCCAGTGTCTGATTGACTAACTGAATTACTTTATTATTCTTGCTGGTTTGCTCACCTGCCTATCCATTTCCAGAACATACATGTATTTAGTTATTGACTAATAGAACTGTAAGTACTTGTGCATTCATTCTTAATTTGTTTCATGTTTTGACAGAACAAATTGAAGATGTTGGGCAACAAGCTGAATAATTTGAACAGTGAAATTAAAGACCCAAGAGCCAAGTTCCTGGACAGGACTAAAGTCAAAGATATGATAGTCAGAACTGTCCATAGGATAAGTTGTCTTGTAGACAGTATCAAACCACCTAAAGAAGTGAGTTGGCGATGATGGATGTGGTGATGATGATGATGATGAAAAATAATTGTCTAGATGATGATGATGAAGACTATAGTTGGGATGATGATGAAGACAATGGCGTTGATGATGGTGATTATGGTGAAAGTGATAGTGAAAATAATGGTGATAATGATGGTGATGATGATGTTTATGATAATGACTTTGGTGATAGTGATGATGTTGTTGATGATGATCTTGAAGATGATGTTGATGATTGTGATGATGATGGTAAAGATGAAAACAAAGACTGAAGCTTTGTTGATGATGACAAATGCTGCAAATATTAATTGTTCAGATGATGATGATGATAATTATCCACATATAATTTGTGTTTTATTTCTTGTCATTAGAGAGAGCTAACAGAATACTTTGAAGTAAACAGCACAGACTACACTATACAGCCACTGGAGGAAACATCCACAGTTACAAACAATGACCAGGAAAATGGATCAGACAGTTCAGAGGTTGATGAGGGGAGTAGTCCCATTCCAGTATTTGACATTGATGATATTGAAGAAAACCAGAATTAATTTACATGATAATAGTGTTGAGCTATCAAATTATGATTACATTTAGTGGAACCAAGAAACATTTAAGCTTAAATCAACAGTTAACTTCTGTTATAACATTGTACATATATTTTTTACTTATTATTATAGTACTTTTCTATTTCTGTTCAATACACCAAATCATTTCCTGATATTGGATTCACAGCTTATTTTTAAGTCCTGATGAGAAAATGAGACTGTTCCAGCTCAAGAATTAAAGCCATATTGAACTGGGAATGTCTGTAAATTGACCAATAATTTGCATAAATGAATCCCAGTTTTGGTGTTCTAACAGTTGCTCCCTAAATGTAATTAAACAACACAGTGTTTATTACTCGTTTTTATTGAAAAAAAAAAAAAGACCTACTGTTAGTAATGAAAATAATATAGCATTGAATGATTTTATATGAGAAAAGTTACAATAATTATTGTAGATATTTATTTGAATGTACAAAATCATTTCTAATCAACTTTGTTGATTATGTTCATTATGAAATTTATTAAAATGTTCAGTTCTTAGATAATATGTGAAAACTAGTTGTTTTTGATGGATTTTGCCTTTTGTTTTCCTTTTGAAATACCAAGATTTCCAATTACAAGGCTCTGGCGTACCTTTGTCATTTGTTATTAAAAATTATATATTTCTATTTGTTAAAAAAAGTGTGAGTCATGGTAACGTATTCATTGTTAAAATTCATAGTTGATTCGTCTTCAAGCTGGATCGTAGCCAACATGTATCTGTCAGTAATCATAATACTGAAATAAAAGAAAATATAGAGAAGGTTAGATTTCTCATGAAAGCAAGGAATTTCTTGCAAGGAAACATAGGATGATACAGATCTTTCACCCTATATCTATAAGCCAGTTGATAGTTTAAAAAATGACTTTCAATCAGCATCTAATTGTATTTCCAAATCATCACTTTCTTTTGCTTTATCAAGGTGCAACAAAAGATTTGTGATAAAATCACATACACGGTGAAAGTGAATCAAACTTTGAACTATATACACAACATTTTATGGATTTAAACAAAATGATTTTGTTGCGAAACACAATGTTCTACCTTTCTAGTAGTTTTAAATGTCCCTGACATTGTCCTTGCTCTGTTTGATGATGGTGGTAGAATAACTGGCTGTACCTTTCCTGGAATACAGTCACCAGTTTGTCTGCTACCTGGTACCCATGCCCTGTGAGACACAATGGTAGGCATTACAGACTGAGAGTGACATACAGTCATTACTTTTGGGGAATTTTCAATGACTGTTTACAATTGCTCTTTTGGGGGACTTTATGGACTGCTATACGACGTTTTCAAACACGAGTATATAGAATAATTGTTGGTGGTTAGTGGACCATTGTTAGTAAGTACAGAGACTGAGGATGGTTGTATCGCATCCTTAGTAATCCAGTATCAACAATGATGACTGTGAATAATACTGTTCAATCCTACCCTAAGCCTGGTACTGGAGGCGTGAAGTCTGGATAAAGTTATCTGCCGCATAGAAGTTATCCGATCGATACCAATTTATAGTGAGGAAACAGTTATCCAGACTTCATACAACGGGCCCCTGGGGCTGGTTGTACAACTTAAAACATTTTATCAGTTGGTTAGCAGGGATTTAGCTGGTGAATAACACTATGAAAGATTAATGCAACCTGCTCCTGATGTTTAATATGGTGACAGTGTTCATCATACTAGGAAATCTGAAAACTATGACCCAAATACTAAAGCTTGGTTTTCACTTCGGAATCGGAGTCAAAAGAAAATGGAACAGTTTTGATTTTTCCGACTCCGTTTTTCGGTTTTCACTTGAAAGGCGTTTATGACTCTGATTCTGACGCAAGTGAAAACCAAGCTTAAGGGGACCCCACCACACACACACACTAGAACCCAACAGGTATCCTGAAGCTACACCATAATTATAAAATGTCTGTTTACCTTTGTGTAAGTGTTGGTGGTGGTGGTGTTTTCCTTGGTTTTCCTTTATTTTCAACCCATTTTTGAAACTCATCTGCATTCTTTATTGTTTTTGTGTATTCTTCATCTTCTTTCTTGGTTTCCTCAAGTTGTTCTTTCTTTTTCTTTTCTTTGTGTTGTTGTTTGAGCACCTCGTCTTTTCTGGCTTTCCTGTGAATCAAAAAAAATGTTAGAACACAACACAAGTACTGGTCACCATGACAATCATTGTATTGTATTCATATTTTTTTTTTTTTTTTTTTTTTTTTTAATTGATGTTTTTGCTTGAGGGGGGTTGTGTGGAACCCATGGAACCCCCCTGTATCTACCACTGACAATCATCATTATTAGTAACACCACCTCTGAAATTACAACTATCACCCCACCCCTCCCCCCATGATCCTTGACACAAGAATTCTTACCAATTTTCAAATAATTTCTTAGACGATAACATTTTCTCTGATTTCTCTTCCTCTTCTTTCTTCTTCTTCTCCATTTCTTCCTTCTTCTTCTCCTTGTGTGTTTTCTTGATTACTTCATCTTTTTTGCTCTTCCATGATTCAAAGTACTTGACAGCATCTCTTTTCTTAAGTTCTTTCTCTAGCTCTTTTTCCTTTTCTTGTTTCTTTTTAGCTTTGATCTGTGCTTGCTGTTCTTTTATTGTATCTTTCTTGCTTTCACTCCAAGATTTGAAGGCTAACTTAGCCTAAAAGGAAAGATCAAAGATTTTGATATTATTATTTTGTAAAATAATGCTGTATTCACACCAAATGGAGATGGTGGTTATAACAATGGTATTGTTGAAAACTGTTGAATCACATAATTATTCAGAATCTCGAACACCCTGTTTTACTTTCAATCTTAAAATACACAATTGTTGTATACTTTATATTTGTTGTAAAATATACATTAAAAATTTTATTATTTTGATTATTTTCAGACTTAAATTTGTATGTATTTGCTCGCAATACATTCTGGATGAGACTGCTTCTATAATATTATTGTGAGCATTAAACAGTAATAATGACATTTAATACCAAATAAATGAAAGTACTTACACTTCTCTTTTTTTCTTCCTGCTCCTTCGCCATCTCCTCTTCCTTCTTTTTCTGTAAAGCTTTCTTGGACAGTTCTTTCTTAATGGTAACATTCTTCCTATTTAGCCAGTTATCATAGACAGTTTGACGAATTGTCTCTGTATCAAGACTATTCCGTCTTTCTCCATCTTCACTATCGTAACCCATATAATCTGAACGACCAGTTTGGTGTAGGTTAGTGAGAGATGAAGATCTTTGTTTGCCAACAGAGCGATGTGGTGTGAATTGCCAGTCATCATTTTCATGGTCATATCGGGAGAGTGTTTGTCTAAGTTGAGGTGACTTGGTCATTTCTTCTATTCTATGTTCTGCTCTCATTGGTCCTTTCTTTGGTGTGACAGCTGAATGAGGCCTTCCATGATCTAGAGATCAATAAAACTATTTATTATTCAATTCTATCCTCTAGTAAGATAAAATCATAATTTAATGGTTATAGTAATTTTGGCAAAATCTTCAAAATTGTAAAGTAACAATGACAACATAGAATAAGAACATACAAAATATGAATACTCATTTATGAAAAACTCGGTAGCTGTTATAATCAGTACATTGAACCATAATGTCCTCAGGTGTTGAACTGGCCTGGGAATTTTGGGTGAAATAATCAGCAAGGGTGACAGAGAGTGTGGTCTTCTTTCTAAACTACATTATTTTACCTCTTGTATGTATCCTATCTGGCTCAGTTCTTCTACCAACGATATCACTTTTGTCTGGAACATGGTCTTCAAACATGTGCGTCACATCTTCTTCCCTTTGCCAGCCCTTCTGTCTCCTTTGTGGTCGCTGTGGTGTTGTTCTACCTTGAGGACTAAATTCTCTCTCATTTTTACTTCTAGTTTTCTCTCTATTAAAATTCCCGTTATAGTCTGTTTTATCAAATTGTGAATCCTCTATCAATCTTTCATGATTTCCATCTGATTTTGTGTTTCCAATTACATGACGAGGTTTAGGGCGTGGTGACTTTGGTGTTGGTGGGAAGTCTCTGCTTCCTGTTTTATTGTTATTCGCCTTGGCACTCACTGGTCTAGCTTTGGTGAGATTTATCTTTTTACCAACAGTTTCATCATTGTCGTCCTCACTCTCATCCAAGGAAGACCAACCAGCTGTTTTTCCCGGTTTCATTTTCCCATTCCTTTCATTCTTTCTCAATGCCTTCTGACGAGATTGTTGGAATTTTCTAAATTCATCTTCATCGCTATCATCTTCATCGTTATAATCATTGTCTTTTTCTAGATAATGAAGTTTTGATTGAGTTCTTGATCTGGGGTCATCTTCCTGTTTGTGATCTCTTCTTGTTCTAGGTACAGGAACACATTTTACCTCTCTTTCACCTTCAAGTACATCACTATCCAAGTCACTACCATGTGCAAGTTTCTTTTTGGATTCAGCTGAAGGATCTTGAAGATGTTTTCTTGGTTGTGGTGCTGGCACTCTGGCCTTGTGCTTGTTTCTAATCTCGTCATCATCTTTCATAGATTTTCTTCCCCTCTGTAGCATCTCATCATCATTATCATCATCATCACTATCATCCAAGAGTGACTTTTGACCTCTCTCTTTTGGTCTTCTCCTATAGTTTTGAATATCATCATCTCTGGTTAATTTCTTGGTTTTCTGATCTTTTCTCGCTTGTTTCCCTTCATCGTCACTATCATCTATCATTGACTTTGAACCTCTTTCCCTGAATCTAATCCCACCCTCCTTGGTATCAGTGGCGTTACTTTTCATCTTTTTGCCATCTTCACTCAGCATCTTTCTCTCCTTGATGACAGGCTTTGATTTTTGCTCTCTTGAAGCTTCTTCATCGTCTGACATTGATTTATTTTTAACTAAGTTTTCTTGTTTTGCAGTTCTAATATTCTTATCACTTTCTTCTTCTCCTTCTTCAATCAAATTCTGCTTAGCTTTCTGTTTTGAAGAGAAGCCAAATATACCATCAACTAAAGAAGTTTTTGTTGAATCCTTCTCTAGCTTAGATTCATCTTTCTCATTTTCAATTTTTCCATCAATGTTCTCTTGAAGTATATCTTTCACTAGTGAATCTTCCTTTTTCTGTTTTGACGAACCAAATAAACTTTCTATAAATGAGCTTTCTTTCTTTTCATCCTTTTTTGATTTGGTTGATTCACTTTCTCCAAACAAATCCATCCCTTGGTCTTTCTTACTCCCTTGTTTCTTATTGGTACTGATAATGATATCATCATCACTATCATCTAAACTAATTTGAGGCTTTATTGCCCTAGTTTCTGTGTCAGGTTGTCTTGAGGCTTTTGTGATTGCATGGGTGTCTGTGTGTGTGTCCTCTGATTGGCTATCTCTAGTCCGCGTTCTTGGTGGTGGCCGTGGCTTTCTTTTAGGGTTGATGGTTTGTTCTAAGTCATCACTATGGAGTGTGTCATCATTGTCTAAGTGTATTTTGATATCTGGGTTGTGTCTGGGCTTTGGACTTGGTTTACCTAGGATTAAAAAATAAATGAAGCTACAGATTAATATCAGAAATATGAACAACTACCGGTAATTAATTTTCATCAGAATAAATAAATATTCAAATGAATAAACAAAAGTATGAAAAGTGAATGGGTAGATGGATATTAGAAATTATATACATGAAAAATGTTCAATGTACATATGTGTGTACATATTTCTGATATTAATCTTGCGTCTTTTCGGATAAGGACAATAAACTGGAGGTCCAGTCTCGCCACACTACACATTAACCATGAACGGGGGGACGTAAAAGAATGACTGAGGACGCAGGTAACGACCATCCTTGTAAATCTGGATTACATACTATAAATATTAAAGATTGTAAAGCGCATTGAGACATTAGGTGAAAATGCGCTATATAAGCACTACATTACATTACATAGAATGTACAATGATTTGCGTAAGCAAACTAATTAGCAGTTCTTCATCTTATGAATATAAAAGACTGCATTACATAAAACGATTCTATTTTCATTTGCTTATTGAATGTACAACCATGGATTGTTTCTTAATTTTTATTCAGAAGATTTGCTTGAACTAGAATTTTACAAGTCATTTGATCAAAATGTTTACATTCAACTGATGAAGTGTTTGCACATGTAGTAAAACAACAATAATTCAAAGTGAAAACTTCAGGAGTAACTTTAGTGACTAAATGTAAATATTTTGATCAAAAGTTGAAATTTCAACAATAACAACGTTGACATTTATTCAACCTACCTTTCTTTGAAGAACTTCCTATCATAATATCATCGTCTTCACTATCATCCAGTTCATTTTTAAACATACTCAATAAATCATCGTCATCATCTTGGTTTTTCATCGCTTTTCTGTTATGTTTTCCAATTGAGTTTTCCTCATCCGAATCGGTGAGAACAGTCGAGTTGAAGGAAACTTTCTTCGACGAAAGACCCGAGCGCTGCTTTCCCTCGCTGTCAAAAATCGACGTCTGTTTTATCAACGGCTTTTTAGACGAGAAACTCATCTTCGAGACTTGCTAAACCTACGTTAAATCATACATCCAGTGCTCTCATTCGGAGTCTTAGCGAAAAATTGGACAGAGAAATTGACGGTTACAAATTTTAAAATGACCGCTTTCTTTGTTCGTTTCCAATTTTCCCAGGAAAAAACTTTAATTTTTCTCGCTTTTCAACAGCTATGGAGTTGATATTCTTGCGGATGGTGAAATTACAGTTGTTGAAGAGTCCCTCTACGAAAGGACAATAATATCACGACAAAGAATGCTTCAAAAATGCAAATAAAGTGATTAGCATTTTATAATAGCAAGTCACATCAAACAGGAATAACCTATAGGCGTCCCTTGTATCTATGACGATGATGAGTAACCAAGCCAGTTGTTACAGGCCTGGCTACATGCAACTTTAGATTTTCGAAAACATGGCGGGAACATATTCGAGAATCCCTAAAATTGCACAGAAATTCTTGCCTCAAAAGAGCTAAATGAGTGCTAAAAAGGACCATTTCAAAGTCGACAAGGATGTTCCTTTGTGTTACCAGCTTTATGCCTTGGGTTATAATGGCTTTAGGCAAATTACCTGCAAGAAATTAGACGTTATTGATGTCCCAGTGGAACTTGTACCAGCTGAGAATGAGCGACATGGAAATGTTGTTAAAGTAGTTTCGTGTTTGGCGAGTACATTTGTATTGTGGGGTAAATATTTTTAGTTGTTGTTTTCTCTGTCGGTCGTTTTGTTTGTGTGTAAAATCTAATATATTTTTCTCATTGTTTACTTTTCTTTTTGTTGAATGCATATTATTTTTTTACTTGTCACAGTTGTAAATATTTATTTATTTATTTATTTATTCATTTATTTATTTATTTATTTATTTAATATTTATTTATTTATTTACTTACTTACTTATTTATTTATTTATTTATTTATTTATTTATTTATTTATTTATTTATTTATTTATTTATTTATTTATTTATTTATTTATTTATTTATTTATTGCTGTGTACTTGATCAATGCTCTCTTATCTGCAGACGATGGTACAGTAAGCATTATAGGATGTATTCCAGGCTCATCTATTCCAGGAAAAGTTCCCAACTTTCTTCCTGGTCAAAATATCAAAGATATTGCATGTATAGATGACCGAATTATACTGACAACTCAAGAAGGGAAGTTGTCTTCATGGAGTGACTATTTGAGTGTGGATTCTAAAACAGTCGATGTTGAGTCAAATATCAACATTTCTCAAGTTAGTTGTGGGGATTTGCATGCTATTGTTCGAAGTAGTAAGTATTGGTATTTATCATTGTCACTTGAAAAACATTTATTACCTTCAATTATTTCTCCAGCTTCTGGATGTTTAGAATATCTGTCTAAAAGATTTGTCTATTTTATTTCTATCCCAAGGTGATGGCTGCATTAGTAAAATCATTCCAACAAGTGACACTGAAGAGGAAGAAAAACATCAACCAATTCATGCAATAGAAAGAATTGATTTTAGCCAACGAGTTCAGTCAGTTAGTTGTGGAAAAGAACATGTTTTACTTTTGACTTTTGATGGTAAAGTGTTTAGCTTTGGAGGCGGGAGGTACTAATCTATATTTTTATATTTTTGTTTGCTTTATTTATTTCGATGTTCTCTGCACTCATTAATTTTATTTGAAATTTTATTCCTTCCTTCATTCATTCATTCATTTATGTATTGATTCATTTGTTTGATTTGATTTCATTTATTATATATTCAAAAAGGGTTCCACTCATATACATGTCTGCCAATCCAGTTATCCATCCATCCATTTATCCATTCATTTATTTGTTCATTCATTCGTTCATTTGTCTCTACCAATTTTAGCCGAGGTCAGCTTGGCACTGGGACCCTTGACAGTCAAGACCATCCAAAACTAATAGAGGCTTTAGATGGTATACACATCTCTCAAATATCTTGTGGAGGCTGGCACTCGGCAGTTAAAAGCAGTAAGTATGCAAACATGTTATACCACTTATTCATCAATCATTATAACCGCCAACTGGTTAGCTCAGTTGGTAAAGCATCGGATGTCTGTGCAGGAGGTCATGGTTCAAGCCCTGACCAGACCAACACTGAGGGTCTTAAAATAATTGATTATCATTACAATCATCATCACAATCATCATAAATTCCATTGTCATCATTACAATCATCATCATCATCATTACACCCACATTACTACAACAACCAGCATGTGTCTCCACTTCATCTATAGGTTCTGGTGATGTATATTGTTGGGGATGGAATAAAGATGGTCAAGTCGGTGTCCATGATGACAACGTCCAAGTACAAGCTGTACCAATTCCAGTCACAGTTACTGAGGGTGATGATGATGACGTCATAGTTATTGATGTCAGCTGTGGAACAAGACACACTGCCTTAGTTACAGGTATAAGGTGCTTGTTCATTCATATATTGATTTTGTTTAATAATTCCTGTAGAGGGTAGATAAGCATTCATTGGACATTTGTTCATTTATTCATGCTTTTGTTTCCATTCATTCATTTATTTTATTTATTTATTTATTTATTTATTTATGTATTTATTTATTTATTTGCATTCATTTTTTTCATTTGTTGTATGTATTCAGTATTGTTTTTGTTTTTTTTAATACAGCTTGGGGAGAAGTCTGGACTTGGGGCTGGGGTAAGTTGATATGTATAATGCATATTCTTATTACGATTTTACTATTTTGTACATATTATATTTTTTCCTAAATTCACTACTGCAGTCAGTTCACTCATTCCTTCATTCATTCATTCATCCTTTTATCCATTCATTCATTCATTCATTCATTCATTCTGCTTGTTCATTCATTCATATATTCATTCATTCATCCATTCATTCATTTCTTTATCCGTTCTTTCAATCAACTTTGCATAAATTTATATCGATTTACTAATCTATGTCTTCATTTCTTTAGGACACTATGGCCAACTTGGTTTCCCTGTCAACAATGTAGGTCATCAACCAATCAAAATACCGCTGACCAATGCATCAAGAGTCTGGTGCAGTCACTGGAACACATTCATACTTGTCAAACTGGAAAAACAGGACAGTCCGGAATGAATTTGAACGTGACGAAAATTGAAATAGGAGGCACGAGAGTAATAGGAAATTTTAATGATAAAATAGAGAACTTGTTCAAATATTTACAGAGTACATTAAGAACGTGATTAAAAAAATTAAAGTGTTAATTCAAAAATGACTTAATTTAATTTTTAAAGCATCCCTTGAATTCGTAAGAAACTCTCAATGTCAGACTTTTTAATAATGACACTCTAAAACTGTGCACTTCTTCTTCGTCTCAGGCATGTGTTTTGAGCAGGATCCCAACACAACACAACCTCAGAACTGACTTTCTTGGATAAATTGAAAACTTTCTGAAATAGTGATTAAGACTTTTATCAGACCATCCTTTTGTGTAAATAGACAAAAAAAAACTATAAAAAAAGAAATCAAAAGAAAATTGTTAAGAAACATTTTAAACTGGTATAATATATGAGGAAGAAAAAAGATGAGCGATGTATTCACATAAAAGTTGATGGTTAAAATGGTTATAAAATTGCAAGATGTCAACAAGAAACAAGATGTTCATCAAATATTGTGCACAGTTTGACTTGTTTGTGGATACAGCTTTTTAATCGTAATTTTTTAATAATTCAATCGAGTGTAGCGTTCCTGGTAATTAATTGCTCTTTGTAAGTCTTGTAATGGTCTTTTCCTGCAAAGTTCATTTAAAAAACATAACCCAAGAACCAAAAGAAGGTGATTAATTTAATTCAGTCCCTGGGCTGCTTCCAAGAATAGATTCAAAAAAGTTTATTATTCATTTATTTTGTTCTGCATATTTTCAAAAACTAAATTTTTTTCCTGGTAAGTTTTTTTAAAATTGATTTAAACTTTTGCACTTGTGTCGACGAGATCGAAAAAGCTACAACTACAACACAACTATCGAATAATTGAATTTCCTATTGATTCTTTCGCAACGTCAGTACATATTTTCACATCTTTCCAAACAATGTTTCGCTTTTTCAGGACTATTCAATAAAATTAAATGGCCAGTATATTTGTTTAGGTGTCTGATTAGCAATTTTTAGAAAAAATTAATTTGTTGACCACCTTTATATAAACCAGGGCAAAAGGGATTTTTTTCATACGCAAGATAGTCTGCAACAACTATGAAAGCCTTGGTGGTATTTGTCGCGTTTATTGGTGAGTGACTTCTTAATTACTAACTTATAATATTCGGGACTTTTGTCTTTGTATTTTTGTTAATGTTGTAGATCATTTAGAGAGGTTTTTGTAACTTCCTCGTTTCTTGTCTTTGATATTCTGCTTTTCTCTGCTCCGTTTCTTGTCTCTTTTGTCTTTTCTGGCTGCTCTTCTCTTCTCGTTTCTTTTCTGCTCTTCACTTCTCTGCTCTGCTCATCTTTCTCTTCTCGGGGTCACTCCTACCCATACACATCTAATTCTGTTTTTATTTTATTATTATTATTATTTTTATTATTTTGTTTTTTGTATATTTGTTAGTTTATTTGTCAAACATTCACTGTCTGCTCTTCTCTTTTATCTGTATATTCGTCAATCATTCCAGTCTGCTCAAATTCTCTTTTCTAGCTGTATATTTCTTAGTTTATTTGTCAATCAGAATTCTGTATATTAGCGTTTACAATGGAGTTATTCATTTTATCTGAACTGATTTCTGTTTGTGTTTTCTTCAGCTTGCTGTGCGGCGTCTAACTGTTCTCACGGTACAGTTCCTCCAACATGGTACCCCACACCGTCAACTTACCCGCCAAGCAGACCAGAAAGTACGTTACTATGACAAAATTTTCCCGCAAATTCAAATCTTTTAAGATCACTGTTATTCTTATAAGGAAAGTTCAACTTTGTCGTTTTTCCAGCGTTAATATTCTTTTGATGACGTTTTTGCTATTTATGTATTTCTTTCTTTTCATTTCTGGACCTCATTTTCAAAGCTATTTGCCACGAGGGATAAGGTCACGTGATGACTAATGATAGGTCGCTCATTAAATACAAACGAAGTCTGATAAGACTGAAGCCTAATGACGTTTTACCCCCGTCTCTATACCATAATCCTTTTCACAGTAATTTTGTTAATTAATTATAATTACTTTTCCTGTATTCTCAAAGGAATAAAAAAGATAATGTGAAAGAATTTTGAAAACTGCTACGGTATAGAGACGGTGATAAAACGTCTCACGCTTCAGGTTTCTGCTATCATAAAACACATGGAAGCGTGAGGGTAAGGACAGTCATGGATGTTGGGCCGCTGCGCGCGTCTTTGCTTGTGCAGTGTCGAGTGGTTGCTGCACTTCAGGGTCAACAAAACACACTTATCACGTCTTGTGATATTGTCTCTTTGGCATCTTGGGAATGCTATTTACTTTCATATGGGCGTAGCCGAGTGTAAATGTCGATGAAAATCACTAACGTTTAAAATATTTGTTTCAGATGGATCGTGTAATTTTGATAACCGACCTTGTTCGAGATTTATGAAGCAGGACACTAACGATGATTTTAACTGGTCTCACAATTCGTACGGCACACCAAGTTCAGACACAGGGCCATCTGGAGACCACACTACCGGACATGGTGAGACACTGAAGTGAAATACAAAAACAATCGTTGTTACGTAACTCATTCATTCATTCATTCATTCATTCATTCATTCATTCATTCATCCATCAAGTACCCTCGCAAATCAGAAACGATAATTTGAATGAAAATTCTTTTCTTGTTTTCTTCACAGGAAAATACCTTTACGCCGAAGCATCGTATCCAAGGCGACAAGGAGATCGTGCCCGCATGACAGCTTACATCAGAACACAATACCAATCGTGTTTCTACTTCCATTATCACATGTATGGTGCCGAAATGGGAACTCTAAGAATATACATCGGTGGTAGGTTGGCATGGGAACTGTCAGGTAACCAAGGCAACCAATGGATCAAAGGAACTATTCCGATCAAATACAGTGGGCTAGTAAGGGTAAGTCGTCACTTTGCTGTTGTTATGGTATTTTGTTTACTATAAACGTGCGTGACGGTAGAGTGTGACTCATGTCATCAATTTTTAATTATGAACAAACACAAAAAAGTGTTTCGAATTGTTACTTATAATAAAAAGAACAAAAAAGGGAAAAAAATGCGGTGACTGGAGTATGGCGTGACACACGTTACCATGGTGAACAGCTTTTTGTTGCCATGGTGTTTTTATGTGATGGTAAATCAGAGAAAATCGCGTGATACCCTTGTGCTATTTCCGCCATCTACGTCGTCGATTCTTAAGCTCCCTGTTGACCATATGGCTTCTTTTCTAATTTCAGCTGGATTTTGATGCTATCATTGGTAATTCATACACGTCTGACATTGCCTTAGATGATCTGGGATACCAAGAGTACCATTACATCAGTCGCGATGAATGTATGGTGACTCCGAGCTGCGCTGATCCAAACAGACATCCACCAACACCACCCAATCCAGCTACCACAGCGCCACAAACGTACCCTCCCTACACTACCTACCCGCCTTACACTACCTACCCGCCTTACACTCGTCCACCCTACAACGGCACATACCCACCTATTGCTAACTGTGAGTATGCTTACAATTACACTGCTTCGCAAAGATTTCTAAAAAGAACCCTCTACAAGTACGAGTTTATCTTTCTGTTGAGCATGCGCGAGCTGACGCTAGGGAGCATCACATTACGTCACTTCTGAAATAACGCGAAAATGTTTGGCGTTTCAGTAGCCTCGCATTTTTTAATAAATTTACTCACAAACCGGTTTGAAATCGGTTAATAACCTGTGTGCGAGTTAATTTATTCGTCCAAACGTGTCCTTGCAGAGGTTTGTTTTTAGAAATCTTTGCCATGCATGGTAGCATAGAATAGTTCTTAGTGAAATGGAAATCATTTTTTATAAAGCATTTAAAGGTGCCCACTCTGCCCACTCTTCTAGGTACTGGCATTTTGGTGGACGTCGATCAAAAACCAGACAAAGTGAGGCAGACTATCGCGTTTATGTTTCAGTGAACACTTTGTCGGCTTTTTTATTTACGTCCACCAAAATGTCAGGTTCTGGTCGAGACTTATAGCTTCGAGGTTCGCAATTGACGAAAATGGTTGTAAAACTAAACAAGCTACACTGAACAGAAAAAAGTCTAAAAAACTATGTGGAATCACTAGGAATCGATCTCGAGGCCCCTCACACCGAAGTCCGCTTACTTCTCAACTGTCAAATCCTTAATCCTTACAAAATCTACCCCGTTGGACTGGATTCCAACAGGACACGAGCTCCCTGCCGAAAGTACAGACCAATTATTAACAGCTCATTCGGTTAATGAAACGAACTTTATTGCGATGACATTACTCCCAGGGGCCGAGAAAGTACGGAATTAATTAATTAATTGATTAGTTAATTTTGTGAAGACTGCATCACGGGCAGAGAGAAAACAGGTCAAGGTTAGGTAAGGGTTAACTAACCTTGTACTCTCTCCGCCCGTGGAGTAGTCTTCACCAATTTAGGAACTTAGTTACTACAATTGTCGTTCGCTTTGTCCTCAGATACCTGTGGTCGCCGCCAAGTCCCTACTTCACGTGTGATCGGTGGTGTTGATGCAACCCCAGGGTATTGGCCGTGGCAAGTTGGTCTCTATTATTATGGCACGTTCTTCTGTGGTGGTTCCCTTATCTCACCTGAGTGGGTTGTGACTGCCGCTCACTGTATGTTCTCCCAAGGAATGACGTAAGTATATGTACATGCATCCCAAGCAATGCACTTCTTTTCAACATGGCGGTTCATTGGAAGTACGCTGGTTCGAAGCTCACACAGAGTGACTTAAAAAAAATTATCATTTTCTTATCAATTGATTTTTAAACAATATTTTTCTTACTACTTTTACTATTCCTTTATTTCTTTATATTGACTTTTTATCTAATAAG
Source organism: Diadumene lineata (assembly GCA_918843875.1). Lineage (NCBI taxonomy): Eukaryota > Metazoa > Cnidaria > Anthozoa > Actiniaria > Diadumenidae > Diadumene > Diadumene lineata. The sequence continues at coordinate 11,547,452 of OU974078.1, read as the reverse complement.
CTATTTGCCCGGAGTACTTTCAATGAAGGCCGCCATGTTGAAAAGTGGACAAGTAAATTGTTTGGGCTGCTTGTGGTATATGCAATAACAGCTACAATTTTGATGAATTTCCTTCTTCTTCTTTGTAAGTACTATACTATCCACCTCAAAACATTCAAACATATTGACCTTAGAAATACCAAGAAGTCAGAAATGATAGTAACATGTATGTTTCAGGGAAATCCCTTCAGCCGCAGTTTAAGCGATTTTGAAATGATCAGTTGCCAAACAATACAATAAATATGTTGGTCGGCGAGTACTTCCAAGCGTTGCGAAATGCGATTCTATAAATACTAGAAACATCACCTTTAGGTCCCGAACTACGTACGATTTGTGTAACAGTCCGGCTTATAGCAAACAGGTCAGCGGTTAATCACATATTGCACGCACTAAAAGTGTGCAACATAAATACCACTAAACGGTGCTATTTTATGCTAATTCTATTGTTTTCTTTTAATTAGTGCTACTACTAAATAGTGGCAACTGTTGCAAAAAACTCCATTATCTTGTCAATTTAGTTAATATGTATCTATGTTTCCAACATAGAATTACCGTTGTAGCTGGCGATCACAACAACAACATCACTGAAGGCTACGAACAGTCTGTCCGAAGCTCTCAAATCTTTGTACATCCAAACTGGAACAGAAATACCATCGATTCTGATATTGCCTTGATTAAACTGTCACGACCGGTGAGGTTTAATGCTCGTGTACAACCAGTGTGTCTGCCAAGACAGGATGAGTACCTTTGGTCTGGAAAGAGATGTTTTATCACCGGTAAGTAATCCCCCTTCTATTTATAATAAAGGAAGCCCATAAGCTATGCCTGTATCGCTTACTAAGGGTAGTAAGGTCACGGGTACATTTTGCAAGATAAATTTGAAAACGCATCTTTTGTTCCAAAATCGAAAACTGCCCTTGTTTGGAACCAACTGAAATTACATTATGCGATTTCTCCGTTACATTCTTTTTGATTATTCATATTTTTTGGACACAGCTAATCAGTACTTTACTGTCAGAGCTACGTCAGCTACGGCAGCACTCAGTATTAGGCGATTTTCACCATGGCCTCATTTACTACCAAGACCAGAATTCTTTGCAAATTTTCTTTCATATTCAAATTTTTAATCCCTTTGGAGATTAGTAAAACAGTATTGCACTAATTGCGATACAAAAGAAAGTCAGCAAAGCATCCTGGTAGTGCTAGTATATGACGTCATAATGTAAATCGCCTATTCTTCAAGAGAATATGAGATAAGAGAGCTTATTCCCGGACCCCATCAGGGGCTCTACTCGCCGTGTTATTTTTTAGAAACTTGTTGACTATCTCCGCACTTTTGTCTTGAGATTATTTGACGTTGTGACCGCGCTTCCTGCAATCTGGCCAATCACGTTCCATTCCCGAAATAACTTCAGTTTAAAAATAGAATGAAAAGGTCCCCTGATGAGTGTAAAGCCCAATACGGAGGATAAGCTCTCTTATCTCATACCCTCTTGGCTAGTTAGAACGTGATCATGTTCTTACGTTAGTTACGTTACATTTACATCGCGTGACAATATTACGTTACAGGTTGGGGTAAGATCCGTCACCCTGGTAGTTCGCACCATATCTTACAGCAAGCACAACTACCGGTCGTGGACAGATACACATGCCAAATGAAACTAGACAACGACTCGAACTTCCATGGTCTGAACATCACCAGCAACATGGTCTGCGGGGGGGTAGAGGGCTCTATCAAGAGTGGTTGCCATGGCGATAGTGGTGGTCCGTACGTGTGCCAAGATTACAATGGACGATGGGTACTACAAGGTGCAGTCAGTTGGGGTTCCCCACAATGCAATGCACTCGCTCGGTATACCGTGTTTGCTCGTGTTGGTCGATTCAGGCGCTGGATTGATTATCATGTTAGAAAGTATGGCAAGTGATTGATCCGAAGCCGAGTTGCACAGATGTTGATGGTGTTGCACTAAAATAAAATCCCCACCCCCCTTTTCTAAATATACGTCCCCCAGATTGCTAAAGCAGCATCTTGTTGGGCGTTTTATTTTTATTTTTTTTCTTATCACAGATAACCTTTCCTACTCTTTCACGATTATCCTTTGCTTTGTCTTTTTACTTTGAAACATTTGCAAATGTATTTATCATATATTATAGTTTTCAAAACTCCCTCTTGTTTTTTATATGAGGGCACTCTGCCGTGATAATTTAAGCAATCAAAAATACTCCATTTCTTTCGTTCTTTTCCTTCAAATTATTTTCAAAGTTATCATATAATTTATTATGCTGCCAGGTATTCTACTGTGCAACCAGCGAGGCTTCCAAATCGCTAACTTGATCATGTAATACTTCGGATCAAATATTAATAAATGGGTTGTAAAAACAGCTATTTATTGTTGTGATTGATGTAGTTTTATCACGTGGAAAAGATATGTCAGACCATAGATGATAGAGCGAAATGGTTTGGAAACTCCTTTGTTATAACTTATTTTACACTTTTTTCAAGCCTGACCGTGCACAATCTTTTGTAATATATTCAATGTACAACAATGCTCCACAAAGGCCTACAGACAAAGGAGATATGGGGAACACAAGTCCGCAGGTTGTGGAGTGTGAAGTACGCCATATATAACCGAGGGAGGGGAAGGGCGGGAAAGACCAGCGCCTGAAACTGTAACCACCTCCCTGAGTTACGTACTGTCAGCACATTTCCGCTTGAGATTTGCTGATCAACCGACGAGTGTGTTACCCTTATTGTTGTGCCTATTATATACCCCTTGTCACGCATGATTGCACATTGAATAGTAATATATTCAATGTACAACAATGCTCCACAAAGGCCTACAGACAAAGGAGATATGGGGAACACAAGTCCTTGGTAAGGCTGATACGAACTATCATTAATTGAGTGGACTATTTTTACAAACCATGCTAGTCAACATTTTACTTTCTATTCCCTTAACTTATTGTTTCCTCTTCTTTATGTGAATATTAACTCTTGCCGTTAGTAGTTTTGCCGGTTTGCGATCCCTCAACTCATTCTTGTGAAAGACTACCCTTAACTTATCACATCGAATTACTCAGCGGCAAATGCTGGGGTAAACCCTATCAGCAAGTTTCTCTCTTGAAACCCGGCACCAAGCTTTTGCACGAGCGCGGTGTCATCGAAACCGACATCCGATATTTTATCCACTTGGGTATAATGGTCAACCATTTGCGTAGTCTGCCACCCGATGTGGTGGGCAACCTGTTCCTTTTATGCACCCAGAAGCCTCAGAAGAATTGCAGTGCCGCTCCTGAAGCTGTTTCACCCTCGTGAATTCCGAGTATGGTTAAGTCAATGCTGAGTCTGGATTGGACAGCGTGATGGAGGAAAGGTTCGTCTTTTATGCCCCCTTTTGGGTTGGTCGAGCGAAATAGGAACCCTCTAGCAAGGTTGACCCCCCAATACATCAGCAACGGCCACAAAGTTAACTTTGTATTTGTACCCCTGAGTGTTTCGCCGATACGCTGGTGAATTATTAGATTCTCGAGATCAGCACTTTGTAGTGTTTCGTAGGTTTTTAGCCTCCCCAAGTCGGATGCTCTCGCGCCAGTTGAAAAGCTCAATGTAAAGAAAGCTAGGTCACGAGTGTAGACAAAGCGGCTCAATGGGGATAGGCTTGTGTCCGCTAATAGAGTGCGCAGGTATCGCATAAGGCGTAGAAATTTGTCCAGAAACAGTGGGGGTGCCTGCGTGGAGGGGGTACGGGCCTGTGCTCGTTCCAGACGAATGGACTTCAGGTAGGACTGGATAGAATGATGAATCACGGGACTGCCTTGAGACGAAAAATCATCCCATCCGTGCGAGTGACCCAAAGAACGGAAAATAGACCGTAGTCCCGATGATGCTATCAACTAAGCCTGCAACGAGCCTGAATTGACAATGGCAAGGGTGCTTTCCTGTCGAACTGAGGAAGGGGCAATTACCACGATGAACTTGTTTCTTCCCCTTACGGTCCTTCCAAACGAGGAAACGGAGTACATCATTGGGGTTAGCAGAACCTAACGTTTTTGACCATGGGAGATCTGACAAGAAAGTTTCAAGCTCCCGCTCTAGTTGCCCCTTTTGCTCGCCCGGGAGCGCTGCAGTTCTCTGAGGCGAGAATCAATGGCGTCAACATCTTGTTCGAGTCTCTTCGTGGGGTTATCGCATCCAGGAGGCTGACGGGACCAACCGCACTGCTGGTAAAACCGAAAGCAGTTGTCCTTCGGGTACGCACATCTAGGGCATCTGATGGGCGGCCGCCAGACCCGTGGGACACCCTACACAACAGAAAGGAGCTTAGACCAGACTAGTGGACTAGGCGGCTAACTACACAAAATGAACAACAACAGAAGCCACTAACAACTAACCCACAGTAGATCAAATTCCTTTATTAGATTAATTCCAGCCCCGCGGGGGCTATTTATCCGGAATCCCCGGCACTGCGTAATGGCCGCTTTTGGTTTTGATTTATTTGATTTATTTTATTATTATTACTATTATTATTACTATTATTATTATTATTATTATTATTATTATTATTATTATTATTATTATTATTTTATTTATTTCTCAGCAAGAATAAATATACATTTCATTGACTATTTGCTGGTTTACAATATTCAACTCAGGTATTCAACCTGCACCTGAGAGTTGAAGTACTTTACGTAAGATTGATGCAGTTCCTAAAATTACAGATTTTTGTATTTCGATTAAGTTGATGTTATTAAGTTCAAGTCTGTCTATGTGATTTTTAAATTGTTTTGATATTGCTCCTAGTGCTCCGATAACTATTGGCACAATCTTAGTCTTCATATTCCACAGTCTTTCAAGTTCGATACGTAATTCTTGATACTTGTCTATCTTCTCGGCTTCCTTCTCATCAATTCTGGAATCTTTCGGTACAGCAATGTCAATCAGTTGAACACTCTTCTCTTTCTTGTCAATCACTACTATGTCTGGTCGTCTCGCTTCAATCTTCTTGTCTGTATATATGTTGAAGTCCCATAATATCTTGACATTTTCATTTTCAATCACTTTCTCTGGTTGATGGTTCCACCAGTTATCAGCATCACACATTATTTGATGTTTCTTGCATAAACTCCAATGAATTGCTGCTGCTACCTTATTATGCCTTTCCATATATTCTTTCCCTGCTAGTACTTTACAACCAGCTACAATGTGTTCAATGGTTTCAACCCTCTCGTTACATAGTCGGCATAAAGGTGACTCGCTTGTGTGATATTTACTTTTGAGGTAATTAGTAGGTAATGCTTGATCCTGTGCAGCTATTATAAGTCCTTCTGTCTCAAATTTGATATCGCCTTTATTAAGCCATAACCATGTGCTCTCCTGGTTTATCTTGTCTTTACAATTTCTGCTGTAGCTTCCATGTAGGGGCTTTTCTTGATATCTTTCAGATCGTTCTTCACATTTTCGTTGTTGGTATTCCTTCTTAGTTTCCTCAGGTTCTTGTGCAATTCCTTTGACTATTTTCTTTAGATCATCATTTCTGCTGACATATTCTTTCAGTGCTATCTCTTCCTCTTTCACAGTATCTTCTATAGCTTTAAGTCCTCTTCCACCTTCAGTTCTTGGAAGATACAATCTGTCTACATCATCACGGGGATGAAAGCCACGGTGCATAGTAAGTTGTTTACGTGTTTTGGTGTCAAGATGGTGCAGTTCTTCTTTTGTCCAATTCACTATTCCAGCTGTATATCTAATAACAGGGACTGCATAGGTATTAATAGCAGAGATCTTGTTTTTCCCTGTAAGTTTTGATTTGAGAATGAGTTTTAATCTTCTCTTATATTCTGTTTGAACGTTACTTTTAACTTTCTGATGGTAAAGGTCATCTTTTTCCAGAATACCAAGATACTTATATTGTTCATTGTCATTCAGACTTCTTATCTCCTTTCCGTTTGGTAATTTAATTCCTTCTTTTCTTACGATCTTTCCTCTTTTAAGTCCAACTCTAGCACACTTTTCAATTCCAAACTCCATCTTTATATCTTTGCTAAAGACTCGTACAGTTGCTAAAGACTCGTACAGTATTATTATTATTATTATTATTATTATTATTATTATTATTATTATTATTATTATTATTATTATTATTATTATTATTATTATTATTATTCACATTTTGTCTGATAGTACATTATGATTGTTGCCGGAACCAAACCTTGGTCCTTGGGCTTAAAAAAAAAATAATTAAAATAAATAAATAAATATAAATTAAATAATTTACAAAATACATAAATAAAAGAATTACACTTATAAAGATATTGACAGAACTCTCCTTAATATGTGAGCAGTTCCAAGCAAAAACTATTTTTTGTATCTGTATACAGTCTAAAGATGTTGGCAGTTTCTTGACATGTTTAGTTAGTGACTTCCTTACAATTCCCAATGCTCCCACAACAATTGGTATGGTAATTGTCTGCATCTGCCACATTTTTGTTATTTCTATCTCGCGGTCCTTATATTTGGATCGTTATTATTATTATTATTATAAATTTTTTTAACGAACCATAATGAATAATTATGACATACTACTGATTCTCATTATACAGGAGAAAATGAGCGATATTAATTGACCGTGGGGGTAACAGCCGTGATTACAATGACCAGTGAGTAGCGATACAATATAACAGTCTATTAACAACGATTACCAAAGCCTGAAAGCCCATAGGCCCCCTAGTAGCTCTAGGCGTTCCCATGCTTGCGGGGATAACATCGCGTCACTGGTTGAGAATGCTCTTGAGGGAGCGTCCGCCACGTTTTCTTTTGAGGGGACATAGTAAATCACTAGTACAAGGTTATAGTGCAAAGCCGTCTCATAGATCGCCCGAACAACATCTGACAGTTCTTTACTCGTTGCCCGAGAGCAAGAGTATACCCGAGGGATGTCAACACTGATACAGCTATGTAGGCGGCTGCTTCCGCTTTTTGGAAGTTAGACCACTGGCATGATGGTGGAGTGGCTAGCTGGCCTATATGTCTATCGTCGATGTACTGGCTACACTGGACGCCCAGCGAGCGTATGTAACTGGTGGCAATCAGGCCTACTGAGTGATAGACAAACGCGCTTGCCTTCCAACCAAATGGCAGAGTCCGGTAAACAAAATAGCATCCTTTCCAAGCTAACCCAAATAATGGTTGGCTATCGTCCGTAAGAAGTATGTAGTCGTATCCGCTTTTGTCGTCACACACGCTTTGGAAATGCCCGCGCTCAACTGATAACGAGGCAAATCCGAGAGATAATCAAGCGAAAAAGGAAGATCCTTTAACCACAAGTTCAGAAACCGTTCATCGTAGCACATGCGAGGTTTGGTTGGTTCTACGGTTATCGGCATAACCAGGTGCCGTGGGTCAACCTCGTCAACTAAACCCCAGAAACGCAACGAACCATTGTTTACTCTTTCAACAAATATTATCGGAGATAAATGATTCGAATTTTGAACACGACGTGCAGTTCTGGAAGGATCGACGAGGAGGTAGAGGTGAATCGTGATCTTGCCCGTCAAAACGTCCCTTAAAATGGAATAGAAACTCCCAGGCATTAACGCGGTCAACGACAAAAGATAGCACCTCAGTACTTGCAACCGACCATGGTGAGGGGCCTGGGCCGACAATCTCGATGGGCTTGTTTTCACAGTTGCACCAGCGGGCTTTGCCCTCCTGCACAGGTTTGTTTAACAAATGAGAAAAAATCAAACTTGGCGCGTTTGACACGAGGCTCCTATGACAAACCGGAAAGGTCGAGATCAAAACAAACCTTTAATGGATGAGTCGATAAGTTTGCAACGAGCAAACAAAGTGACGAGACGAAAAGCACAAAGAACTGGCAAAGCTACAGCCCACCGAGAATGTCGGCCCCAGGCAACCCCTAAGGGCATAAAAGGCATTAGACGCCCGCACCTAAGAGCACGACAAACTGGCGAGAAAAATGGTAAAAAAAAAAAGACCTTGTGAAGCATGTTCTAATTCCCATGACACATACGAGAGGAAAATACATAAATAAATGTAGAGGATAATACGTGTGGAAATAAACCTGACACAAGGAGTCGACTCTAACGATTTGACGGCTTAGGAAGTGAGTGATTTCGTGTAAAAAAACAAAAACAAAAACCAAAAGAAAAACCAGACAAACAACAACAACAGAACAGATTGGCAAGACGTATGAGAGACTTTTACTTTATTCAAATCCCGTGAATTGGTTACAATATTAAATTCCATTTGTAGTGAGAAAGCAAAAAACCTGCAATGTGTGAAAGCAAATTGGACTTGGGGAACATGCACGTGAAATTGAGCTAAATCCAATGCGTTATGTCCATGAAACCCGAATGGGACTTATCGACGCCCGCCGTTAGGGCAGTTTCTTTGGAAATGCCCCCCTGGCCACAGTTGAAGCAGCGTAGTCTTCCCCCACCCCTATGGGGAGCTCTACCTGCCCTCTAAATACTGCCTCTGGTAGGGGTAAAAAGCCGGAGCCTGGGAGCTGGCAGCCTCAGAAGACTTCACTATTTTAGCTATGGCAGCCGCCACTTTGGCCTCCTCCTCAGATCCCAGTAAGCGAGTAACCATGTCACCAAGCTGGGGGCTGAGCATAAATGGTCGTGTTTGTCGAAGAATAGCCTCGAATTCGTCTGATCGGCTATGGTTGGTTATCCTGGCGTCAACTGAGAGTTTTGAAGTGCCCCCATTATGGTGTGGGGATCTCGGAAGCGTGTAGGCGACGTGGCCAACTGCCTGACATGTTCCAGGGAGGCCTCCACACTAACTGCGGAGGTCTTCTTTTTAATGTCTTACAATTCTCTCTTCATGGCCTCAAACCTTGTCTCGAGCTGAAATAAATACGGAGAGCGACAGTCAGTAAACAGTACTTCTCGTCACAACATTTTAAACAAATGCCTATGTTGTAGGTTGCGGGCTTCCTGTGTCATTTTGGGCTTCCCGCCAACTGGGGCCATGCTTTTGACCGTTAGAATCGCGGTCAAGTTTTAATAAAGTCTTGGCTAATATCGTTTTAATCTTAAATGACTAGCAGCCACAACTGCTATCTAGACAAAACCTAATGACTAGCACCCACAACTGCTAATTACACCATCTTAAATGACTAGCAGCCCCAACTGCTAACTACACAAAATCTTATAAGACTAGCAGCCCCAACTGCTAATTACACAGCCCCAACTGCTAACTACACAAAATCTTATAAGACTAGCAGCCACAACTGCCATTTACCCATTATCTTATATGACTATCAGCCCCAACTGCTATCCACTCAAAAACCTTATGACTAGCGGCCACAACTGCTAATTAAACAATCTTAAATGACTAGCAGCCCCAACTGCTAATTAGACAAAATCTTATAAGACTAGCAGCCACAACTGCCATTTACCCATAATCTTATATGACTAGCAGCCCCAACTGCTATCTACACAAAAACCTTATGACTAGCAGCCACAACTGCTAATTACACAATCTTAAAATGACTAGCAGCCCCAACTGCTAACTACACAAAAAATCTTATAAGAATAGCAGCCACAACTGCCATTTACCCCTTATCTTATATGACGAGCAGCCACAACTGCTTATTACACAATCTTAAAGAAAGACTAGCAGCCCCAACTGCTATCTACACAAAAACCTTATGACTAGCAGCCACAACTGCTAATTACACAATCTTAAAATGACTAGCAGCCCCAACTGCTAGCTACACAAAATCTTATAAGACTAGCAGCCACAACTGCCATTTACCACTTATCTTATATGACGAGCAGCCACAACTGCTAATTACACAATCTTAAAGAATGACTTGCAGCCCCAACTGCTAACTACACAAAATCTTATAAGACTAGCAGCCACAACTGCTGTTTACACAAAATCTTAAAAGACTAGCAGCCACAACTGCTATTTGAACATTAACTAGTATGACTAGCAGCCACAACTGCGATAAAAGACCTGTAGTATACTGTATAATAGCACAACTAGCATGCAGCCCCGGCTGCTAAAATTCGTACAATGGAGTCGCCCGTAATGCGATTAGCATACTGATGAAGTGAATAGCCCGCGAAACAATTTGATTATAATCTTTCCCTTTTGTGTGTGTATGAAAAGCGTTAAACCCACTAAAGAATTTACATAAAGCTGTTAATGAACCGGAAAGTTACGCCCCCAAACCAGGATAACAACTAATGCAAATTACTTAGGAAAGATGACTGCACTTTAACCGTAGGTAAATTTAAAAGGAAACGGATAACAAATAAAAAGTGACTGGACGTAAATGTACAGAAGTACAACAGAAAAACAACAACTGCCCGGGGAAAGCTAATAATACCGCACAAGAAAGCAGGCCCGAACCAAGGATAACGACAAATATAAATTACCTAGGAAAAACGAGTGAACTATAACCATAGGTAAAATTGCAAAGTAAAGCGGCAGCAAATAAAGCCGAACAAGGGATAACGACAAATGTAAATAACACAGGAAAAGCGAGTGAACTACAACCTTAGGTAAAATTGCAAAGTAAAGCGAAAGCAAATAAAGCAAATGAACGTGAATGTGCAAAGATACCACGTGCGAGAGGGAGAGAAAAAACAAACTACTCGCTGGAAGTTAAAGCAGTTAAAGCCCGGGAAAATAAATTACCTCTTCAGCATTCGCTGGCCTAGGTGGTTCAGCAGGTTAAGACGCCGCGTTTTCTTCACCGTATGTCGGCAAGGCCGGCAAAACTACAGGAATTTGAGGTTCTACGGCGTGTTCTTGGTCCGCCATGATGCGAAGCATTTGCTGATCAACCGACGAGTGTGTTACCCTTATTGTTGTGCCTATTATATACCCCTTGTCACGCATGATTGCACATTGAATAGTTTCACTATTGTTTCAGCCTTGTTGGATAAAGCTGAGTGAACAGACCAAAATTGTGTTTTTGGCTCCTGGCTCGAAATGTCTAATGATTTATACAAACAAATTGAACAATCCTTACCATAATATCATCGACAAGGTTAATGTCTACTTATTTCACAATTTCGAATGAGCATAAATAAAAACTTGTGCACGGTAAAGACCGGTTCAACCTCAAAACAGTACAAAGACATAGAAAAAAGGCTTCCTAACCATTCTTTCCATTAACTATGGTCAGAAATCACAAATCTGTTACGAAACGGATCAGGCCAGTACATAGCTTATGTTAATTGGGATAAAATAAATAAATCGATAAAATTTCTGGTATTTATAAATGATTCTAAAACTCATGAATGATTGATCAGTAATTTCCAAAGCAAACCAATACCACTTAATGAACTATCTTTTGCGCATGCTAATGAATTCTACAAAATGCTAATGAGAATTGCACGTGGAAATGTAGGCTTTGACGCACAAAGACAAAGGCAAGTTTGATCAGCTGATTATCGTAAACGCGATAATCAGCTAATTAAGCTTTCCTTTGTCTCTGTGCATCAAATAGACCTAATCGGCTGGCTCATGAATATTGATCACGTGACCTGAAATGGGTACTGTGATCAAAACAAACACGGAGTAAAATTTGGCGGGAAAGTTGTTGTTAACTTAGGGGAGTTAAAAATGCCACACTTTTGCTCTTCTGGAGGTTGTACAAACAGTTCTGATCGAAGAAAAGATCTTTCTTTTCATAGCCTTCCGATTTTGGACAATCAGCAGAAACTTTTGTCGGTTTGGATGACAAAAATGCGAAGACATCCGAAACACTTCCATCCATCGCAACACTCAAAGATATGTAGCGAACATTTTTTGTCTGAAGATTTTATCAATCCATTATCAAATAAACGTCGCCTAAAAAGTGATGCTGTGCCTTCGATTTTCGCTTGGACTAAAAAGGAAAATATGTCTCGACCTCAGAGACGAAGGGCCTCTGAAAAGTTGAATTCCTCTCGACAAGAACTCGAAGAAGCGACTGACACAGCGTCCGAGGGTGAAGGCGATATTATGCTAGAAACAACGAACATTTCCCGAAAAACTCAAACGTTTGAGGATGAATTTTGCTGTTATGATAACTCTTTGAAAAGAATCCCATGCTGTCACAGATTCTCAGCCTCGCATCTGTTGTCAAAGTGCGCTACTGCAAAGAAGGAAGAGAAGTTATTTCGACAATATACATGTTTTAACAACTATGAAGATTTTAAAAACAGTTTGTTGTTTTTATTACCAGGATTGAATAGGAAACAATTGATATACTGGGGTACAAATGCAGCTAAATCTCGTCTTATTGACACAGAAAAACTTTTTGAAGAGGAAAGAGACATATTTGAAAATGAACTAGAAGAATCTGACGATGAATGTGAGACATATGAAACAAAGAAATGTTTAACCAGAAGTGTTCATAAACTATCAATTGAAGATGAATATCTCATGACACTCATGAAACTTAGAATGGGACTTACAAACCTTGATCTTTCAGAAAGATTTAATGTATCTGAAAGCACTGTTGTTTCTGTACTTATAACCTGGATTAATTATCTATACATCGTACTGGGTTGCTTAAAGGTTTGGCCTCATAGGGATATAATTTTTAAAAACTCCCCAAAGGAATTCATAGAGGAGTATCCTAATAACATTATAATAATAGATGCTACAGAACTCAAGATTCAAGTCCCTAGTGCTCTTCAAAAGCACAGTGAGAGCTACAGTAACTACAAATCACATACTACATTTAAATCCCTTATTGGTGTCGATCCCAATGGTGGAGTGTTATTTGTATCTCAACTTTATGAAGGATCCATCAGCGACAAAGAAATTGTGAGAAGATCAGGCCTACTTGATGTCCTTGAGAAAAAGCTTCAAGTTGGAGAAATTAGAAAACAGGATTCTATCATGGCTGACAAGGGCTTTGACATTAAGGATGATCTAAAAAAGCTTGATCTGCAGCTCAATATTCCTCCTTTCCTTCACGATCAGATTGGCTTTCAAGAAGATGATGTAATCAAAACACAGACAATTGCAAAGCATCGAATTCATGTGGAGAGAGCTATTGCAAAGATAAGAAACTTCAAAATCTTTCATTCAAACATTCCTGTAGCTATGTTTGGAACAGTCAACCAAATATGGACTGTTGCATGTTTCCTTTCCAATTTTCAAAATCCAGTGCTAGCGCCAGTGTAATTTGAAAAACCAAGTGTAGGACTGAGAGATATTAAACAAATTCATGAACAATGTTATAAAGCTTATAGTAAATTGTGTTTACATAGAAACAATCTCTAGATGTGCAATGCACTAGCTGTAATTTAACAGTATAGTGCAGTATCTACCATAGTTTTCTCACTGTATATACTTTTTTTAATAGTAAAAAATGAATGATATTTTACATTATCAAACCTCTTTACCTTGTATAAAATCATTCAATGTTCATATTCTCAACTGGATGTACAATGTACTGTCAGATTCAGACACAGTCAAGACTAGTGTTCTTTACAATCATTTGTTGAAATTAAAATATATTCTAAATAAATGATTGTTGATTTAATCAATTGCAAATCTTCAAAAACATCATGATGTAACTTATTGATAAAATTAAAAATTGGCAATTGATAAAGCTGAAAGTCAATAGATAAAATTTACAAATTAAAATTGATACATGACATTCAGCTTAAATAATTGATAACTTCAAAAATCTGAGTGAGTATCAATAATTATTTACTGATAACTGTTGAAAATCAGTTGTTGTTATCAATTATTATTAAAAATTGATTATCAAATTTTTTTAATTAGTTATGTCAGTGGGGAAAACATACATACTAAATGCTTAAAATATGAACAACAACATCAGTAGAGTTTTGATTTCAATTAACCTATTCATCATCATATTCTCTGTCAACAAGATATTGCAAAGCATGCTTCATATAAAATTCTTCTAGTTTTGGGAATAGTTTTTGTGACCAATAATGTTGGTCAAAATAAATTCTGTCCACACACATTTCATTACTGTTGGACAAAAATACACAAAAGTCACACCATGGTAGTCCAGTGAGTGCAAGTTGTCCCTGCACTTGAGCAAAATACCCTGACTGATGTTCACTTTTGAGATAATATTTACCACCCTGGTTTTTAAGATAAAAGGTTGAATCTTCAGCCGCTTGTTCAAGAGTTTCATCCCTCTTTGAATAAGGGCATTTGATTTCTAAAAGACCATATTTCGAACTACTTGAAGGGTCGAATACTTTACCATCAGGGCTGGCAGCAAGGTAGGGAATTGAGGGTAGCACAGCAAGACCAGCATCAAACACTGCATAGTTTTTTGTTTTTTTCTGCATTTTCTTTGCATAAATACTTCTTGCAGCCTTTTCTTTGACTTTGCCATGAGTAACTGCCTTTACTTTAGATAAATCTTTATTCTCAAATATGCTAGAAAACATAGACTCAGTAGGTTTTTTTACTCTGAAGTAGACTTTTCCAAAGTTTGAAGCAGTCAGTCTATATTTATGTTGTTCTATCCACTCTGGGCATTCTCCTTGAAGGATTGTCATTTTTTCTAATGTTTGGGCTTCATCTACATCTATCAAGATGTAATCTTCGAAAAAATAATGTGCATTAGGAGACTGTAGAGCATCAATATCAAATATTTTCACTGCAGAATCAAACATGGGGATGTCAGGAAATTCCTTGCATATTTCATCTGAGGGTAAATCATAACGAATATTGTTAGTTACAAACAGTGTGCCAGGTCGACCAAAATCATTTAGTTGATATGATAAATATGAACCAACAGGCACATTTCCAAAAACTGTATTAACATTCAGGGCTGGTTCTTGGTCAGCTAAAAGATATGAAAATGGAGGGGGTTTGTCCTTTTTCCCAAGATAGTTTACTTGATCCATCACATTTCTAGAATTAAGTCCTGTTTGATGAACTGGACCACGGGCATCATACAATTTACATCTAACAGGTTCTCTGCTTCTTTCTTTGTCACGATCAGTAGAAGCACGTGCAAAGTGAGTCCCCATAACTGGTAAAGGTTGAATGCTTGGAGCTCGGGGAATATGCCATTGCTGTGGCAGACTTGTACAAGTGGCATCGCTTGGAATATCTTTAATTTTTAAGCATGAGAAATCGTTCAATTGATAAAGCAAGGCGAACACGTGGCTGCAATGGCCGCCGCTCCCGGCCTTACAAGAACAATGTGCTTTCTGGGCATTAGCAATCTTCTCTTTGCTTTCTTTCAGCAAAATAACTGTATCATGAGGCTTTTCATTCTTCCTTAGAGATCGATAACAGCAACATTTAATAAAGTACATATTTTCTTCGTTACGATCCGAAGCATACATGTCGTGCACATAGCCTTCGCGAAAAAATTTATAACTCTTTTCGCATATACATTTTCGTCCACATCGTTTCATCCACTCAGTCAAGGTTTCTGGTGTTGTCTTGGGAACATTTCTCAACGATTTCGACCAAGATAGAGTATGTTTAGTGAAAGAATTGCAACATTTTGTGTGTGATTTGCAACAAAAACAATCCAACTTAGCTTCGGTCGCCATCTTGAATTTTATGTAAACACCCAATTCAAATCACGTGACTTGTAAGCCGATTAGGTCTATTGTACATTCCCACGTGCAATTCTCATCAGCAGAGCCACTTTGGCTCATTACCATTTTTTAGAATTCATTAGCATAAGATAGGTCGTTATGTGAAAACGCTCTTATGTGTGCAATGGTTATCACAGACTTTTTAGTAGAAAAAAAAACACTTTTTAAACAAAGGAACACAATGAGAATTGGCATAAAATAGCACTATTTAGTGGTATGTACGATGCACCGGCACAAGTTCTCTAATGATATAGATTTATCCTAATTCACATAAACTTATCTCCCGATAAAATAAAAGAAGTCTAGGGTTTTTCGTTAGAAAAATACAAACTTACATAGGGTATTAGAAGCCGTTTACAGAATTCTAGTGTGTACCGTCCTCAGTATTTGTATCAGAGAACCAGACTCTTGTAAGTAAGATCTGTGTAGCATAGCAATTATGATTGTTCCCCGGCCTGCAAGGATCCGAATCGCTGATTTTAACCACTACAGGACAAATATCCTGTCCTTCGAAATGGAATTCCTTCAGGAATCGAAGTAATTGCAGGGGTCGATTCATGAGGAACGGTGTGGGATGAATCTCCTGAAAGTGCTTCGCGTCTAGTTTTCTGAGTTTAAAATCTTCTGTGTAGCCTGTTTATTTTGTGTATATGTCCCGGCCTGTGTCAAATGAACCTGCCGAGATGCTCAATATTTTCATCAGGCTAAGTGACAAGTGCCGACTGATTAAATAGTCGACGTTTACTGCACAGACAAATAACGAGACTGTCTATTATTAAAAAAAGAGACTTGAAAATCTGTAGATTAACTGGCATTGTTTAATCAAAAACGTTGCTGAAGACACACTTTGAACATCAATCGTAATCGGGGCGGGCCCGTCAAATACCCGCCTTGAGTTTGTGTATACAGCCTTGCAAATAACAAATCACAAATGCCAATTTGATTGAAATTTCATTTTTTGTTTGTGTATTACATGAGTTTCTTGAAATTCCCTTTAAATGTTATAAGCTGTGTAAGCGGCTGTGAGTGAAACTTTCCGAATGTTAACTCAGGCGAGGTTTTGGGCTCTCATCTGCTGTCTGATTAAAAATGTATTGACCTACGTAATTTCGGATTGGTAATTGAGAAATAGGTAAATTGCCACGGCTGCTACAAAAAGTACTTTTAAATAAATTTTAGAGGTTAAATACTCGTTGTTATTTTGCTGATGTTTTCATAATAGACAGATAAACAGAAATAAAAACAAATAAAACGCAACAAAATTTGTCGATTTCAGAAAACAAATTACATTTCACTTTCGGACTTTAATAACCTCTTTATCGCGCGTCGTCCATTTATTAATCCAATTAGTTATTTCAATCACTTGAGAAACTGCATTAAATGTTTATTATGTTTGTTCAGTTGTTCACGAAACAATTGTTTTTCATGTAATGACAAGCTAATTACGCCTATATAAAGGAAAAATATATAGTTTTTACAGCAGAAGCTACGCGATTTAGCAATGAAAACCTTGGTGGTGGTGTGTGTCCTCATTGGTAAGTTAATATAAAAATATTATATTTTAGTTTACTTTAAACATAAGCAACAATTTGTGCTCTTCTCTTTATGAAATTCACAATTTATTTTCAACGTTCGACTGAGGGGCTGTTTATATGGAGTGACCCGGCCCGGTTTAGCGGGCTGGTTTCTTTTGTGTTATAGCTATCAGAGCGTTAAACAAGTCCTAAAATTCTTTGCTCAATTTTAACTGTTTCCATATATCTGTTATAGCACAGATTTGAATCAATTTAGTAAGTTTTGTATTCTCTACACAGTGGCAGATCCAGGATTTTTTTAAGGAGGGGGACCAATGGGAATTTTCCAACTATTTTCGCTAATATTTCCCTGGATTCTCATTAGGATTTTCTAGTACGTCATTCATTGCAGTTCATTTATGAGAATAAAACACTGAAAATGTATTCGGTTGATATCAATTATTTTATTTACGTAAATGAAATGAACAAAATGAAGTTGCTTTTAAACAGTATAAAAGAAGTAAAAAAAATCATTACATTTTCTTTTTTTTTGGGGGGGGGGACAAATCACCCCAGTCCCCTCCCCCCTGGATCTGCCCCTACTACAAATGTCAAGTAATATTTGTAAGTTCAATAATATGTCTTTACAAATCCATCATGTGACAACTGCATGACCGTAGCTAACCTTAATGTTAATGTTAATGCGAACATGTAAAAGCATGTAAATTAGCTTAGTATAAAAAGAAGTTAGAATGGACGAAGATACAGTAAAGAGGAATTGAAGACGCTCAAAGACGGTGGGGCTGAGCTGAGCATATCTGAAGGAAGGACAACAGCCGTGTTTGGAGTTCGTACAAAAAGCTGCGCCTCTTCCAGAGAGCTCAACTTAGGTTCACTGTCAAGACTGAAATAAAGAACAAGTCTTCTCTAACATATCGTTTATTTCGAAATCTGAAATCATGTACAATTGTTCTATTTAGTTTTATTGAATTAAGAAGAGTAAATGAATAATTTGGGCATAGTTAATAGAGTGAAATGGTTTGGAAACTCTTTTGTTATATGTTATTGCACACTTTTTTCAAGCATGACCATGCACAATCTTTTTTGTTTCACTATTGTTTTACCCTTGTTGGATATGGGTGATGAAACAGATCAAAACTGTTCTTTTGGTTGCAAATGCCTAATAATTGATACAAACAAATTGAATACTCCTTACCATAATATCATAGACAAAGTTTATGTCTACTTATTTCACATTTTGGAATGTGAACAAATAAAAACCTGTGCAGGATCAAGACCAGTTCAACCTCAAAACCGAATAAAGACATAAACCAATGGGTTTCCTAACCATTCTTTCTATTAAATATGATTTGCACTTTCTATTCCAGTATTTTAAAGGCAGGAATTATAAAAGATTTTACGGAAGAATTGTGAGGATGTTAAATGCCTTATTTTATTTATTGATTTATTTTTATTTATTCGTACAAATTCATATTTTAAGTAAAACTACAAAAGGCAAGGAGGCTTCTAGAAGCGCATGACTTATTGGTATGAGACCTCCTTCTACAAAGCTATCTATTCACATTCATGTACATTGGCGAAAAATTGAACAAATTTAATCATAGTTAACATAAAGACTTTTCACCCTATTAACTATGATTAAATTAAATGTTATTTACAATTGTAGTATAAGTCATTAGAGTAGTTTTCAAAACACCGTAAAACAAAGTGTAGAAAAGTGTAGTAGCTAAAATGTAATACTGGGGAGGGTGGCAATACACTGAAAACACAAATGACTCCAAGTAAGTAGTAACAAATACGTTATTGTAGAAAACAGTTTAAATTTTTAATCTTACTTTCTTTTTCTTAATTTGCTACAATTTTCTTACCATAGCATCACGATTTAAAACTTTGATTAATTTTTTTCTCTACCTTATATTTGATTAAAGGATATTGTGCATCATTGGCACCTACACCAAAACCGCAACAATTATCAACATGGCGTCCGTGGACCCATAAGCCGTGGTCAACGTGGCGTCCTACGAGGCGTCCAACGTGGAAGCCAACATGGCATCCTACATGGCGTCCTACCTGGAATCCAACATGGCGTCCTACATGGCGTCCTACCTGGAATCCAACATGGCGTCCAACGTGGAAGCCAACATGGCGTCCTACATGGCGTCCAACCTGGAATCCAACATGGCGTCCAACGTGGAATCCAACATGGCGTCCAACATGGCGTCCAACATGGCGTCCAACATGGCGTCCTACATGGCGTCCAACATGGCGTCCAACATGGCGTCCTACATGGAATCCAACATGGCGTCCAACATGGCGTCCTACTTGGCGTCCAACATGGCGTCCAACATGGAATCCAACATGGCGTCCAACGTGGGACCCAACATGGCGTCCAACCTGGCGTCCAACCTGGCGTCCTACGTGGCGTCCTACATGGAATCCAACATGGCGTCCATGGACACATAAACCTTGGCCAACATGGCGTCCCACATGGCAACCAACATGGCGTCCATGGACTCATAAACCTTGGCCAACATGGCGTCCCACATGGCAACCAACATGGCGTCCATGGACACATAAACCTTGGCCAACATGGCGTCCTACATGGCAACCAACATGGCGTCCGTGGACTCATAAACCTTGGCCAACATGGCGTCCTACATGGCAACCAACATGGCGTCCATGGACTCATGAACCGAGGCCAACATGGCGTCCTACATGGCATAAGTAGTTTGATAAAAATCAACGATAAATTTCAAAGCCATTTCTTGTAGTTGTTTGAATCGTTTGGAAATGATTTTAATTATTTGCCATTAAAAATGTTATATGGGTTACAGGTCTTTTGTGTTAAATTTGATTAATTACCATGTTGATAGTTTGTAAGTTATCTAATTTATTAAATCTAAGTGTCAGAAAAACGATTGTTTTGACATTGAAAATAGCACATTACATTTCATAAAAATAATCTGAAATTATCTGTGTTTTGCTAAGCGTTTTTTTTTTAAAAACCTATGAAATAAAAGGCTACCGATCGTTTTTTGTCTGTGCTCCAGAATTAAATAATTCGCTACCACCATTCATCTAAGAAATATCCACTATTACTATTATTATTATCATTATCATCATTATTATCATCACCATCGCCATCATCATCATCACCAACACCATCATCATCACTATCATCATCATGATTATTTTCATTACGTACCAGAAGTGAAATAGAGCAGTTAAGAGGAAAGCAATAGAGTGCACGCACTAAAAGTGTGCAGCATAAATACCACTAAATAGTGCTATTTTATGATAATTCTATTGTTTTAGTGTTGTTTACTACTAGAGTCGTTTTCATTGCACCGTGAAACATTAGTCAAACTAATACGTAGTACTTGATGGTGATAACTAGTATTAGGTCTAAAACTACTCTTCCGAGTCAGGTCTCCTTGTGTTTAATATCACACACTGCCACAAACTAATAAGTCATTTTCGTTTCACGGCGCAATGAAAACGACTCTAAATAGTTACAACTGTTGCAGACATTTAGTGTTTATTTATCGTATTTTCTTCGCCCTTTTCAAATTTTTAGTAAAAATCCCTATAGGCCGATGTATTGAACACTTTTTTTGTAGTACAATTAGTGCAAATTGTTCTGTTGATCTCCAAAGGGATTAAGAATTTGAATATAAAAGAGAATCACAAATAACGTTTGTTTTGATAGTAATATGACGCTATAATGCAAATCGCCTATTGAACAATAATTGGCCATTTTCTAAATTTAGAGTGGATTACCAAGGGACTGTGTACTAGTTTCATGATTTAATCAAAGACTTCAAATTAATCTAGATCAACATTTTAACTTATCAATATCAAAGAGTATACCAAAACATGCAAGACTGTGCAACATCATTGTCTTTGGATGTATACTCTTCAGTTGGCAACGATTTCAAAATTGGAAAAATTACAAAAAAATGTATGTGTACATATCTTTGGAATTTTAGCCATATTCAAATGTCTGGCAATTTTGTACTATTTATCCAAAAGTAATGATCTCTCACTGTCTTGTATGCTTTTGCATGCACTTTCATATTATGAGCTTAAAATGCTGATTGACAATATTTGCTGATCATATTTGCTAATATCAATAATTTAGTACCCAGTCCCAAAGTGGAAAACTAGAACAAAGGCCACTGAGCAGTATATGATATCGGCCAATCAAACACATACATACTTATAGGAAAAATTACATGGCGAGGTAGCCCACTTTCCTTGCCAATCTATATAAACACACTCGTATGGATTTAAGGCTAAATTCCAGTTTTTGTAGTCGAGTGGTGTCCCATCGCTCCATTCAAAAACGCCATTAGTATTCTTCTTCAAACCAATCCACATATGCCCGGCATTGATCAATTGATATAACTTCATTGCAACTTCATTGTCAGCTGCGCTGTGTATGGAAAGCAAATTGGCTTCTTGGCCTTTGCAGTAGGCTAGAGCATTAAGCCAAGTTTCACTTTTACTTGAGACTTTCGGTACTAAAGATAAATGTAATACTATTAGAGTACAAATATATATCTATTCCATCTGTATTTCTAAAGACAAAAGGTAACTAACAATAAAACTAGTGTGAGCTGCTACGGTGTCTCTAATGAAATAGTTGTTGTAAAAATGTAAGTTAATGTTGTACTCAATAGTAATTTCTCTCTTATTTTTACGGTGTACTACTTGCGTTTTTACATCAACTGTATTTCTAAAGGTTATTTAATCATAGTTAATAGAGGGAGATGGTTAGGAAACCTATTGTTATAACTCTTTGTACAAGTTTTTCAAGCGTGACAGTGCACAATCATTTGTTTTAGCCTTGCTGGCTATGGCTGAGTGAACGGACTGAAATCTTTCTTTTGGCTTCTAGTTTTAAATAGTTAAAGATTTCTGATAGATATTTGAACATTCCTCACCATAATAACTTAGACAATGTTTATGGTTAGTTACTCTGCAGTTTCGGATGGGAATAAGTCAAACAATGTGCACCCTCAGGACCCGTTCAACATCAAAAGTAAAACAAAGACATATAACAGATATGATTATTGTCTGTCTGTCGATCGATCCCATCACTGGAGTGCAAACACTAAACAATAGAATTAGCATGAAATATCACTATTTAGTGGTATTTATGTTGCACACTTTTAGTGCGTGCACTCTATCTATTTAAAGACTATTTAGGTGTTATCATTCAACCAGAACAGTCTAAGAAAAGGAAAACACAAAGCAAAAAACAATACCTCGTTACAACTTACTTGTCTAAACTAGTCACTAAATAAGAACTAATAGGTAGTAACTATTTAGATTTTATTTCATGGACATTCTGTAATCACTCTACATGGTTGAACTCACTTAAATTAAGTGTTTTATTAACTCACCAATTCCACAGTCTGCTCCCAATGCGTTGTCATTACAAGTGCACGTGTATCCACTCCCAGCAGGAACACATGTACCTCCATTCTTACACGGACCAGAAGCACACGTACTAGTTGCTGAAAAATATCATAATGCATTTATGAGGAACAAGGCTATGATAAACCGATGCAAAAAGGTGCCTTACGATAGCGTATAATGTCTTGCGATAACTTGCAATTACTACTGATAACTTGCAGTGACTTATGATGTTTTGCAATAACTTAAGTTTACTAACGATAACCTGCGATAACTTGCGATAACTTCCGCATTCCATCATCACGCCATGGTAAATGCGCCTCAAGGCCGGTACACACGAGGGAGATTGCTCCCGCAACACGCTCCCGCAACATGCTCCTGGGTCATGTTTTTCAAGACCAGTACACACGAGGGAGGTTGCTCCCTCAACATGCTCCCGGAGCAAGCTCCCTCGTGTGTACCAACTATTTCTCGCGAAAAATATGTTGCGCAACAAAACTTTTGCTCCCGGGTTTTGCTCCCGGGTTTTGCTCCCTCATATTAAAACCGATACACACGAGAGATCTTGCTCCTGAAACACAATTTTGCAACATATTTGCTCCCTGGTTTTGCTCCCTCATTTCAAACCAATTTGACGGAGCAAAACCAGGGTGCAAAAGGTTTGTTGCGCAACACATTTTTACAAAGTGCTGCATGATCTAGAATAATACTGGAACAATGCAGAATCACTACACCGCGTTAAGGCATCTGTAAATACTGATACAGAATAGCCTTGAAGCGAGATGACGTTTTGCCACCATCGCTAAACTATAATAGTTTTTATTAAAATTTTCTATTCCCTCAAAAATACAGAAACAATAGTCATAATTAGTGAACAAAATGGAATGGGATGCTTATATATATAGCGCATGTCACTAATGTCTCAATGCGCTTTAAAATTTATTAAATATAAAGTATGTAATCCGGTTTTACAACCATGAGGTTGATTCTGGGGGTTGATTGCGGTCGCAAACAATTCAAAACATCTCTGTAAATTAAATAAGTCATAGAAAGGTTAACCCACCCGTTTCACAGTTGTCACCAGCGTAGTATTGACCGCAAGTACAAGTGTATCCACTGTAATCACTGTTTACGTTGCATGAACCGCCATTACGACAAGGAGAAGACAAACATGGACTGGCTGCAAATAATTGAAATAAGGATAATGAATCGAATATAGGATGGTTCTAGAGTGGCTTTCTGAAACGCGTGAAACTAATTACTGAAACGAGTCTGAAAATCAAAAGTGGCCGTCTCAACGGAATGCACGTGTGATTTTTTCCCGACTGATTTTTCAAACACTTTTGTTTCAATATGAAACCACATGTGCAGTGATAACTATTTTTAAATTGCGAACGAACAGTCGAAGCGATGACAAACCTGGTATATAATGAAGTTATTTTTGAATACTTTTGTCATTCAATCAAAGATTTACACGATGGTTGGTATAAAACACAAAAGAGCACTTAAGCCTGGGACCGGTTGCACGAAACCTGAATAGCGCTATCCACCGAATAAATCGTCATCCAGCGGATAAATAAATTACATGGAGTGGATAACTTTATCCTGTGGATAGTTTTATCCATGCTTCGTAGAACCTGCCCCTGGTTTTTACTAGCGACGCAAGTACAGTGAAACCCCTCTATACCGGACCCTCAATATACCGAAATTATCTTTACACCGAACAAGTTTTTTTGGTCCAGAATTCCACTTTTTCCAATATCTCTTGTAAAATAAACCTCAGTAAACGGGAATCCCCTCCAAACCGGACATTTTCTTTGGTCCCAGTACTGTCCGGAATAGAGGAGTTTCACTGTACAAGGAAAAAATATGAAGAACCTTCGTCAACGCATCAAGCGCAAGCGTTGGGGAAGGTTCTTTACTTGTTTCACTTGGGCTTGTGCATTCGCTTGTGTTTGCATCACTCGTGAAAACCAGACTTAAGTCTCCCACAAAGAGTTTACACCCAAAAACCAACAGTTACCAAGGTCATGATTATGTACTGATCGATGAGAACATACCGACCTGTCTCACAGTTTATGCCACGGTAGTCTGAAGCGCATCCACAAGTGTAGCCACTGTAATCAGCTGTGACACTACACGTACCGCCGTTTTGACAAGGACTTGACAAACAGGGACTTGCTGAGAATGATTGAAAATGAATTGATGAAGATGAGAGTAACGGTTATTATTATCACGAGGTGTTTACAAGAATAAGAAAAACATGGTCGGGCTGACCATAATTAATCATAACAAGAGATGATGATGATGGTCATAACGATGATAAATACGGATGACGCTGGTAAGATAACTGTGATGCAGGGGCGGCGGAACAGTAACAGCCATGGGGGGGGGGGGGGGAGCACCCCCTCACCCCTCCCCTCCTCATCCCCCACCCCAAAATCACAAAACAAATTTTTTTAACTGTGTAAACTCTAGCCTCCTCTCGCATCCGTTTTTAGTGTCGGGCTTCCTATGCGAGAGGAGGCTATGTAAACTCATGCATTAATGTCTTTTAACCAATAATTTGTGGGCGGGCCGATCACCCCCAAAATATTTCGGGGGGGGGGGCATGCACGCCCCGCCCCTGTGATGATAATGATGGCGATGATAATTAAAGTGCTACATGATGGTGACGATTATGATGATGTTGATAATGATTATGATGGAGGAAAGATAACATAGATGATAATGATGACGATGATGTTGATGAAGGCGGCTATATGATGGTAACAATTATGATGGCTATGATGATGTTGATAACGATGGTGATTATGATGAAGGCAAGATAATATAGATGATAATGATGACGATGATAATGATGATAACGATTATAATGGCTATGATGATGTTGATAATGATGAAGGCAAGATAATATAGATGATAATGATGACGATGATAATGATGATAACGATTATAATGGCTATGATGATGTTGATAATGATGGTGATTATGATGAAGGCAAGATAATATAGATGGTAATGATGACAATGATAATGATGGTAACGATTATAATGGCTATGATGATGTTGATAATGATGGTGATTATGATGAAGGCAAGATAATATACATGATAATGATGACGATGATAATGATGATAACGATTATAATGGCTATAATGATGAGTTAATAATGATGGTGATTATTATGGAGGTGGGCTAATAGTGAGATGATGATGATGATGAGAAATTAAAAATACCCACCGGTGTCACAATTAACACCGGAGTAGTCTGAGCCACAAGTGCAGATGTAACCACTGTCATCAGCTTTAAGACTACACGTACCGCCATTACGACAGGGTTTAGTCGAGCAAGGATGGGCTGGAAATGGTTAAATAATATCATAATTATGTTGATGATGATGATGATGATGATGATTGTGGTGTTAACGATGGCTATTATGCAATGGTGATGTTCGATGCGATGATGATAGTCCTAAAGAACTGATAAACCAACGTCGTTTTTAGCTAGCGCGATAATACAGCGGATATTGAACAATAAAGCATAGATGCAGAGGTAACGAGCTGAAATGGACTGTCATTCCGCAAACGACCTCATATAATTTCAAAATCGGCCTTGCAACAGATTAGTAGACATTTGAACAATACCAGTACTTACGAATGTGGCAGTTGTCTCCAATATATGCCCTCGTGCATTGACAGGAAAACATCGTGTTGTCTTTTTCTGCCTGACACGTTCCACCATTTTTACATGGAGTCAACAAACACGGGTTGGTCCCTGCAGTAGAGAAAATGCACTTGTGAAGCAATCCATTTTTTTCCCTCGAATGTAATTTTGACTCCTTGAAAAGGCAGTTTTGTTAAACAATAGATTATAGAAGACTGTTTTGATGTGGCACCAAAGTAAATTAGGGTAATGCCCTCATTTTACAAAACGTTTTTTTCAGGAGGGCAACTGATCAGCCGGATTTGCTTGCAGCCGGTGTAACTATGAGGACAGACTCCAGTAATATTAGCATTATATGTGCTGCTAAATAAAACTTACTTGATTCACAGTATACTCCCGTGAAGTTGGCATTACATTTGCAGCTGAACTCGAACTCTGTGGGGTGGTTGGTACACATGCCTTGGTTCTGACATGGCGACGAGTCACACGGCTTTATCTCTACACGAAAGAAAGAACGAGATTTAGAGCGCATGTGTCACTATGCAAGACACAACTGCGAGGGGACTAGGGACTAACGGTGCGAGTATGATTTGGGCACAGCCACGGTCCCACAGCCACAAGGACAACAAGTTCAAAAAACATCCAAAATAACTACTTACAACTATATTACCTTCTGTTTTTTTCATTCATCAAAAAGTCCTGAGTGTCTTGCTTTTGATACTGAGCTACCAAAGTTTTGAGTATTTGCTCGATTTTAGCACGTTTTGACACAACAAAAATATAGGTTTTATTCGTGCATCTTTTTTTTTTTTTTTTTTTTTTTTGAGAAAATACAATCAATTTCCAGAGCCTACTTATTGGCATCGACAGCATTCAAATCTGCATCATCGATATCTGATATTTCTCTAATTAACTCTCAATATAAAAATTATCAAAGCAGTAATGCGTTTTACCCTGCTTGGCAGAGATTTCTCGAAACCTCTGTAAAAACGTGTAAATTTATCTTTCTGTCGAGCAAGCGTGAGTTGACGCTGTCGAACATAACATTACTCCACTTCCGACATGGTTTTGGCGCGAAAATGAGTTGGCGTACGCGCGCGTTTATTTATTCATAAACTCTTTTTTTAATAACTCTCTCTTTTAATAAATTAATTCACTTACCGGTTTGAAACCGGTTAATTACCGGTATGCGAGTTAATTTTAAAAATAAACACGTCCTTGCAGAGGTTTCTTTCGAGAAATTTCTGCCAAGCAGAATAATATGCATGTTTTTAGCTACAATAATTTTTGGTGCTATAGCCTCGAAAAGGCGTAGCCATAATACACCGTTGGATGTCCGTTCATTCAACTACTTGTCTATAAATCAAATGTTTACACAAGCGTTCGTTAAACGTTTGAGAAACGAAAAGAATAAATCAACGATTTTTTAGGGTTAAATTTGGTCACCGCTAGACGGTGTCTCGCAAAAAAATATATATATATACAAAATACATCCGTAGTCTTTCTTCCTTACCGCAACTACAAAGTCTTGAAACTATAAAAAGTTTGATTATTATGACAATTTTTTGACATTTTGGAGTTTTATCGAGGAAGTTTTGCCGAATTTGATTATTGTTCGATACTCGGCGAGTAACCTCAAAATATCCCTCGGAAAAAATACACACTGCAAACTACTACGTCCGCACAGGATAAAGGAAATTATTTATATGCCCAATTAAGTTGAAAAAAAAAATGGATGAGTTTATTTGTTTTTGCAAAGCAAACTGCAAATAAAATGCAAAATTAACGACTTTATTTAAAGAATATAATTTGCACGAGAACATAAAGGCCGGTACACACTAGGCGACAAGTCGCAGCGACTTGTTCCCGCGATAGGTCGTAGCGACAATTTCCCCCCGTATGTACTAGGTATTTTTGGCGGAAATTGTCGCAGCGGCAAAATCAGATGTATTGGCGACAAATTTTGAACCAATGCACATTGAGGCGACATGTCGTGAGGACAAGTCGCTGCGACTTGTCGCCTAGTGTGTACCGGCCTTAAATTGTTTATCTCTATCGAAATGTGCAAACATTCTCAAATTGTTTCATAAAAGCTTCATTATATTGTGAGGATACTTACCAAATTTTGAATTTTGAGACTGTCACTGTGAGGGGAAATATAATTTAAAGAAGCAACCATATTTTGCGCTTTGAATCACAATGCAAGAAAAAACATTGCACGTGAAGAATGCAGGGTTTTGTGTAGTTTTCAATGTCTATGCATTCCACACGTGCAATTGTCAAAAATATTACCGTCCAAGGGCCTGTTTATATGAGGCGAGCCAGCCCGCGGTTTAGCGGGCAGGTTTCTTTTTTGTCCAAGCTATCAGAGCATAAACCAAGCCTCTCTGCAATGAGTTTCCTTGGCGCTCATGCAGAATAGGTCTGAAGCGTGCCGGATTACGTTTTACCCCCGTCTCTAGCGTTTCACTAATTAGTATTATTGTTCCTGTATTCTCGAGGGAATAAAACAATTTGAATATGAAAGGTTTTCCAAACTACATGTTACACTCGTTTTCAGGTACACGCGCGTTTTCGGTAAAACCTCTCAAATGCAAAACAAGGTTTTGGTGGACGTCAATCATTCCGTTTCCATAGAAATGTGCACGTGCTTGCAAAGGTACCGCGCGCTTTCTCCTTTATATTTGGCAAAGAAAATGTCGTCGTTTCAAAACTTTCTACACGATTTTGCCTTCGATATACCCCCAAACAGCACCGAAGACGACGAATATCTCGTAATTACCGGCGCCGAACCTGCCAGATATTGATGACACACAGATTATCGACAAAGAAGACAAAGAAGTAAGTAAATATTACGTCTTGATCCCACGAAGTGTCTTCCCTGTCAGTTTTCAATGATTTCAATATCGCTATGGAAATGGAATGATTGACGTCCACCAAAACCTTGTTTTGCATTTGAGAGGTTTTACCGAAAACGCGCGTGTACCTGAAAAAGAGTGTAATGTAAAGAGCAAGAGAGTATAAGATACTCATACTTTCTAGTATAGACATGGGGGTAAAACGTTATCTCGCCCTTCATAGCTTTTAGGGGCTTTTTATATGGAGAGAACCAGTTTGGTTTAGCGGACTGGTTTCTTTTGTGCTCAAGCTATCAGAGCGTAAAAACAAAGGAAACCAGCACGCTACACCGGGCTGGCTCACTCCATATAAACATCCCCTTTAAGGACAAAATGGGGTTGCTCTTTAACAATTGTAATTATTACTCCTCGCAGCGACAACTGGAAATTAGTAAGAAGCCTGACAATATGATGTACTAGATAGTGGATGAAGCATTTGCGAAACAATTCGAGAATTTGTGCGCATTTTGAAAGAGTTACTTTTTTGATGCATTTTGCGAATGACTTTCTACAAATAACGTCATTAATTTGGAATTGTTTGTTCCCCCTATACGTCACACTAACCTATTTCACACTTTGCTCCAGTAAATCTTGCTTTGCACCCACATTGTTGGGTTTTGTCGACCCAATTGACAGTGCAGACTTGAAACGATTCACATAGGCTGCAATTATTCTAAAAAGGTACAATTAAAAACATTCAGCGTTATGCTTAGATGTGGCTACAGGTACAATGTCCTTAAAACTTTAAATACAACTAAGCCAGTGTATTATATTTCAATACAGTGAAACCCCTCTATACCGGACCCTCAATATACCGAAATTCTCTTTAAACCGAACAACTTTTATTTGGTCTAGAATTCAACTTTTTCCAATATCTCTTGTGAAATTAACCTCAGTAAACCGGAACCCCCTCCAAACCGGACATTTTCTTTGGTCCCAGTACTGTCCGAAATAGAGGGATTCCACTGTATGATAAATATGAATATAAATGAAATAATAATACAAAAAAATAAGTTAAAAATAAGTACCTCTGCCCTTGCATAAACCGTTCCCTGTCGACCAATCAGCTTAGTCGGGTGCATCACGTGATCAGCATCGTTCAGTTCGCACATATTGTTTTCATTGTTTTTATCCAGACCATAATTGTACGAGATGCACTGGTTTTCTATAAAACATTTCGCTCTGCAATGTCGCTCATCTGATGCCTTTTCTGCCTTGAAGACATGTCCTTGTAAGGCTTTACCGTCAATGAAATCTTTTGGGTCAAACTTCATTTGTTTGCATGCGGCGTTAACTGTAATAATAAGTAGTAATGATAATGGTACTAATAATTATTGTTTTCTCGCTAACTCTCCTGATCCCACGTAAAATTACATCTATCTATCTGTCTCTCTGTCTGTCGGTCATACTGGCAGAAGACATCAAACATATAGGTCTCCTTAGAGACTACCTTAAATGGAAACACATGCAAAATTTTATTTTCTTAATCTTGGAAATTGCCAGAAAAGCCGCGGATGTTTGTTTACAATATTTTGCTCATTAGCATAAAGTTTAAAGTCGAGAAAGTTACAAACTTAACAAAAAGAGCTAACATGCAATACTTGTTTTAACAGAGTTCAAAGTTGCTGGGTAGCAAAACACTAATGAGCTCATACATTCTCTGAGTAAAATTTAGAGATTTTACAGCTTTATGCCAAACCGATTGCATGTCTCAAGCTAAAATTTTTAGAATAAGCTAATTTTATTACCTTCTTTGGATATTCAGAAAATTAATGTAATGTAATGTAACGTAGTGCTTATATAGCGCATTTCACTCAGTCTCAATGCGCTTTACAATCTTTTAATATTTATATAGTATGTAATCCGGATTTACAAGCATGAGGTTGATTAGTAATTAGTATGTATTAGTGTAGGCCTATCACCGAGGATGGTTGTACCTGCGTCCTCAGTCGTTCTTTTACGTCCCCCCGTTAATGGTTAATGTGTAGTGTGGCGAGAAGGGACCTCCAGTTTACCGAGAAGACGCGAACCCTTACAATTATAAATCGAAGAACATTCTCCTCAATTATTTAAAGCCCTGAGTGATGGTCCGGTTGAGGGTTTGAACCCGCAGCCTCCCGGTTAACAGCCAACGCTCTCCCAACTGAGCTAATCTGTTAATCGGTTAAACATTGAAAAACTCGTTAAAAATAATCTGCGTCAGAAAAAGTCTTATCCACACGGGCAATTTTTCTATTTTTTTCCTAACTATATTTATTATTATAAGTAGAATAAATTAAATCAAGGCCACACAACTTGCAACTATAGAAGCGCTGTTTATTCAGACGTTTCGGCTATTCAGCCTTCTTCAGCAAACTGATTGTTTTGCACGCGCCACTTGTAAAAAGACAACTACTAAACTAATATTTATTATTATATTTATATTATTTTACTCCTAATATTCTGCTAATACTGAGATATTTCGCTTTTCATATAGCTAACGCCAACGTTTCTTCAACTACTGGGGCCGGTTCCTAGAAAGACGGATAACTCTATCCTAGGGATAAATATGAGCTATTCTTGCGAAAAAGTTATTCTAGGGATAAATTGGGTTACTGAAAGCACAGATATAGCGTTGTCCTAGGGATAAATATCCGATTAAGTTATCCCACCTCCCGAACCTAGGATAAATTACTATCCTAGCGATAAGTGAACTAAACCTCAACGTTTTTGTGACATAACTACACTTCAAACAACTATTTAAAAAACGATTGAAAACTTAATTCTGACCTTAGATTTGATCTAGCAATGTGACAGAACTCGATTTACAACCAAATACAAGACCAAATTGCTTGTTTTCTTTCGTAGTTTGGACGTTTTTCGCTCGTGAATTTTTCTTTTCGCTTGAATTAGTTTGACGGGAAATTGATTTTGTATATTTAATATTTTAAAGTCCGTCGCGTTTTTTCGGTCTAATTTGAGAAACCTTTTTTTTCCGGTTTAACCAAAGAATAGCGAAGTTATCCTACGGATAACTCAGTATGCTTTGGATAAAAACTGCTTTCAGGAACCAAATTTAATCCCTAGGAGGCTATCCCTCGGATAGGGCATTTATCCCTAGGATAGCGCTTATCATAGGATAAAGTTATCCATCTTTGTAGGAACCGGCCCCAGAAGAAAGGCGGAAAGCATTGTCCGTCTATTTTATTTGAGGCTTAAAATGTGAAAATTTTGAATTTAAACAGTTGTTTCACTTTAATTAAATAGAGTTAAACTGGATTTAAATCATGAAATCATTGCTATATGAGATCTGCAATCGCATAGCATGCGCAAAAGAGTTTCTGAAAAACTCGAACAATATATATTTCAAAAGTATAAAAATCTTGATAGCTCTCACATCCTGTTTCCACATTTTGAATAAACATGCGTTTTAACTTACCTACATTTGCCACACAGAATACACTAAGTACTGCCAACAAGGCTTCGACTTTATTACCCATGCTTCTTGAAGAAACAGTTTCTTAGCACACTCGGTTTACCAGCGTCCAATGCTAAAGAGACTTTTTCAAACTTAGTAAAATGTTGCGTAATTTCAAAATTTGTAACGGTGAAAAAGTGAAACTTTAAGAAATACAAAACAGTCTTTTGAATGTTCAGCTCTCTTCTACCGTTCAAAGGTTTTAATATCTGCAATTGAAAAACTCACGAATAATTTATGAGTATAACTTTCAAAGCAAATCAATATACGTGACGAAAGTTCTATAACTTCTGATGAAGAATTATCTTAATTTGCATAAACCTAAAACTCTATTTTCTCCCGATAAAGTTGAAAAATTCTCAAGTTTTTGATGGAAAATATAAACTGATAAAAATTCGACTTGGCGTTTTATCGGCGCTAGCTATAGATATGTGCGCTGCTTCGCCTTGTATCTATATCTGCCAACAAAACACTCATTCTCATTTTATAAATCACTACAAAGAAAACGCCGATAAGATAACTAATTTGGAAAGCCTAGTAAGTTCCAAATTAACTTCAATTTGGACTAATTGCTGGTTCACTGAGCAGACGTAAACATTTTGGAGTTTTAAAACTTAAATTATCAATTATTGAGTACTTTGAAGAGTTGCTACTTTGAATACTTTGGCCCGTTAGATGGGCTAAAAGAAACAGTTTTTTTTCTAAAAAGAAATTGATTTTGTCTAAAATTTCCCCGATGTTTAACTAAAGTTATCTGGCGAAAGCGTAATTATGCCGTTATGCCGCGAAATGAAGCGGACAGATGTCATTAAAAGTTCCACAGTTTAGATCAAGTGAAGTCATTCATTAAAGTGCGTAGTATGTTTCCAACCGATTTTTATTAAAGTCTGGTCCATATTAGTTTTTAAACTAAAGCTATTCCGTTATGTATTCAGTAGCCCCTTCGCAGTAGATAATCATATAGGTCAATATTGCTTCAAGGAATTCTAAGAAAAAGTTTTTTTTCAAGAAATTAAACCGATATTGTTTATAACCTGGAAATTTGATTGTGTTTGAGTTGACTTTTGCGTATCACTATGACTGTACCATATAATTGCTACAGAACTGAACTGAATTGATTCTCGTTATTGAAACATTAGTTCTGCAAGTCAGTCCTATCCGATGGCCCTTATTCACTATGACGTCACTGTTTGTTTTCGTGAGGGATAGAATCACCAAATCCAATATAAAATTCAACAAAATTTGCTCCTAGCGTAACAGTTTAATCTAAAATGGCCTGGTTTCCAGATATAATATGTGTTAATATGAGCTAAATAATATTCAGGGCGTTTGAGGGGAGCAATTTTCAGTGAATTTGAGTTGATTTGACCCCGTCTGACGTCTATGACCTTCAACTGTAGATCGATGAAGATTGTTTTGAAGTGACGTCAAAGTGAATTAGGATAACTATTGGATGAACATATGTAAATAATAGGGAGATCGTAGGTAGATAATAATCAAAAGTGAACTTATCGATAAGCACCTGTTTAGTCCAAAGACAGGCAGTCCAAGCTCATTATCTGTCAATATTTATAAAAATCATTTCAGTGTTAAACTTGAAATAAACTATCCTTTTTTAATAACCATTTTTACCCTCACCCATGAAATTTTAAAAAAATGCTTTATTTGTATTTATTAGGACTTCTTTAATGACCTTGAATTGTATTCTTAATTTATTTCAAGTTTAACACTGAAATGATTTTCATAAATATTGACAGGTAATAAGCTTGGGCTGCCTGTGGTCCGAATATTGGTATCTTGCTCAGGTGCAATACCCGAGGTCATTCAGTTGATTGAGTGGCGGTGCATTCCAAAGTAAAGCTAGCCGGCGCGCGGAGCTTTTCATTTTGTTTCAACGTTGAGCAAATATTGCCATGCGTCTTTAACTTAGGCAGCGTTTACACGAAGCCGGCTACTTTTTTAGCCGGCTAAAAATATAGCCGTTTACATAGCGTTTTCGTGTAAACGCTTATCGTTTTCGCATCCCTTTCGGTAGCTTGAAGAGCGTCTGTAAGCGTTTTGGTAAATAAATGTTTGAATTACTCTCTCTCATTATGACTGAACCAAAGTGATGACTTCAGCGTTTTCGAAAATAGCCGGCTAAAGCGTTTACACGAAAACGCATAGCCGTCGTTTTCGAAAATATCCACTCTGAGAGGCGTTTTCGAAAATAGCCGGCTAAGTAGCGTTTTCGTGTAAACGGTAGGGCTAAACGGATAAAAAAAATGTGCGTTCACGAAAATAGCCGGCTTCGTGTAAACGCTGCCTTAGACAACATCAGTATACCTTACATTTGTGAATAATGATAACTGAGGGGCTGGTTATATGGAG
Organism: Diadumene lineata; assembly: GCA_918843875.1. NCBI lineage: Eukaryota > Metazoa > Cnidaria > Anthozoa > Actiniaria > Diadumenidae > Diadumene > Diadumene lineata. The sequence continues at coordinate 11,512,483 of OU974078.1, read as the reverse complement.
TGAGCCAGCCCGATTTAGTGGCCTGGTTTCTTTTGTGTTCAAGCTCTCAGAGCGTAAAAACAAATGAAACCAGCCGGATAAGACGGGCTGGCTCACTCCATATAAATAGCACCTGAAGATCTTTATTCATAAATCGATAAAAAATACATGTTAATCAGTACATTTCATGCATACAGAAACAGAAGAGTTCACTATCAAATTGATAGCAATATTTATTATAATATGTATATTTAATAATTTTTTTTACATGCATTTACAAATTCTATTGTTTATTTAACACTATTTTGTACTATTTAGTAATAATTGTTTCACGCATTAGAGTCCTTTTCAAAATCCCGAAAAATACACTTCAAAGTTAAACTTTAAAACTACACTTTAAAACTACACTTTAAAACTACACTTTAAACCTACACTTTAAACAACACTTTAGTAGACTTAGTACAACTAGCTGCGCATTACTGGATTTACCAGATTTTTGTTGTTTTTTGTTTTCTTAGTTATGTACTCCACTTTATTACCGACTTGCACACCACACCATGATTACACTTTGTTTCATGGGTATTTGAAATCACTCTATTGTCAAAATAGTCCAGTTTCATGTTCTTCATTGCTCAGGCTAAGCCTCGATAGTATGTGATATATTCTTTTGTACGAGGTACATCCCGTGGGAATGCACCAATCCAAAAACAATATAAATACCAATGGTTTTGTCTTGACTGTTTTGTAGTACAATTGAGGCTTAGCCTGAGCAATGACGAATTTGAAAATGGTCTATAGCGGGAAGGCGCATTCAGCGTGTTATTGAGGAATACTACCATTTGTGGTTTTTCAATGAAATAATCGATTATTTGTTTATAAAAAATCAAATAGTGTTGGGCATTCAATTTGCGGCAGCCCGGCAGATATGTTTTGGAAGGACATTGTCCGTCGCATGAGTGGGAAACGATACGGTACGATACGACAGAAGATGCGAATGTTTTCTTAGAAACTACGGTTACGATACGATACAGTACTGTTTCCCACTCATTCGAAAACGACTCTAATGTTCAAAATTAATTTCTATTTAACCAATTACAGACAAACCTTATTCTTTCTTATTTTAACCTAAAACTACGGTCTCAAATTATCAAGGATACTATTAACCGAAGAATGGAAAATATAATGTATATTATACACGCTTTGCTGCGAAGGAAAACTTGCTCAAATTTAACAATGGCTCTACCATGCTTTGCCGACTTTCTTTTGTATCGCAATTAGTGCACAATTTTTTAGAAATCTTCGAATAAGAAAGTGAATTCACAAAATATAGCCCTTTCCCGCTTTTTCTCATTTAGATTTTTTTTATTCTCATTATTCTTCAATAAAAAACAATTAAAACTATCTTTATGACCTTGCCTAAACCTAACCGCTCACCTCAATTTGATAAATTTCCGTTCTCTCGTAATATTATGAAATGACCTGTTTCCTAATTATATTTTTCTGAATTCGTTTTGTTTACTATTATGTGGATCGTTTTTGGATCACTTTTGATAGTTGACATATATTTAGATACTTTCAGTTTAATTTAGAGTGAACGATCTGCATGTCTATATAATAAAACATGTAACATTAAAATATGCTGCAATAAGACAACTAGAGTGCAAACACTAAATGTGTACAACAGTTGGCACTATTTAGTAGTAAATACACTAATTAAACAAAAGAAAACAATAGAATTAGCATAAAATAGCACTATTTAGTGGTATTTATGTTGCACACTTTTAGTGCGTGCACTCTAGTAATGGTTGCGTTGTCACACGTTTTTCTTTTCTTTTTTTTTCATGCAACTGATATCATTACGCGTACTCTTGCGCGTAATAGTAATAATCTCGATCCGAATCTTAAGCTTATTCCCCCACTCAAAATAGCGCTCCGACGAACCTCGAAGTGGTATAGTAAAATGACGCCATAACGACTATTCTTAGGTTACACATTACGTCATAGCCGCCATGTTGGATGACGATAACAAAGCATTCTTTATTAGTTTCTCTTGTTTGTTCATCCAACATGGGGGCAACTGCTTTGTTCTTTATTCCTCAAGGGATTGTTGGTCATGTGGTTGCAACCCAAGAATTAAACAATACTAAATTGAAACTTATTTTACTAGAACCCAGACCACATAGCAGTACACTATACAGGCCAATCACACACACACATGTTTATTAGAATAATGACATGGTGAGGTAGCCCACTTTCCTTGATAATTTATATAAGCGCATGCATGATTATCTCCGCCTGTTTTCCAGTTTGTGTAGTTAAATGGTGTCCCATCGCTCCATTCAAAAACTCCATTGTAACTCTTCTTCAAACCAATCCACATATATCCATTAACCATTTGATATAACTTTATTGCAACTTGATTTTCAGCTGCGCTGTGTATTGAAGGCAAATTGGCATCTTTGCCTTTGCAGTCGGCTAGAGCATTATTCCAAGTTCCACCAGTACTTGAGACTATGGGAGCTACAGATAATGTAATACTATTAAGGCCGGCACACACTAGGCGACAAGTCGCAGCGACTTGTCCCCGCGACATGTCGCCTCAGTGTGCACTGGTTCAGCAATCCCAACCGGTTGGATATCATGCAGCAAGTCGCAGCAACAAAATTCTGTCGCGGCGACAACAATTTTCGGCAAAAAATGTTAGTACACACGGGAGGAAACTGTCGCTGCGACATGTCGCCTAGTGTGTGCTGGCCGTTAAGACTGGTTTTCATATATCTAATCGAATCAAGCAGCCAATGGCAAAGTAACTCGTGGACTTTTAAACCAAGGTTTCGTGTTTGATGATGTCATGTGCCACATGATTGGGAAGAATATAAACAAAGCCAAACAATTTAGGGTGCTCCAATTATCATTTAAACCGTTCAAATTTACTACAACACATCGTCCTCAAGGTCATGAAGACATCATGAATAATATTCAATTGACAACACTATCAGCAAAGTCCGATGAAGCAGTTTGGTTCAAGTTTAAAACTAAAAAAAGTCAAAATACCGATATACCCTCTGAAAAAAGGCCGAATATCGCAACATCGAACATCAATGGGTTATTTTCATTCACTTGAAAAGATTTTATGTTTTCAGACGCATCTAATTTTAACGCGAAAATAAATCGAAAAATTGATAAAAAGGTATATGGTCCCGTGCCGTTTTCGAGATAAAATTTTTTGAAGAACATTTTTGAAGAACAAATGGCGAAAAATGAATTTTCATTTCACTCAACTAGACATTATTGTACACAAACTTTATGGGAAAATAAATTAAATATGTTATAAACTTTCGTAAAAATTTGCAGTTTTTGTGTCTAGCATAGTTTTCGAAGACTAATTGTGTATACGTGAAACTTAAACCCCCGCTTAAACCGAACACACTCGTTTGTACGGTGACATTTGCGGTTGGACGTGTTGCTAAACTCTCTACTAACTCACCAGTTCCACAGTCGGCTCCAAGGACATTGACAGGACAAGTGCACGTGTACCCACTTCCAGCAGGAACACATGTACCTCCATTTTTACACGGACCAGAAGCACACGTACTAGTTGCTGAAAATAGATCATAATGCGTTTATGAGGAACAAGGCTATAATAAAGCGATGTAAGTCAACGCTACTGATAACTTGCGATCGATGATGAGTTACAATGTTTTGCGATAACTTGAGATGACTAACGTAACGATAACATGCGATGCATTCCGTCATCCTGCCATGCTAAATGCGCCTTATAAGTGATAATTGATAATTAATCAAATTCATTAATAACGCGTGATCTAGAACAATACGGATTAACAATAGAAAATCACTACCGTGTGAAGGCATCTGTAAATACTGGATACAGAATTAGTCCTGATTTGCATACGGTTCAGCTTCAATACCTCCCCCATATTTCATCTAATTTCAAAATTTTAAATCTAAAATAGCAGCATTAATCTAGACATTAGATAAGTAATATATGACCGTGAATCCTGGAGTCTGGACACTAGCAAATGGAGCAATCTGATTGGTTATACGCTCTTGCCGACCGGTTAATATTCCCCTGCTTTTATGCTGTTGTGTGTGTGTGTGTTTTTTTTTCTTTTTTTTTTTTGTTGAAAAAAAAAAAAACGTTTTGCTAACTTTCGCAAACCAGCCAGCTCCATCCATTGACAGCATTTTCATGGATTTGTCATTGCAGCAAACACGGTTTTAAGCCATGAGTGCGCGAAAAACATCATATGTGATTGACTTATTTTTTTGAAAAAAATTTTGTGTTCACTAGATGCATGTGAAAAAAGTGTAAAAAAAGCACAGAGTGTTCACGGTTCAAGTGTCGTCACTGTAATGGAAAGAGGACAAAATTAACCAAAATAGAAAATAAAAGGCTCATTAGTGTGAAGTATTTGGTTCTTTTTTTTTTTTTTTTTTTTTTTTTTCGGTCCATATTATCGTTAACGAGTTCTTTTATTAGTTTCTGAATCAATAAAAAGTACGTTCATAATAAAGATGTAATGTAATGTAGTGCTTATATAGCGCATTTCATCCAATGTCTCAATGCGCTTTACAATCTCTAATATTTATAGTATGTAATCCGGTTTTGCACACAATTGCCGTCAAGCACTATGACGTCATGGCTTGTTTACATGAAATGCATCTAGTTCTGACAAAATATTTTTCCTTTGATACATTTGGCATTGTACTTATACTTATAATTTGCTCTAATATTATAAATGACCCTTTACCCTATTTTTCATTGATTTTAAGATGTTGAATCCCCTCTTTTGCCCATGATTCTTAGCATTCAAACAATAGATTTGTTTACATGTGACGTCATAGTGCTTGTGGCTAATTCAAAACCTCTCTGTAAATTGTATACGTCAAAGAAAGGTTAACCTACCCGTTTCACAGTTGTCACCACCGTAGTATTGACCGCAAGTACAATTGTAGCCACTGTAATCACTGTTTACGTTGCATGAACCGCCATTACGACAAGGAGAAGACAAACATGGACTGGCTGCAAATAATTGAAATAGTGATAATGAATCGAACATGATGGTTATAAAGTGGTGTTCTGAAACGAGTCTAAAAATCAAAAGAGCCCGTCTCAGCGGAATGCTCGAGTGATTTCATCCCTAATTTCTCAAATATTTTTGTTTCAGGATGAATTGCAATGATGTCATTTTTATACTATTGCTATTTAATCAAAGATTCACCCGATGGTGTGTATGCAACACAAAAGAGCATTAAAGCCTTGCTTTTACCAGTGACGCAAGCACAAGAGAAAAAATATTAAGAACCTTCAATTCGTCAGCGTCAGCGCAAGCGCAAGCACAAGGATTAAAATGTTTACATTCTTGTGCTTGCGTTGGGGAAGGTGATTGATATTTTTTTTCCTTGTACTTGTGCTTGCATCAACTTGAACTTCAACTTCATATTATTTACACACATTTTGGCTAATTACAATTCTTGTTCATGCTATAGGATATGATATTTTTTTGTAGTTGCAAGTTTTATACAAAGGAAAGTGTGCAGTGGCTGAAGGAGCTTAGCTTTCGAGTTAGCCACTACCTAAGTGAAAATCACGCTTCAGTCTCCTATAATTTATGTGTTTATGCCCAAAAACCAACAGTTACGAAAGTACCACCTGTCTCACAGTTTATGCCACGGTAGCCTGAGACGCATCCACAAGTATAGCCACTGTAATCTGCTTTGACACTGCACGTACCGCCATTTAGACAGGGATTGGTCGAACAGGGATTGTCTGAGAATGATTGAAAAGATGATAATCACGATGATAATGTGATGGTGATGACAATAATGATGGTGATGACAATGATGATGGTGATGACAATAATGATGGTTATGACAATGATGATGGTGATGACAATGATGATAGTGATGACAATGATGTTGGTGATGACAATGATGATGGTGATGACAATAATGATGGTTATGACAATGATGATGGCGATGACAATAATGATGGTAATGACATAATGATAATGATGACAATGATGATAGTCATGACAATGATGATAGTGATGACAATGATGATAGTGATGACAATGATGATAATGATGACAATGATGACAATGATGACGATGACAATGATGATAGTCATGACAATGATGATGGTTATGACAATGATGATGGTGATGACAATAATGATGGTTATGACATAATGATAGTGATGACAATGATGATAGTGATGACAATGATGATGGTGATGACAATGATGATAGTGATGACAATGATAGTGATGACAATGATGATGGTGATGACAATGATGATGGTGATGACAATGATGATAGTGATGACAATGATGATGGTGATGGCAATGATGATAGTGATGACAATGATAGTGGTGACAATGATGATGGTGATGACAATGATGATAGTGATGACAATGATGATAATGATGACAATGATGATGGTGATGACAATGATGATAGTGATGACAATGATAGTGGTGACAATGATGATGGTGATGACAATGATGACAATGATGATAGTGATGACAATGATGATGTAATCATGATGCTGATAGTAACATCATTAGACTTGTATATTGATGATTTGATATGATAGCAATTTTATAATGATGACAATGATGATGATGTTGGTAATGTTGAAAAGACCAGCACATCCCAAATTTGGGATGTCAGCGGTGAAATTCGAGTGCAAGCCAAGAAAATACCAATAACTTCCTAAATAGATATATTCTTTAAATGTTTTAATTTAAATAAATTTTATTTCAGAAAGATATTTTGTAATTTCTTGAGCTGCTCGATTTTACTAATGGCATACCAAATTTGTTATGTGCTGTTTTTTCTTGTTGATTATGATCGTAGCTGTGGTTACTTTATTTCCAAAAAAAAGTAATAAAACCGGGCGTTATGGAGACTTTGGAATATTAAAAAGAATACCCCAATACTTACGAATGTGGCAGTTGACTCCAGTGAACTCATTAGTGCATTGACACGAATACTTGGTGTTGCTCATTAAAGCCTGACAAGTCCCATCGTTTTGACATGGGTTTGACAGACATGGGTCAACCCCTGTAGAAGAAAAAGAAAAGGTTTCTACAACAATCTTTAAAAGTTTTCTTTTGACGTAGTTTCTTTTGCGGTTGTCAGCACTAAGGTATGTTCGTCGAAACTGTTCGAAAAGCTGAAACTAGCTGGGCCAAAGATAAGCCAGAAATATATAAAGCAACTAGATAGTTATGAACATATGGTCAGCTAGGTAAGTATTTTTGAAATAGATTTTATTTTTGTGCGTCAAAATGAGGTGTGCAGCTAAGTATATCGCCTACATGGAGGTTAAGGGACGTCAGTGAAATCCCTCTATCAGCTTATTCGGTGGTAACTAAGGCGAAATAATATTTGCATTACATGTACAGCTAAATATAACTTACTTGATTCACAGTATACTCCCGTGAAATTGGCATTACATTTGCAGCTGAACTCGAACTCTGTGGGATGGTTGGTACAATTGCCTTGGTTCTGACATGGCGACGAGTCACAGGGCTTTATCTCTGCAACAAACATCAACAATCACAGAAAAAAAAACTGATTTCCACAATGGGTTTATTTTGGATTATCGTTGAGCAAGTGATACTTTTAACATTGGGTTCAAATTTACCCATATTTCCCCCATTAAATAGGCACATTTTCCATGTAATTCCCAACTTACTACTTGGGTAAACTATGGGGAGGGGGGGGGATTTCTATGATGAAAACGTTGAAAGCAAAAGGGTGAGATTTAGGGCGCATGCGTGAAAATGCTAAATACGACTGGCTAGGAGGGAGACTGGATAAGAGAAGACAGAGCACCGACAACTTCTTTCCTCGATAACAATAACTTCGCAATATCATTTATGAATCCTCTCAAACCGAAGAGTGCTGAATCCTCGGTGATAGGCCTACACTAACACATACTAACGGCTAACTACTAATTAGCGCATTTGATTATTTATATATATATATAGATATTTGCGCTATATAAGCATTAAAAATTAATTAATTTTGAATTGTTTGTTCTCCCTATAAGTCACACTAACCTATTTCACACCTTGCTCCAGTAAATCTTGGTTTACACCCACATTGTTGGGTTTTGTCGACCCAATTGACAGTGCAGACTTGAAAGGATTCACATAGGCTGCAATTATTCTAAAAAAGATTGCAGGGATACAAACAATAAATGTGTGCCACAGTTGTCACTATTTAGTGGTAAATAGCAACAATTAAACAAAAGAAGACAATAGAATTAGCATAAAATAGTACTATTTAGTGGTGTTTATGTTGCACACTTTTTCGGTGTGCTTTCTAGTGACAAAATATTAGAATGTTAACGAATAGTCTGGTCAATTTATGATTAACTTTTATACACAGCTTTAGCCTCAGGGTAACTTCTGATCGACGGAAATGTGTTTTTGAAAAAGGCAATTATATTTCTGAAGATTTTACGCACATTTAGGGGTTAATGCTCTGTGAAAGGGAATTCGAAAATTGACTTTTTCCACTGAACGTTTATCTACGGTATATAGACTAATTACAACATTGTAGTACCTCTGCCCTTGCATAAACCGTTCCCTGTCGACCAATCAGCTTAATCGGGTGCATCACGTGATCAGCATCGTTCAGTTCGCACATATTGTTTTCATTGTTTTTATCCAGACCATAATTGTACGAGATACACTGGTTTTCTATAAAACATTTCGCTCTACAATGTCGTTCATCTGATGCCTTTTCGGCCTTGAAGACATGTCCTTGTAAGGCTTTACCGTCAATGAGATCTTTTGGGTCAAACTTCATTTGTTTGCATCCGGCGTCAACTTAAACGTAAAAGAGAATGCAAAACGTTTTGACAAATATTTTTTCCTACTCCTTGGTATACTTTTAATATAAAAATTAGGTAAACCTAATAGCGGAGCTCCGATTTAATGAAATGAATTATTTATTCAATCATTCATTCTTTCATTTGTTCATTCACTACAAATTATTCTTGATCAATTTTTTTTTTCTATGTTATTTTCTTTTCATGATCAAATAATCATATAATCAATTGATATACACATAGCTTGATGCATGCGACAACATTTTATTATACGCAAAAATGCGAAAAATATGTTGTTATGCATGGTAAAAATAGCACTTGTCAATTAAAATTGATTGTCCAATGAGAAGTTAGAAAAGCACTCAAATGGCTTCCTTGAGTTGTAAACAAATCCCCGCGCGCTTCTCGCTTTACTCTCTTTCACGTTTGAAAAAAAATGTTTTAACAATCGACAAAAATTTCACTTTTCTTGTGAAATGTGTAACGAATTACTTATTGGTAATCTAGCTATCTAAAACGCTTGTGAATTTTTAATTATCAAATGTGAATACTGCGAAACTCATTAAAAAAATAGCTAGTATGAAGTTTTGAAATTTTAACTTGTAGATAAGTAAGTACACTGACGTACACATACAAGCGTTTTATTTTCAATAACAAATCAAAGAATTACAAGAATCAAATTAAAAACACCCACACACATAAACATATCAACGATGGATAAATATCTGACAAAAACAAGTAAATATATTTATTGCAAACTGCTTTCATGTGGATGGTAAAAAAGAAATTCATTATAAAAGATCGTCAAAAAATGTAAACATACCGGCGCCAAGTTTCTTGTCCTGTACTGTCACTTTTCCACTGAACTTTTTGTCCTCAGTTCTGATTACAACTAGACCCTGAATTCAGGGTTTACTCGTGCCCAAGAACGGAGGTTCTTAAAAACCGAAAACAAAACAAAACAAAAAACAAGAAACAAAACGACACAAAATATGCAATACGGTTTCTTTGCGACATCTCGAACTTTTATATTACCACAGGCAGCCCAAGCAATCTACTCGCTCCGCTCGCAGCAACAGAAGGCAGGAAACTATCATCCATACCACCTCTTCTTTAACGGCAAAAAATACTCCAAAATCAACAAGAATTACACAAAAACTACATCAGCATAAAAGCTCAATAAACAAGATTTCAATAAATTGCACTTTATTTCAATTTTTCACGAAAAAATACTGCAAATTTTCGCTTTTTCTTTCAAAAATCGGCAGATTTTCCAATCAGTTGAAGCGTGGACCATAGCGAGTGAACATTATTCGTTGTTTGCCCTTTGTTATGTTTCTCTCAATTTCGCAAAGTTCAGCCAAAAAAGAGATCCTTTTAGACTTGAAAAGTGACCAAATAGTCTCCTTTGGGTAAGATACCAAAAGATCCTTTTGAAATATTTGTCTTTTTTCGCTTTTGTTAATACACATCGCTAAACAATCGTTCTTCAACTCGAGTGAGCGAACTTCGATATGTATACGTCTACAAGCTCGAAAATTCTCACTTTCGCAACGAATTTCTTGCTACTTTTTGATCTTGTTCACTTCTAATAATTCTTCTTAACAATTCCACGAATTGTTTTTCCTTAAATTAAGTTTTATTTAGCTGTTTTGATGCGACATGGAAGCATTCGTTTTAATTATTTTTTTAGCTGTTTTGATGCGACATGGAAGCATTCGTTTAAATTATTTAAAAAATTGTTTATTAAAAAATAACTGAATATAAAATTGCAAAAGAAAGATTACTTAAGAATAAGAAAAAAGAATATAAAAAAAAAAGAACCAAAAAAGAGATTGGCCGTTCGGAGACTTGAACTCGTACTACTTATATATAGCTTAATGGATCTCACAAACGTCATGTTTGGCGCGATGGCAAGTCAGGTAAGGCGCTGCCTGACAATCCAAAGGTCGCAGGTTCGAGCCCGTAGTCCGTCCATAGAAATTTCTTTCTTTGTTAAGTTAAACTAGACCCTGAATTCAGGGTTTACTCGTGCCCAAGAACGAAGGTTCTTAAAAACCGAAAACAAAACAAAACAAAAAACAAGAAACAAAACAACACAAAATATGCAATACGGTTTCTTTGCGACATCTCGAACTTTCCTTTAAGCTCTTATAATACCACAGGCAGCCCAAGCAATCTACTCGCTTCGCTCGCAGCAACTAAAAGGCAGGAAACTATCATCCACACCACCTCTTCTTTAACGGCAAAAAATACTCCAAAATCAACAAGAATTACACAAAAACTACATCAGCATAAAAGCTCAATAAACAAGATTTCAATAAATTGCACTTTACTTCAATTTTTCACGAAAAAATACTGCAAATTTTCGCTTTTTCTTTCAAAATTCGGCAGATTTTCCAATCAGTTGAAGCGTGGACCATAGCGAGTGAACATTATTCGTTGTTTGCCCTTTGTTATGTTTCTCTCAATTTCGCAAAGTTCAGCCATAAAAGAGATCCTTTTAGACTTGAAAAGTGACCAAATAGTCTCCTTTGGGTAAGATACCAAAAGATCCTTTTGAAATATTTGTCTTTTTTCGCTTTTGTTAATACACATCGCTATAAACAATCGTTCTTCAACTCGAGTGAGCGAACTTCGATATGTATACGTCTACAAGCTCGAAAATTCTCACTTTCGCAATGAATTTCTTGCTACTTTTTGATCTTGTTCACTTCTAATAATTCTTCTTAACAATTCCACGAATTGGTTTTCCTTAAATTAAGTTTTATTTAGCTGTTTTGATGCGACATGGAAGCATTGGTTTTAATTATTTTTTTAACTGTTTTGATGCGACATGGAAGCATTCGTTTTAATTATTTAAAAAATTGTTTATTAAAAAATAACTGATAAAATTGCAAAAGAAAGATTACTTGAGAACAAAAAAAAAGTGAAAGCGCTGGCGCATTAGAATTTCTTTCTTTGTGAATTCGGTCAGACCTGATGGAACATGTCTGAACTTGCCAAAATTTCTAACAGCGAAAAAAAAAAAAAACTGTCTGCAGAACTATACTCGTGCCCTCGGCCTAAGGGCCTGGGCACGAGTAATAAGCTTGTTCATGTTTTTAGAATTTTAAAAGTGACAAATTTCATTTTCACCGCCTCTAAAAAGTTTACACAGTTCAACTGAACGGCGATGGCAAGCTCGTGTTGCTCGATCACACATTGTACTAAATTTGCATTTCCATCCACTCCATGAATTGGCAGTCCTACTTTGTTGACAAACATCTTGTGTGAAAAGTTTTTTAATTTGTCGTGAATAGTTGATAAATCGGCATTGATCCTACAGCTCTCCGTGGTATGAATGTTCCGTAAAAATTGCCTGATGAATGAACAGAGAGAAATTATCTTCGTGAGTCGTGCTCGTCTTGCTGTTCACCTCTTTTGAATTGCTGCAAATGCAGCACGTATTTGTTTTGTTTTTATAAACGTTTTATCGCCGTCGATTTTACTTTTAAAAGTAGATTAGTTGATAAGTAATGACTGGAAAACGCCACGAAGAATCCATGAAGAATACGGTCTTTTTTACCATCTGACAAACTTGTCAAATAAACTCTTCCAGAAAATACAACTTGTAAAATCTCCAGCTTTGAATGACTTTTGATGAATTATGACAGCTCTGTATGACTGCACATTTGGACGGTTAAAAACAGCGTCATGAGCGACTTTTAATTTACCCATTTTGTCAATGAAAATATTTTGAAGCAGCTTTTCATCGTTGAATCGTAGTTATTTTTCTTTTTCACGCCGCGGTCTTTGTTTCTCTTTCTTAGTCAAATCTCTTCAAGCCGTCAGCTTAGCTTTACCATTTTCATGCTCTTTGTCCAGTGTAGAAATACATTTTGTAGAAAAATTTCAGTGAACTGCAAAAAATTATTTTTGCGTCCCGACTAAATCCGGTCAGCGTTTTCGCGCGGCAGTGGTACACGGACGTTGTACGTATTTTGGAAATCCGGGCTTCTTGTGGTCGATTTGAAATGAGCTTGATGGTTTACCATATTTTCTTAATTATGGTGCTCCGCTTGCGCGGGCCTTCGGCCCGCGCGGAGCTCCGCTATCAAGGTGTAATTTATTATAAAATATATGTATATGAACTCTTGGATTTTCATCGAATTTTTCGAGAATAATCTTGAAGCATGATGACGTTTTACCCCCGCGTCTAGACCAGAATCCTTTTCACATTACTTTTGTTCACTAATTATTGTTCCTGTATTCTTAAGGGAATGCAAACTTTGAATATGAAGGGATTTTAAGAAATATTATGATATAGATTTAGATAGTAAAAATCGCCAAAATAGAATCCATTGTCACTTCCAAATAAGGTAAAATTACCAAATATGGTTATGAATGCGAACGACAGTTTTCTTAAAAGATGTTTTTTATATATGTCGGCTTAATATTTTCAAGAATATCAGGTCAGTTATACTATTTGATATATTTTACTATGAACGTATATGGTTTACTTGTCAAATATTTTTGTGCGGATAATAAACATGAAACAATCTTTACAAATTTACGGACAATTTTACTCGTAGGCAAACTGATCGACTTGGGTGATTTGTTCTCATTGGCTTCGCATCTTTGTGACGTCATTCGGGAATTTTTCATGCTGAGTGTGATTTGTTTAGTGCAAATTACAGCCAAATTCGTTGTATCGCGACCCGCCGTTTCAAAACTTTGTTTTCATTTTGTTTTTTTCTGAACCGTCAATCATTTTCACAGGGCGGAGCTTGTCCTAACATGTTCTGTCATTGGTTAATCTAAAATGAGCTCCGCCTTTGAATTTGATTGACGGTTCAGAAAAGACCAAATCAAAACAAAGTTTTAAAACGGCGGGTCGCGATACAACAAATTTGGCTGTAACTTATTGGTCTGTTTCAGCCTTCTGTCTAAACTAATCCACGTGAACTCGAAACATTTTTATGTGAAAGCCTTCGTTTTCAAATCTATCCGGCTTTGTATGAATATGTCCTTAGCCGCTGATCAGTGTTCGGCTGCACAAAACCTGAATAAAGCTATCCACTGGATAAAGTTGTTCACCCTATTGAATTCCTTTAGAATTTATCCGCTGGGTAGTGATTTATCCGGTGGATAGCGCTATTATACAGGCTTCGAGCAGCCGGTCACAGATAGTTAAAATACCACACTGCCATTTCTGTTTCTTTGTGTACATTGAGTTTTTCGTTAAGTCTTTCTGTAATTCTGGCCCGGTACTGTTCTTTAAGTAGGCTCTGGACCTTAGTTTTTAAAGTTGCTTAATTTAGAGGAGATAAGTCACGTGGACTTTAGCTTGTTTTCGATCACGTTGAGACGTTTTGTTTTCTACACCTGCTGTCTTTCAAGGAGGAGGTCCTTGGGAATCTTTTGGAGTTGACTCCAAGGGCTCGCGACTAAACATGGCAACACGAAAATCCGACCGAAACGTTGACCTTATAAATGTGTAAACGGCAAAATGGATTAGCAAACTAGTCAGTTGGGGTGAGGAAATTCCCGAAGAGGAATTAGAAGAGTGTTAAAAAAAGGACGGAGCTTTAGTTTGATGATGTAAGAATTTAGGACTAAAAAACTCTACATGCAATACTCTTCAACGAATCTGATAGTAAACATTCATACAAAAACACAATTACCTTTGTAACACAACTGAAAATAACATGCATAAAATGTAAAATGTAGAAACTGGCGCCTTTTATTCCGTCATAGTTTTGGAACAAGAAAAAATGAAATATAAAAAAATAATGAGACGTACATCGTACACAATTTTTAAAATGTTTTTACAACTTAGTTACAACTCGGAACATAGAGAGCTTCTTGATTTTTTTTGCAACATCAATGCACGGTGCAATTTTTTACAGTGAGGGCACTCGAACCGTGAACACTTGTCTTTATTTAGCTTTTTATTTTCTGAGCTTTCTACTGCTTCAAATTCTCTGAAAAAGTAGGACTGAATTTAAATGCACTGAGTTATCAAAATTCAAATGTTTTCAAATAGATTCACTCGAAGGATGCATGTTAAAAAAAGTGTCAAAAAAGCACAAAGTGTTCACGGTTCGAGTGTTCACGGTTCGAGTGTCCTCACTGTAATTCCAAAAAATCAACTAATCTTAAAAGTATACAATTTGTGATTATTTGCAAAATTGTGCAATCTTTAATTTTCTAATATACAGTTTCATTATTCTATTGTAAAGTTCAAATATTAGTCTAAATTCATAAGACACGACAGGAAAACTTTTCATTTTATTCTATGATTCTGAAAAAAAAAGACAAAACAGAGTAAAGCGATTCGTCATTCTTTATTAGATAAGTTCGAAAATACTTACTTTTTTTCTTTTTTTTTTGTTTTAATTTTCTTTCTTGCTTAGAAGATAGTTGGTTATCACTTATTTCACTGAATTGCATTAGACTCTTTTAATGAAAAATTTATTTATTGTTTTCATTATTCCCTCCTAAATAATAATAGGTGATTTTTTTCAATACCTTTTCTCTCTGTACGTTGTGGGGTCCATAGAAAGTTCTATTTTCATTGAAAAGTTTTAATAAATAACATTTCTAGTCAATTCAACAGTCTAATTTTGCATTGTTCTAAGGTTGTCATTTTGACAAAACAAACGCCGACGTACACATTAAATATTCAACATTTCATCCCCAAACAGACGTAAAGACAAACAAAAATTACAGATCTGCCGATCAAAGCTGGGCAAGATTTAAAAAAAAATCATGATAAATCCACATTTTTGTTCCTTTTTGTTCCTTTTAATCCACCGGGATTCTCGAAATTGTTAAACCTAATTAGAGCTACTACACTGCCCCCAAAAATCACTAAAGACGCAATTATTTAAATATGCATGGTATTTTGGTAACATTTAAATTGGCGGCTTCTTTTGTTTCTAATTTTAAAATCATTACAAGCAGTAACTACACAAATTCACCGTTTACTGGCACGCAAAAGATATAGAAGTATACTATTTTTACTCGTGCCCAGGCCTCTGGCACGAGTATTAGTCTGCTGCGAGTTTCTTGTTACTCAAAATTTATTATCTAAATTAATAAAAGTACAAAAAAGTCATGTTTTCCGAACTCGCCTTGAAATATTTTTTGTTGACTCTGACATTTTTATTTCAAAAGCTATATATTTTCAAAGTAAATATTATGTTTATTGTCATGGAATCATTTCTTTCATAAAGATAAATGCCGGATTACTAATTGACTTTCTTTTCAGTTTTATTTGTACATTTAATTGTAGCTCACACAGAATCATTTTGGAACTTATAGTGGCAATAAATGATACTTACAACTGATAACCTTAAGCGGTTGAATAGTTGATCAAAGTGCGCCATACACGAGACTGCGGGAGTGTCCTTGGTGAACTTTTTTGTGAAATTTCAAAAATATATAAAAAATTCCACATCCTGTTTACACATTTTGAATAAATAAGCGTTTTTTAACTTACCCAGATCTGCAACACAGAATACACAAACTGCTGCCAACAAAGCTTGGATTTGCATGATGTTTGAGCAAGCCGCTTCTCTTTAGAGACTTCCACTCTACGATCAAAATTCAAATGACTTCGTGCTTTATTTTTCAGCTGCTTCAAATGTTCATTTACGAGCTAGAATGGCCACTTGAGGGAATGAAATTTCTCTT
The DNA here is from genome assembly GCA_918843875.1 of Diadumene lineata. Classification (NCBI taxonomy): domain Eukaryota; kingdom Metazoa; phylum Cnidaria; class Anthozoa; order Actiniaria; family Diadumenidae; genus Diadumene; species Diadumene lineata. The sequence continues at coordinate 11,495,956 of OU974078.1, read as the reverse complement.
TAATGCTCTAATTATATTGACGTGGCCTTATCAGTGTTGAGCCCTCGATTGTTTGATAATTCCAAGGTATTATCTTTGTAATTTGAGAGTGCTTGAATAAAGAAAGTTTTGAATCTTTACTTCGATTTTGTACTACGGTAGATTTTTCTCTCAAATTGCAAATTTCTAGCTTAAATCTACACAAATGGCCCAATAGCTTCCGATTTTAACGTCCGATTTTAACCCCCGAAACATAGCGCTCCCCCTAGGGCGTTTACATGACGGACTGCTATAAACAAAAAGTTGGTACGGTGACCCTACCTGACATGTAAAAAATAAAATTAAAAAAAATAAAAATAAAAATGAAAAAACGAAAAAAACAAACCAGGAAAACAATAGAGAATGAGGGTTCTTTATGTTTACAAGCCCTTGGAAATTTATGCCATTAATTTCGATAGAAATTATTCAGTATGTTGAAATATAATATCAAAAAAAAATATAAAAAAAATTATATCGATAGTTCAAAAACGCCGGAGAGGAATCAATTAGATAAATTAATGAAGTTCCAAAAATGATCTACTTATTGTCCATACCTGAATGTTGAAAATTTTGAAGTTTTTCAAACTAGGGTTTTCGGCGCTTGAGGCTGCAATCATATAGGTCTAATCATACCTTGCCAACTTTTGGTTACGTGCTTTTTGATGCTTTAATTCTTGAATACTTGACTTTGGCTCGTGTTTTCCAAAATATAAAATCAAAATGTTCCAAGGAAAAATTTAGCTCCAAACAGCTAAACTGTCAACGCTAACAGAGCCGCGGTGAAAAGAGCTGAATCTGGCGATTAGATGGGAAACATTAGAGCTCAGCTGTCGTCTTAGGAACCTCAGAGATCTAAGACAATAGGGGCTGTTGGATACCTGATTAGTCCTTTGATCAATAGAACCGGTTTTCAAATGACAAAACGTGTCTGATCGTGACTCAAATCGTTTACATGTATTTATTTATTAATTCGCTGATATGGTGAATCATTCCTTTTTTCGTCCATTTGGTCATTCATTCGTTTCTTCATCCATCCATCCATTAATTCATTCATTTGTTCATTTAGTCATTCATTTTTTCATTCATTCATTCATTTATTCATTCATTCATTCATTCATCATTCATTCAAGAAAACAATAGAATTAGCTAGGATAAAATAGCACTATTTATTGGTATTTATGTTGCAAAAATGTTAGTGCATGCACTCTATTTGTAGTCGGGTTCAGAATGAAAACTAATCGACGAAGTTTATTCAAAAAGCAGCTCGGTGAAGTTTGGATTCAGTTTTGATAGGTCCACTCCATTGGTCCAGGTTAAATAGTACTATTAGTTCCAGTACCAACTAAATTCAACAAAATATGATTGCTGCAGATGTCTTTGATTATTCCTTGATGAAATATTTTGAAATAGAAGAAGTTGAGCATTTTTCATTTACAAAATCCGACTATTAGATTCGACCAGAGGTGGGGGGGGTTAACGATCGGGGATGCTCATCGGAATTTTTCAAAAATACCCCTAAAAGTTCCGGACGACTTTCAGGCGTGGCTTCCCAAATTCTTTTATCCATTTTAGTTATGCCCCCAATTAGTTTAATCGGGCTGAATACATTGACATTTGAATAAAGTTATTATTTTATTTGTTTCTCAGCAAGAATAAATATACATTTCATTTACTATTTGCTGGTTTACAATATCCAACTCAGGTATTCAACCTGCACCTGATAGTTGAAATACTTTATGTAAGATTGATGCAGTTCCTAAAATTACAGATTTTTGTATTTCGATTAAGTTGATGTTATTAAGTTCAAGTCTGTCTACAAGCATGAGGTTGATTAGTATTTAGTATGTATTAGTGTAGGCCTGTCACCGAGGATGGTCGTTACCTACGTCCTCAGTCGTTCTTTTACGTTCCCCCGTTACTAGTTAATCTGAAAGTGTGGCGAGACGGGATCTCCAGTTTATCGTCCTTATCCGAGAAGACGCGAAGCCTAACAATTTTGACCCTGCATGAGTGATGGTCCGGCTGATCTGACATTTCGAACACGCAGCCTCTCGGTTAACGGCTAACGCTCTCCTAACTGAGCTAACCTGTTAATCGGTAAGACAACATTGAACTTACAATGTAACAAGACACGAGAAAATAGTTTTATTTCTACACTTTTGCTAATAGTGATAAAAGGCAAACACTTAATACTTATTTTATCAGGATGTTGTAATTGCGACGTGTTTTAAATTTAATTGCACTTGTGTAAATTAATCGGTTTATTTGTTCATTGTAATCATAACAATGTCTATTGCATTTGGATATGTTTAAATAGTAAGGGCCTGATTATATGAGTCGAGCCAGCCCGGTTAAGAGGGATCTTTATAGGTTATGTTATCAACACTAAACTCAATTGATTTTGTTTTCTCCCGACATCCAAGATGGCGTTTATTTGGCGCGAATTGGAAGTTCGTTGAGGAAAAAATCTTCTTCATCTACATCTTCGTGATACTTTTTAGCTCGAGTAAGCAGCTGAGTTCTCGCAGGCTATATGTTACAGCGCCAGATTGCAGGTTGACGTAAAACTCGGTAAGTACTTCATGTATGCCCAGATTATAATTTCCTCACATATATGTCTTATTGCTATTCAGAGTTTTTGTGAAGTAGTCCTTCGTTTTTTTTTTTTTTTTGTTTTTTTTTTTGTACTATATTTATTTATATTATTTATAATTAGATCTTATTAACCGAGCGGGAGGTCTGTACAGGAGAATCTTGACCGAGGTCGAAAAGACCCGACCGAGGTCAAGATTCTCCTGTACAGACCGACCAAGCTCGGTTAATAAGGCATTTATTATATGACCTTTTTTAAATAAAAAAACTAGAACAATTTTTTTTTTTCTTCAAAAAAACTAAAATCAATCAATCAATCATGATATTTTTCGCGCGGTGATTGGCTGAAAACCTTGAAAATGCTGTCAGTCGATGTTGGAGCCGGACGGTGTGCTAAACTTGTTAGCGAGACGTTTTTCTCAAGAAAAAAATGTGTGAATGGACAAAACATCAATGGAAATTAAGAAAATGTAAGTAGCTTAATGCAATATATGTTTTCATGATTTGACAAATCGTTTCTGTTGATAGTTTTTGTTCGTTTTCGTCGAAAAGCCCAAACCTTGAATTTGGCATAGTTTTGATCAAGCAAACTTGTTTGTTCATTGTTTTCTCGCAATAACACACCAAAAAATCAACTTTATGAATGCCATTTCTATCTATTCTCGATTATCAATTACGAGTAATAATTTAAACTTGTGTTTGTTTTGAAATGAGATCGTTTTGGTCTAGTTTTACGAGTTTGGTTTTAGCGATTACTTGCAGTCATTTTGTGGCGGCTTTGGATGAAATAGATCAAATACGAGTGCGAGTGTTTCATCACGGGATCCAAATACCGAGAAGGTGATGAAAGCACGAGGCCGTAGGCCGAGTGCTTTTAGCACCTTTGAGGTGTTTGGGTCCCGTGATGAAACACGAAGCACGAGTTTTTGATCTAACTTCTCAAACTATCATTTAAAATTCATAACTTTAAAGCAGTGTTAGAACCTAAATTGATTTGAACAAAGGAGTTCCTTTGTAGTGGTATGCCAGCTGGAATGCAGCATAATACACTTTGCTATACTTTGTTAGCCTCTTGGGTATAGTTAAATTTGCTTAAGCAGCTATAAAAGATTGAAGGTGTTTTATCAATTCACTTGCGAAATAGTATTTGAAATGACAGGTAACAATTCGTCTCTTCGCTTTCGCAATCCGAAAACTCAAGAGCCATGTTTACAAATTGTAAAATTAAAGTGTTTTACAATACCAAGTTGTATCGAGTGAATGACTATTGAATTGTTTGACTAACTGAATTGCATCATTATAACTGAATTGTTTAATTAGAACATATATAATTGTTTGATTGTAACTGAATTGTTTGATTGCAACTGAATTGGAATTGCTAAATGATGACTGAATTGCTTTATTAAATATGAATTGCTTGATTATAACGTAAGTTGTTTGCTTAATTTGTCAAATAAATCATAGTTAGCTCAGTGGTTATATAGATGGATTCGAATGCGAGAGGTTTCGGGTTCGAGCCCCGGGTAGGTCATAAATAATATGTTTAAATTTCATATATATAAAAAAAATCGATAACAAAAAATTGATTCTAGAGCAATAGATATAATTAACGAAAGAATTGAAAGAAAAACATAATAAAGTTGAATAGAATAAATGTGAATTTTTTTAATATATGCAAAGAAGATCCAAGGTCCTAGGGCTTGGATCAAATATCCAAATCCTAGGACGTTGGATCTAATTTGCATGACGATGTTGGATCGCGGTATCCAAACTTTGCACGTGACTCAAATATGCAGATGCTACTGGTTAAAAAAGCTATGAATTATTAATGAGTTTGAGAACTATTTTTGAACACTCTAACATCAAATTCTCCGGCATGTCGAAATCGAGGAAACTGAGTAAACCGAGGAAACTGAGGAAACCGAGGAAACCGAGGAAACTGAGGAAACCGAGGAAACTGAGGAAACTAAGGAAACTAAGGAAACACCTATAAATTGATTATTTAACTAAAAACTAGACGATCTAAGATCGCTTACATGGGCTTCCCAAATATTTGCATGTGTAGATTACCGTTAAAAACTGATGGCGTCAAATGAAAAATAATGAAAGACTAAAATCTGTCGAAAGACTAAACTGATTGTGATGTTTTATCGGAATATCAAAGTTATCACACATTGTTCGATATAAACAGCTACAAAATGGAGCAAGCAATCACAAAGGAGTCTTTTTGAATGCGACTTTTGTATCTTATTTCTACTAATTTTTACAAAAGATGAGAAAAAAACATGCACAAAGATAAATTATTAAATGCTCTAAATTTTTCTTTCCTTAGTAGCAAAACCGCAAGATTTGCAGCCCCAGTGAATTTTGCATTATTTTCAATACTTTTTTATAACTTTAACCCCCAAATTGTTTTGAAGTCATTTACATTTTTCATTCGATTTCCATCTAAATGTGCAATTTATTCTTATAAACAATACATTGTTTGAAAGAAACTATTTTATATGATTCTTCATCTCATAATCCCAATATTAATTCAATACTACAGGTCAAATAGAAAGTATTTTAATGAAATTTTCAAACAATAACAAACACCACTATAAAACAGTACATACAACTATTTCATGCCAATTATATTGTTTTCTATTGGTTCCACATGGAAAGCAAAGCTAACAAAGGTTATAAAAACCTTACTACATCGTGTTCAAAAGCAATAAATACTATTAAAGGAAATACAACCCAAAAAAACTTACTGCAAGGAATATTTTAAAGTATTGACTTACGAAAATCATTTGTAATTGACTCCTTCGCGATGACAAACTACCCAACATGGCGGCTTTAGCTTGTCTATCACGATCGAGCGATCTTCTTGGTAAGTTGCTGGCTTTTTCTTGATCAGGTACATCTGAATTCCTCATTTGAGCATATATGGAGTCAGTTGTTTTAGTTTTGTCAATTGTGTTGTCGTTGTCATTTACAATTATTTCAAATCACTCTAGCTCTCGAGTGAGCACGATGTCCAAGTAAAAGAAAAGAGTTCGGCGGATTTGTTTGGAGTGTGACCTTAACCGTTGGCGACCGTTCCCAGTCCCCGCGCAAATTTCCTATTTGAAGCGTAAAATTCAAAACACGGGTAATCCTAGACATGGTCTTCCACAGGAAGCCCATGTAATGAGGGAAAACGTACTTCATCGAATGAAATCCGTATTAAAATCCAGCTCTTCACTCATTAGTGAGTGAAAACGGTGCGTCCAATCAGAAGCGAACGATCCAATCTGCACTGTCAACAAACTTTCTGGCGCCTTTGCTAGTCCAGAGCGAAAAGGACTGCTCCACAATGCAGGTATACGTCTTTAAATGGAAAAAAATAGACAATTAAATAACCTATCGAATTGCAAACAAAGCAAAATAAGGACTATGGTGGTGGAGAAGACTATTTTCTGAATAATTCTCACTGCCGTCTAAAACAAGAAAAAACAGCTTTTCAGTGATTTCGCTGAGACAACTCACTTTATTCGGAGTGCAAACGTCCGAAATATCTGCTACTTTCTATGGAAATAACCACAAAACGGAAAACTGAAAGATGTCAGGAGCTTTAAGGTACTCATCTGCTAAAGATATGGAATCTTTGAGTTAAGCTTTCATTGAGGAAACTATGTCGATTGTTCATGACGACGCTGCTGTCACGCAACCGAACAACAATCCATATTCAAAGAAAAAAAACAAGAACAAAACACTGCTCTCACCTAGAAAAAAAAAACAACATAAAAACGTTAAGAACAATGCAACTTAATCACCAACAGTAGAAAGCCAGTCTGAATCGTCAAAATGTACAAAAAGTTTTAATCAGCTTTTATAAGTTGCATTCGCGCGAAGGTTCAGTCTGCAAAGTCGTTCGCGACGAATGTAAACGTGTCTTTGGAAAACAAAATAATATTATTAAATATATTATTTCATCTTTGGTTCTTTGGTGCATTATTTATTCGGGATGTTATTTTAGTTTGTCTTTCAATCTTTACTTTTTTACTGTACTAAAAAGGCTCAGTACGTGTATGTTGTACAAGATTGAGGATAGACCGGTTACGATAACAACTTTTTTTATAGGAGTTAAATCAGTCCAAATGAAAGTACAAAAAGCATGTAAAAGACGGCCTATCTTTTCGAATTCTCTATCAAAGATGCTCAGGACTCATTGTTTATGTATATTTTGATGTACCGCCTGACTGTCGAATCCGAAAAAACATTCAACAAGTTTATCACTGGCACTGCGAACTGTAGACGATATAAAGTAAGTTAATAATTTTCAACTAATCCAATGAATCACATGTAAAAAAGTTTCCTTAGTTTCCTTAGTTTCCTCAGTTTCCTCAGTTTCCTCAGTTTCCTCAGTTTCCTTAGTTTCCTCAGTTTCCTCAGTTTCCTCGATTTCGACATGCCGCAAATTCTCAACAAAGAAAGAAAGAAAGCTTACAGAACGAAGAATCTTTTTTTTGTTATAGGCATTCTCGACTAAAGCTGGATATTTCTGTGCAAATTGTGTGATTTATTGTGAAGTTCGGACGATCGATTGTATTGAACAGGACTTTCAAAGTAAAAAATCAAATACAGAAAAACTACAAAAATTGTGGTAAAAAATAATAATAACGATAAAAAAACACATCGAATGGGATTTTCTGTAGTCTTTATTCTCATCAACGACCTCTTCTCCCATGAAAATGTTTTGAAAATGTAAAAAAAACAATCAGCTGTTCAATCGTGAAAAGGCCAGCTACTCAGTGGATCGGTCCGCGGTCTTAATACAGGGGGATATTAACCGGTCGGGAAGCGCGTATAACCAATCAGATTGCTCCATTTGCTAGTGTCCAGACTCCAAGATTCACGGTCATATAATAAATGATATTATTGGTTTTCTCTTTTCATATTTTCTTTTGTAGATTTGTTTATATGCATGTGTTTATAATCAAGGCATACATGAAGTACTTACCTAAAACTCTTTCACTCATCTTCCAAACTAGTTCAGTCTCCAGCCGTCGAGGTTTCGTGCAGCAGTCGACCGGAGACTGAGCCTCGGTATTTCAATAGAATCTCTTGTGCTGTGGTTGGTAGATCATACTGAGCCTCCTCCTCATGCATCTCCTTTGGGTTCCCTGTATCAAGCAAAGCTGACCGAGAGCTACTGGAAACTAGCCTCTCTCCATCGCGTCCACAGCAAACCCAAACGGCACACAAATACCACAGAAAGCCCAAATAAAGAAAGGGGTAGCCTGTGGAGGAGGCTAGGTTGATTGACAATACATAGTTTGTGACATGATTGTTTGTAAAAAGTGAGTATCGCTGTACTACGAAGGTATTCATCGCTGTAAATTTGAGCAGATATAGAAGCCTGCACTGCCCATGCAAGTCAGAGGCGGTGGACAGGGTGGATCACAGTGACCAGACTCTATAACAAATAACAGTCGTTAGTCTCTGATTTCATCTATTCATTTATCGATCTGTTCATCAATCCTTGCATTCGGAATTTTCCCTGATAAATAAGAGTCCGAATAATTCATCGATATTCAATGTACATGATGACGTTAATAACTACAACTACCAGAATGCTTTGCCCACTTTCTTTTGTGGCGCAGTTAGTGCAAACTGCTCTTTTAATCTCCAAAGGGATTAAGAATTTGAATAGGAATGAAAATGCGCAGAGAATTGACCATTTCTGAAATAGCAAACATAGTGCATTATGGTCTAGCTTCAGTACAAACATCTTTTGTTCATTATGCCGTATATGGTGTTGTTTGTACAGAAGCTAGACCACAATGCATCTTTTTTATCAAACGCAGAAAAGGCCTTTGCTAGTAGTTGTAGCTAAATGACGCCATAATGCAAATTGCTTATTCATTCATATAAACATTTTTTTTCGTTTCTTCATTCATTCATTCATTCGTTCGTTCATTCGTTCATTCATTCATTTATTTATTCATGCATTCTTTCTGTTTTTCTGTCTGTCTGTTTGTCTGTCTATTGTTTGTTTTTAGTGTGTTTGTGTCTATTTGACGTTTGTTTGTCTACCTTTTTATTGGTTGATCTTACCTGAGGCGGTTTCACAAAGATGTCCTTGAAAACCTGATGCACAATTGCAGGTGAAACTGCTGCCCGTTGTCGTGCAGATACCACCATTTTGGCATGGCCGGGAGTCACATGGTGAGCTTGCTGATAATATAAAATATATATTACATCACCATACTATGAAAGTTACCTTGTATTGGTAATTAAGATGCTATTATTGACAATAAAGCTGATTGAGAAGAAGGAAGGTTCAAATAGTAAATATGGTAAATTACCTGTTTCACATAGCTGTCCTGTGAACCCTGACGCGCATGTACAAATAAAACCGCTGTCCGTTTTCCTGCAGACACCACTATTCTGGCATGGATTAGAGTCACAAGGTGAACTGACCTGGACTGTGTAAAAATACTACAACACTTAATATATACTAACAAATCATAAATGATGTACATTATTATATATATTTCTAGTGTATTATCTATCAATGGAGAAATGCCAAGAATGAAGTCTTAGTATATAACAGACACTCACAAGGAGATTGTAACGTGTTAGCGACAGGGGGGGGGGGGGGGTGGCAGGGGGGAATCCGAGGATAAATGATCGAGGATACTCGTCGGAATTTTTCAAAAATACCCCTAAAAGATACCGGACGTTTTTCAAAAGGGTGTGGCTTTGCAAAATTTCCATCCCTAAAAAATACCAAAATCATGAGTTTCAATGTTATTCAACCCTTAAAAGATACCAAAAAGTGAGAATTTGGCAAATTTCATATTTTTTAACCCTAAAAGATACGACGAGCATCCCCGATCGTTTACCCTCGCTAATTAGTCTGACCATTTCGGAGCATGGAAGTGTGCGACACGTTTCAATCCCACGTTTCTGTATATATACGCTTCATACGGTATTTAACTGTAAATATGTATGGAATCATTTGTATAACCAATCAGGCGGTCCACCTTACCTTCACAGCGAGCACCACTATGCCCTGATGCGCATGTGCAGACGAAGCTTTTCTCCTGGTTCGTGCAGGTCCCGCCATTTAGACATGGCGACGAATCGCATGGCTTCATTTCTAAAAAGCGAGACAAGATCGACAAGTCATTCGACACAACTTCATGTGTTCCCGGCTAGAAGAGTCTCTCTTGTTTGTGATTCCTGACAAGAAATAAAGAGATTGTCTTTCTTTTTTCTCGACATGAATCATAAATGAGAGAGACACTGCATTTGGTACGGTATTCAGTATTCTCTCTGATAACATCTTTTTATGGAGGCGAAGCCAGGGGTGGGGGGGGAGGGGTGGGTAGGCATGGGTGACCAGTCCCCCTCTTTTGATTTATTCTTTAAATTTATGATTGGTAATCAGTAATTTTATCTTTCAAAATTTACGGATTATTTTTGTTATTAGTGCCCCTCTCCCTCTTGAAAAATTGCTGGATTCGCGCCATTTTGAAATAGGTGTATATCAGGTACGATTGTTATTTACCGATATCACAGTTTGGACCTCTAAACATCCCCTTGCATTCACAGTGATGGCTATTGTCGACAAAGTTAACCCGACACACTTGGGCCGCTGTGCAGTTACAAGAATTCTGATAATATAGAAAAGCACAAGATGGTGAAAAATACGATAATATGATCATATATATAATATTTTATTATTTATATATATTTTATATTTTAAATTTAATTGAATTTCATCCTTTTTTCATATTTTTTATGATATTGTAATTCTTTTTTTTTTATTAGGCTTTTATAATTATATATTTTATTTGCGCATTTGATCATCACGCCATGAAAAACGCACGCTATAAATTATTAAATTATTATTAATCATTATGATATCTATTTCAATAGCGTTCATGAATGAAAAAAATGACATTACAAGGAAATGAGGACCGACCATTGGAAATTCACAGTATATACAATGACGTTGATTGCGATCAAGATGACCATAACGTAAAATTGTAGTACCTCTGCCCTTGCGTAAACCGTTCCCTGTCGACCAATCAGCTTAGTCGGATGCATCACGTGATCTGCATCGTTCAGTTCGCACATATTGTTTTCATTGTTTTTATCCAGACCATAATTGTACGAGATACACTGGTTTTCTATAAAACATTTCGCTCTGCAATGTCGCTCATCTGATGCCTTGTCTGCCTTGAAGACATGTCCTTGTAAGGCTTTACCGTCAACGAAATCTTTTGGGTCAAACTTCATTTGTTTGCATCTGGCGTCAACTAAGAAATACAAAATAACAAATTTGAACAGTGTAAAAGCACGTAATTTACCGATGAATTTGAAGAATGAGCAAGGGAAAATTGCATGTTATATTTCAAAAGAGCGTTTTCACATAGAGGCCGTGGCTAAACTATGCCGGATAAATTTGAAAACGCAACTTTTGTTCAGAAACCGTGACAATGTCTAATCAAACAATAGAATTAGCGTAAAATTGTTTCGGATTCATGCGTTTTAAGGCCGGTACACACTAGGAGACAAGTCGCAGCGACTTGTCCCCGCGACATGTCGCCTCAGTGTGCACTGGTTCAATATTTGTCGCCAATACATCTGATTTGTCGCTGCGACTGGTCGCACGAAATCCAACCGGTTGGATTTCATGCGGCAAGTCGCAGCGACAAAATTCTGTCGCGGCGACAACAATTTCCGCCAAAAATACCTAGTACACACGGGGGGAAATGGTCGCTGCAACATGTCGCGGGGACAAGTCGCTGCGACTTGTCGCCTAGTGTGTACCGGCCTTTAGTGTGGACAGATGACCAAACCGGATAAATAAAGTTGCGTTTTCAAATTCATCCGTGTTAGTGTGGACGTAGCCAAAGAGCTATTGAGTTCTAAATTAAAAATGCATTGTACGAAGGTATGGATATATTGCAACCATTACAAATAACGTAAAAATGACACACAAAGTAGTTCAAACAAACGTTTTATGCTTTTCCTATACGAAAAGTAATACTTTGACAATAATATGCTGATGAGTTCTTGCTTTTTGTACATTAAAGCGTGCATTTCCACGTGCAGTGCTCGCTAGTACACCTCCTCTGGCTCATTAGCATTAAAAAACTCATTAAAATAAAATTAACGAGCTATCTTATGCTGATGAGTTCTAAAAAGTGCTAGAATTGCACGCTGAAATGTATGCTTTGATTCACAAAGTCAAAGGTAATTAAGTTTGATCTGCAGCGATAATCAGCTGAAAGAGCTTGCCTTTGTCTTTGTGCATCAAATCGTACATTCCCACGTGCAATTCTCATTAGCAGAGCTGCTTTGGCTCATTAGTATTTTTTTTAGAACTCATTAGCATAAGATACTATCTCATGCTAATGAGTTCTAAAAATGCTCTGATAGAATGTCACATTTGGAAAATTGCCGCAGGCGCAAGCAGGTATACTGAGCTGTGATATACATCCAGACATTGAGTCTCTGAATTATCAATTCCTTTCAAGTGCTTTTGTTAAGAGTTCCATCCTTATTTCAAAATCGTTCAATATGTCATGCACCGGTCATTAAAGTCTTGTTTTAAATAGAGACTCAAATGAATGGAAAACAAAATTAATATTTGTATAACCTTCGCCAAAGCATGCGAGCGCAAGCAAAATGTGAAAAAATTGTGATCCTTGAGCTTGCGTCGCTAGAGATGAAACACTGCCAAAAATTAAGAAAAAATGCAAATATAAGCATATAGAGAATTTGTCTGCGCATGTCGTAAGTTAATGGTAGAAGCCGCTATAATCACGCGAAAGAAAAGTACGTTCTAAATCCCAATTCACAAAAGCGACACTTCAGCTGACGAAAGTCACTGTTCCTCCCATACAGTTATTGGCCGTTATTTCCGTACGGCTTATTATTTGTTTGTTTATAAACATGAGGTATTTGCAAGATTCTGCAATATGACCGCTTTCACAACGGGACTACACTCAGTTGCAAAATTAGTTGGGACACTACACATAATTTAGAAGTAAAACGCTCAGTATTGTTCTCAAACTCTAGCCCCTCCCCCCTACACAATGTTGGTAGTCTCGATGACGATTAACATGTCACAACAACCCCAATGCAACATTGATTCGGGGGAGGGGGGGTTTGAAGCGTGTGAAAACGTTGTATACATAAACAAAGGAGTAGTTTCGAAAGGAAACGGGAAAAACTGTCAATGTCCCAACAATTTTGCAACTGAGTGTAGGTCATCTTTGACTGCCGATGAAAGATTTTGGCCAAAATTCTGTTGAAAACCAAAAGTATAATACTAATCTACGATTATTAATTAGAAGGCATACCAAGGAAAAACGTAGCGGCGCATAAAATTTAGGCTCGACTTTTCTTCAAATTTATGCGAAAAAATTTACCATAGAGTAAGACAGACAAATCTTCTCCGTGCTTGAGTTAAAGTTTATATTTAGTGAAGATAGAAGTATATCAACAAAAGCCTGGCCAGAAATATACAAAATTTGGTGGTTCATCACAATTATTTGGATTAATCAAGCCGTGATCATTCTAACCTAATTTCAGGTTCGGTATTAAAATCAGTCGAAATTGTTTGAGAGGAAAAACACAACCATAGCGTCAACAAATATCGCAATATCACGTTTTGGCCAAGATTTCTTAAAGGCCGGTACACACTAGGCGACAAGTGGCAGCGACTTGTCGTCACGACATGTCGCCTCAGTGTGCATTGGTTCAGTATTTGTCGCCAATACATCTGATTTTGTCGCTGCGACAATTTCCGCCAAAAATACCTGGTACACACGGGGGGAAATTGTCGCTACGACCTATCGCGGGAACAAGTCGCTGCGACTTGTCGCCTAGTGTGTACCGGCCTTAAAAAAATAACTTGTATGCGGACTGCTGCCATAATAAAAGAAGTAGCAGAAAACTTTTTCCACAGATTAAGAATCAAAGCTCATGGGAGTTGTGTGGAACAAAATGATTTCTTATATAGGATCTATTTTGTGGAGTGATGAGCAGATTATTTGCCCATTTTGCAAGTTTTGGTCAACTTTCCTTCTTGATAAGCGGTATGTTTGAGGGGCTGCGCCGAAGCTAAATATAACTGATGCGAGTCGTCAAACCACATTCTACATCGCAGCATTGTTATTTTTTTAAAAGTAGGTAGTAGGTTTGTGTTTTTCTTCTTCGTTTTGCGGACATTCGCTCAAAAATATTTTGAGATCAATATCCTCCACATTTACTTGACTTAGTCACAGCACCTTAGAAAGTGATAGACTTTACGTATTCATTTATACTGATTTTCCTAAATTGAAGATCACTAAGATTGCGATTGGAGCTCAAAAGTTCCCCCGGTCGTAGAAAAAAATGTAAACATGACCGCGAGCTAAAATCTTCTGACATGCGCAGACAAATTCTCTATATATGCTGCAAATATACCCTTTGGGCATTGAAGGCATTTTATAGAGAGCGGTAATTAATAATAAGATGACATCGATGTTTACATTAAATTTTCTTCAATATCTTACAAATAACAAATTTTAACAATCATTCTGCAGTTTTAGAACTTTACTGCGTCAGTACTAGTAAGTCGTATTGAGTCATCTCTTCAGTTTAGACAAATACTTATTAAAAGGGAGGATAGATTATGATATTTTCGTATAAATATATCAACGTCTTGTTCATCTAAGATTTAATGAAGATTTAATTCATTAGAGGGAAAGAGAAACAACAACAACAAAAAAAAAAATGATATGAATTGAACGCAAAGAAACAAAAAAAAACATTTCAGTCTGTTCCTCGCTAGAGAAAAACTACACACGCAACATATATATGAATATAAACGACAAGTACAAACGAATCAAAGATACATATTTCTCTTATGCTGTCTTCGCGTGTGAAATAGACGCAAGCACATGCATTTGTTTTTTCCATCCTTAGAAAGAGTATGTAACCTGCAATAGACACTAACATTTTTTAACTCGACGAGTTTTTAGTTAGAGCAAGTACCTTTTTCATTTGTATAATATAAACTGTAGAGATTATTCGTACTATTTCATTCATTAATGGTATAGGTGCAAATAAATTGTTGTTGTTGATCGAAACTTTCAGTTCTTACTAGTACTGTTCTTGTGTTTATTTCACGCTATTTCACACCGAGGACAGCATTTGCGCTTCCGTCTATATTGCTACTAAAATCAGGCTTTACATTGTTAACTTTAAAAAAAACTTTATCAGATCTATTTATGATCAAATTGCATTGAAATGCATGCATCCGCTAATATGGATCATAACAATGGAGATTAAAATAAGAAAAAAATGTTTAAAAAAATTAGCAACTTTGTCGTTGTCAGATAAAGATTTTTGTAGTCTTTCTAAACATATAAACCAAAATACAGTACTCCATTTAGAATTGTAGCAACAAACTATATTTTTGCATTTCATGCCCAATTTTATGCATTTTAAAAAGTAAAGAAATTTCTGATTTCTTTTATCAAATTCAAGCCACCATTTGATATGTTAAAACATTTCAAAAGCTATCTCACCTGAGTTTAAAAAATATAGGAAAGTCCACACAATTTCCACCAAGTAACGGTAGTCCATTTTGACCAGTTTGACCACTGCTAACAGCTCGTCTATCAACTATGAAAACACTCTATCAAGCACGTTTGAGAGGAAACGTATGGGCGTAAATACTCTATTCTAGCAGGTGTTAGAAGAAAATATGTTTAAATGATTCACCAATTGTAAAGCAAGGTTTAACGGTTAGAGTATCTATTAACAATTTATATATTAATGCAAATCAACTTGAATTAATTCATGAAGGATTTACGAGTATTAAGATAATTGCCTGAATGAGTCGAGAAAAAATATTTGGGCTATTAATAATAACCAATTATACTAATATACCCCTATATATGAATCACGCGATTATGCATCCGCATGCTCAGAATGCAGCAACTAATTTCACGTAAGAATCACTGCATTACACCAATACTTTTTAACCTTCATTAACCGCCTGTCGAACAACGCATTCATTTTGAGATTCTTTTGATGACTTTTAAAATTTTTGAATAATTGTGCTCCTCCTTATCTTTCTGAACTTTTTCAATCCTATATAACTTCTCACTCTTTGAGATCTTCTAATATAAACCTTTTAACTGAAAAATCATACAAGCTCAGCCACTATGGTAAAAGAGCCTTTGCTACAACTGTTATTTAGATGTTGTTTTAATGACTTCTTCTGATGACACAATACAAATTTACATAATTTTGAAATTGATATGGACGTGACCACTTAGTACGATTTAAGCTGTGCGTTCTAGTTCGAACTGTGGTAGCTTTTAAATAATCCCTTACCACATCATTTTTTTGTCAGATTATAATTTTCACATAAATGTGAAATGTAACAGTTACAATACCCTAACAATACGGCAGGCGATTTGATTTTTTTAAAGAAACTTTAGTTATGATATAATAGAGTTTTCGTATGAGTGGGAAACAGTTCTGTGTCGTATCGTAACTGTAATTTCTAAGGCTACGTCCACACTAACCCGGATAAATTTGAAAACGCAACTTTGTTTATCCAATTAGGCCTTACGTCCACACTAAAACTCATGAATCCGAAACAATTTCATACTAATTCTAGTGATTAACGAGCAATTTTTGTCACGGTATCGGAACAAAAGTTGCGTTTTCAAATTTATCTGGCATAGTATAGCCAGGGTATAAGAAAACGTTTGAATCATCTGCCGTATCGTAGCCGTATCGTAGCCGTACCGTTTCCTACACATGCGAAAACGACTTTTTATGGTGCAGTTTTCCACTCGTTTGAAAACTACTTTACAGATTGTAATTCAGTGCAGTTTTAATCATAGTTAATAGAAAGAATGGTTTGGAAGCTTATTGTTTTATGTCTTAGTTCGTCTTTGAGGTTGAACTGGTCTTGACCGTGCACAGGTTTTTATTTATGCTCATTCGAAATTGTGAAATAAGTAGACATTAATTTTCTCTCTGATATTATGATAAGAATTGTTGAATTTGTTTGCATAAATTATTAGGCATTTCGAACCAGCAGCAAAAAAAAAAAACGATTTTGGTCTGTTCACTCAGCCTTACCCAACGAGGGTGAAAAGATTGTGCACCGTCACGCTTGAAAAAAGTGTACAATAACTTATAACAAAGTAGTTTCCTAACTATTTCGCTCTATTAACTATGTTTTAATCGAAGTCAGGTATGTCGTCAAACGAATATCCCCTGTAGCCTTTCCATGCATAATAAGCAAGTCGTACATGATAAAAACCAGGAATGAACATCAACGAGCCAAGGATAAGAAGAGGGTACGTTCTGTCAGCATACTGTAACAGTTGGAGAAACAAATTATTAGCTTTAACATGACCAAATAAAGGTGGGACTACAAGAACTGATTGGTAAATCATAACATTAAACTGCCTGAACCCAGTAAAAAAAAACGAAAACCAAAAAACAAATACACACTTTTAAACTTTTTAAAACCGTTTAAATGTGTAATTCTGACAAAAACGATTATATTAAAAGCCAATCTATGGAGTGGCTCTTGAAAAGTGGGTAAGGAGGGGGGGGGGGGGGGGGGGAGGTTCAACTGATGATTTTGAAAAAGGCCCTAAATGGTACATTAAATCAATTGAGATGCTTATTTCACAGCCGCGGGGGTCATGTTTATTCAAGTAATATCATTTAATCAAAATTGATAAATAGACTCCGAGCTGCACCATTTTTTTATCATTCCCCAACTAATACTATTCCCAAAGTTATATGGGCCTGCAAATACAAGAAATTTGACTCTAAAAGGTATGTGGAATCAGCCTTATAGTGAGGACAGTGCTTTCTTTGTATGAATCGATAAATGAAAATATTTTTTGATAACTCAGTGAATTTGAGATCAGTCCTACATTTTAGACAATTTGAAGCAGTAGAAAGCTCTGAAGATAAAAAAGCTAATTAAAGTCATTCATGGTTCAAGTGTCTTCACTTTAAGGGTCTCATTTTTTATCCTAAAGAGCCTGTCAAGCCTCCCTATCAACTTTTCAAGGGGTTAAATTATTAATAGTGTCTTTCGGCATTCACAGTTTCCACTTGCATATTAACACTTACCTTAACATCAATATATCCAGTAAACAACAGTGAACCTACTGTTAATAGTATTGTCCCCATTGTAAACAGAACAACAGCAAGGCATATAGCCCTCCATGGTACTCTAGGCGGAGGTCTGATAAACTGATTAAAAACAACAATACAAACATGTTCAATATGATATATCACATAGATGATGATTTGTAAATTATTAGTGTAGACTACAGTGGAAGTGGTGGATCGTGGGGGGGTGGGGGTGGTCAAGTCCTTGTTTTCTCAAATGTTTTTGCAATGTCCTTAGTGTTTCTAACGAACAAGACTTTGTCATGGAATACCATGGTGAAGGAATGTAACTTCTAAAACATCAGCAGCAGACCAACATCAGTGCAAAATTAAGGCCAGCTTGAATAGCATCTGTCTTTTTATTAAAAATAGAGTCCTGCTACTTAAGTATTACAACTAAAATTACTGTCTTTAGTGCTCTATATAGAATTTGATTGTTTCTTTACACATTTTAAATTTGCCATTGCTAGGTGAGATGTCAAGGGCCAAACACACTGTATAAGAGACTTTCCATTGGCTTAACGAGTAAAACAATGTATTATCTCCTAAGAAACGCTTCAAAACAAACAATCAAAACCTTTGCATTGAACACTCCATCAGTTTTAGATGTACTTTACAGGCAAGCAAGCAAAACAATTCAAGGACTGACATGTACCTGTGCGTCTATATAACCATCATCACTAGAAATCTTGTGATACTTGACAGAAGATGATCTGCTCTTCATCACTTTAATATCAAGGACATAAAAATTCTTACAAATTTACAGATGGCTGCCTATGGGGGAACAAGAACATTTAGCAAAGTAAGATAACGTGATGGTCCAAAATTATTTGTTTTTCTTCTATAGTTATTATAAGCAGAATTTTATGTTTTCCTGTTGCAACGAAATCTTTCTAGACAGTCTTAAGTCTATTAAAACAATATCATTCATATGGTAATTTACATCAAAGATTACTGTAAAATGACTGTCTGATTGATTTTTTTTAATAATATTAATTTTATAATAATTACTCAACTATATTGATTGGGAGATTGATTGATCGATTGATTGATTAATTGGGAGATTGATTGATTGATTGATTGATTGATTGATTGATTGATTGATTGATTGATTGATTGATTGATTTAGTGATTAGATCAGTAGATTGTTGGATTGATGGGGAGATTGAATGGTCAACTGATTGGAGTATTCATACGAATGAATGATCTTCAAGATTCTCTGAAGAATCGCAAGATTCTTTCACAATATATATACAATATTAACAGAGTTTATAACTTGATTTCTTTCAGTGTTGAAACAATCGCTACCAAAATCTTTGTTATCCTTAAAAATCAAAACATTAACATACAATTTGTATCCCCAGACGATTCATTATACTTTTGTCCTTACAAATTAAAATACATCATAAACAAAAATTGCTAACTTACTATGTAAAAGAGCGTTCTTCTTTTCCTGTTCAAATATTATTTTGACATCTGTTTGGCAGCCATGTTGGTTTCAATGTGAGGCCCAACACAGGAAACCCAATCTTTGTTATCCTCGGTCTGGACGGAGGCATGGCGGCTTCATCTTCGAATGACAAGATGTACTCTTTACAAGTAAATCCAGCCTATAAAAGGATTGATTATCCTATTCGAGGACCTCTGGCTATGAGGTATGAGCAGCTTGCAACGGAGTTAAAACAAGTAAGTCTTTAAAGCTTAATTTCAAAGTCGGCCTTTTGTGAAATTCTAGTGTGGCGTCGTTGCCCCACGTAGCGCTTGAAAAAAGAAAAATTTCTTCACTACCTTACACGGGCTGCTCTAGAAATCTTTCAGTGGGTGTCCCGCAAAAAAAAACATTATGTAAATAAATTTTTTGAGATTTAAAGATAACCCTCTATAAAAAGAATCTAAGTAATATGCTAGGACGTAATGCTAGACATTCCTGTCTAAGGTATAAACAGACCCTTGTTTTTCACGGGCTGCTCTAGAAATCTTTCAGTGGGTGTCCCGCAAAAATTGTCAAAAATTGCATTTGTCTCTTTTTCTTTTTTTCTCAACAAACTAAGAGGATTACGTTTTTAACTCGTGGAAATTTGCGAAGCAAATTCCACGAGTTTTTCGAGTGATAGGGGCTTCGACATCGGCAAGTACTTCATGTATCCCGATTACAAAAATATGCATAGAAATAACTGTACAAAACGAAATATTAAAAGAGGAGAAAACGAATAATATCATGCACAAATAAAGTAAATAAGTAAAGTTTATAAAATGAATGACTTCTTAACAACAACTTTGAATAACAATATGATCTATATGTGTGGACATTTATAATCAAGGACTACACAAAGTACCTGGCTAAATTTGTCATGCTGCTTCGACACATTCCTGTGTAAACTTCCGGTAAACCGCTGACTCAAGTCAACATGTGGCTCAAAGCTCAACAGAACTTTTTTATTCGATGAACATTACTTTCTTCTCTCTTTCTACTTTACTATTCCGTGAAATTGGTATCAATGATAATCGAAATGTGTGTGCTTGAACAAGAATGAACGCATTTATTGGAATTTTATGGCAAAGTTTATCGATGTTATCAACTTATCGTACTGAGGGGAAAACGAGCTTGTTCACTCTTGCTATGAGCAGTCTTCAAAATGAATCGATTACAAAAGTACATGGCTCGAAATGAAAGAAGAATGACAAAAACAAAAGTAGAAAGAAGATAAACAACTTTTCAGCAATTCTTTGGATTCTTTGGATTCTTCGGACGTCAACTTTCCAGGTAAGAAAGATGTGCATATACAATAGAACCTTAATGTTCAAAATAGTTTGTAATTATGGGAGACTTTTATGTCAATATTCAAAATAACTCATGTGATAGAAAGAAATTGCAGGAATACATGGTCACTACAAAGAAATATACACAGATAATAACAAAGTATACCACAGACTATAAATCTTTAATATACACAAATATTTCACAGCAGGCTATTGTACTTACTGGTATATAAGTGATCACAAACCAATATTCATTGAACTGAAATAAATATATCACATTTGTGTGTGTGCGGGGAAGAGGGAGGAGGATGTTGGAATTATGAAAGTTTATCTTTCATGAACATCATCCATTTTGGTAAGTATACTTTCCATTAAATGATTTTGTAGTGATATTATTTGCAGTCATAGAAATATTACAGTTATCATATTATATAATATCTTAATATTCTTTTAATTCTCATTATTTTTTTTCTAGATCAGAAAACTATACATTACATATACATGGCAACTGCACAGAGGATTGAAATGGTGTATTCTATCAACACCTATGACAACTTGACATTTACAAGCAAATACAATACTGAAAATTAAATTGGAACAAAAATGGTCACTACCTAACTCCACAAGGACCAGTCTATAATTTCTACAAAGTAACGAACATTAGCTTACTCCACAAGGAACAATATGCATTAATATTTTCTACAGATGAATAGTAACTACACAAGGAACAATCTGCAATAATATTCTCTAAAATGGAATATCATCTACTCAAGAAACAATCTATGAATTGTGAAAGAACATTCTGTGACATGTTTATATTCTCCAGATGAATATCATGAAAAATTATCAACATACTTGAGACTTTTACAAAGTTGGTAAAAAATAATAAATAAATTAAAAAAATAAATAAATAAAATAACAAAAATTACAAGCACCAGTAACACACTAACATAACCTATGTTTTGAGGTGCATTCCAATAATATTTGAAATCTTATGAATTCCAGCAACATGTTACTACAACAGTCATCTTCATTTGAATGCAACATATGTACGTTAGCTAGGACATCATATGAAAACCAGATACCTAGCTTATTACCAGTACTGTATAGTCATAGTGTGGCATCCCATGCATCAACCAATTGAGTGTAATTGAATATTGACATTGACTTCTATGCATTTAAACATATTACTATTGCTTAATTCCAGATTTAGAAATATTGATATATGCAGTATACCAGGAAAATTTGATCAAGAAGACTTGATGACATTTTCACTGCTGTTGCATATGTACATGTATATGATACTTTACTTTACTAAAAGTCAATATATTTATTTATAATATGGTAAAAGTTAAAATTGTTTTTATCATTTGATGTACAAATTAAACCATGCTCAGTGCCTACAAAAAAAGCTTGCAGTCTCTGAAGTGCAATTATTAAGAAAATAGCCTAAGTTGGTGCAGCTAACAATCTTGATGTAGGGGGGGAGGCAAGCACTTCTCAGTTCATTTTCTGTGAAGAAGCCTGATAAATCACTCATGTTTAGTCATTGATAGAGCTATAATATCAATCAAAACATTGCCTTATGTTTTAATACTAGACTATGCTGACATTCCTGTGACTCATATGTCAAATGCAGAACATCATCATCTTTTGTTTCCACAAAATTCAATTTCCACGAGTTGTGTTGCCATTGGTAACTTGATTTATGTTTCGTATATATGGGACATTTGGACAACCACAGGAAGCCCGTCATTAATAAGTTAGTTATTGTTTATTTGATTACTTACTTCCAGGTACTTACTTACTTTCTTACTTACTTACTTACTTACTTACTCACTCACTTACTTACTTACTTACTTACTTACTTACTTAAATTTAAATTTATACTTAAGTTACGTAGAGGAATTTTATTTATTCATTCTTGCATTTATTTATTTATTGAATTGAAGTTAGCTTACTTCCAGGTACTTACTTACTTTCTTACTTACTTACTTACTTACTTACTTACTTACTTAAATTTAAATTTATACTTAAGTTACGTAGAGGAATTTTCTTTATTTATTCTTGCATTTATTTATTTATTGAATTGAAGTTAGCTATTTACTCAGTTATTTGTTTGTGTTTATCATTTTTAGGGTGTTAAGATGTCATTTGATAAATGCATTGCTCACACTGGAGATCTACATGGCTTGAGGGCACAGAAACCTCTTACATTTGTTAGACAGGTTTGATATCACATAACTATATATTTTTATTTTCATTCATTCATTCAATTCCATTCATTCTTCCATTTATTCATTCAATCATTTATCCATTCAATTTCATTCATTTATTCATTCGTAAATTCAATTCCATTCATTCATTTATTCATTCAATTCCATTCAGTCATTCATTGACAGAGTTATTCATCCATTCAATTCGGAATCCATTTATTCATTCAATCATTTATTCATTTAATTTCATTCATTCATTCATTCATTCAATTCCATTCATTCATTTCACTCATTGTGTCAACAATCCATTCTTAATTTCATTCATCCAATCGTGTTCATCTTTCCTGTCATTCATTCATCTAGATCTATTTATTCATTGATTGTTTCATTTGTTCATTCTCTTAGAACGTCCTTCTTTCATCCATATTTTCCGTGCATTTAACAATTCAAACACTTGTTTATTTTTTAGTTCATCCATGTCATTGTTATTGTTGTTTTATGTAGGTTTTGAGCCTGATAACGTATCCTGAAGTATTGATGGATGACCCGAGGTTTCCACAAGATGCAAAAGAAAGAGCTAAGGAAATACTGGACCACAAAAATGGCTACAGCATAGGTAAGTTTTCTTTCTACACCATAAAAGTCACTAATGCTATATGCCCTCAAAATGCATTTATCTTCAAGTCCATTAAAGGATTTTAAAGTTCATTCCAAGACTGCTAGGAACCATGGGTATAAATATGATTTACTGTCATAATTATTGCTACAGTTGACAAGAAATTCACTCCATAGTTATGACTTGATTTCCTTTCTGTTCGCTCCATAGAAAATATCAATATTCATCTTTTTTACTGTCTAAGATGCCATTCTACATTCTGTCGTGACCTAGTGGTCTTGGAATGACCTATTGCCTTTTGGTGATGACAACATAATTTGAAATTGCTTTATGTTACTTGGTCTAATATAAATAAGAAGCTACAATCTTGGACATAAATGTTGAGACTCTGAACACGCTTACACATTTCTTGAGTATGTTTGCTGCAATACATGACTTTGACGGTCTTTCAATTATCCCCCTCCCCCCCAAAAGCAATGTTGTGTTCCCTGAAGGTGTTTCTCTCCCATGAATAACAACATTGATCGAGGGAGGGGGAGGGAGGAACAGATATTGATGTGTACAGTCATGAAACTATGCAAAATTTGAAGAGTCTCAACTATTTCTGTCCAAGATTGTATTTGGCAAAAAATAATATTTTTCACACGAGCGCTTTATTTTTTCAAGGTATCCTTTGACTGAAATGAGCATTTCTACTGTGTAAATGCATGGAAAAACTTTCATACCAAACAACTGCACTTGCTAGAAGTGAGGGGATGAAATGTTAAAGCGCGAAAATGTCTAAACTCCATCAATTTTGCGTTTTTGCATCGATTTTGAGTAGTATTGCAATAAAAATGCTATAAAATCACTGTAAACGAATTTGCCGTCTTTTAAAGCAATACACTGTGCTAATTAAAGTCTAGAAATTGTATCAAACGGAGAAAAATCTAACACAATCATGTAGCCAGCACCAAGCCGTGACTTGTTGTCACGCCACATACATAACCTGGGGACTCGCGCGGCGTAAATTAAAAAGTGCTTTTATAAGGTTTGAAAATTGCTCTTCTCCATTCATAAACGGTTAACTAGTTTTTTATTTGTACCTATTTTCTACAGAGAAAATATAGTCACGGTTAACACGAAGTCTTAACGGTTAACAAACACTTTTTTATATAAAAGAAATAACTCTGATATTTTTATGTGTCGGTGCCGTTAATCGTCGTTATTCGTGAAAAATATGTGATGTTGTGCTTGAAAGCCCTTGTTAATCGTCCCAACTAGCCAGTGTTGTTCATGTTAACACTCTAAGTTAGAGAAAAATGATTTTTATGTTGTCTAAGGATTCAGAAACGGAGAAATTTGTTGTGTTAATCGTTACAATGAGTCACTTAAGGTAATTCCGTAGAAATAAAACTGCCCGATGAAATTTTTTTATACTCGTTCTAACAAACAATTTTGAGAAAAGCTTTCAGAAAATACAATAAAAAAGGGGAGTCACCGACTTCGTTTTTGTGCTATATGACGTCAAAGTTCATACATTTTGGTGACTTGAGAACGTAAAGAAATAAGCTCAAAAATGGAAGAGAAACGGAACAAAAACACAGTAATTTGTCTTTTAAGAGCAAAATTCGCGTTTTGTTCAAATGTCTGTACTTAATTTTATTAAAAAAATATGAACAGATGTTTAAAAAATATGTTATCTTGAAGAAATTGACGAAATAGCAACGTGCGCACGACCTGCTAATTCATTCGAAAAAGGCCTAAGCTGAAAGTATTTTGGAAATTTCTCAAAAGTTAGCCCGATGACCTATGCTCAATTTTAGATATATTTGATGTTATGTTATAACAAATAATTTCATCAAATAAAATACATAGGTCACCGAGCTAGTTTGCGAAATATTGCAATAAATATCGTCATTTTATTGTCAAAAAACAGTTTTTCCGAGAGAGGACTGGGTCGAGTTTCAAAATTATCACGTTTTCTCGCTCGAAAATATCGCAATTCTTCGAATTTTTAATTCAAAGTACTTTACAAACATAATTTGACTAGATTACATGATAAAAGTCCTGAAACCAAAAATTTTGAAACATGCGCAGAACTATGCGCAGTGCAAAACTACGGAATTACCTTAATAAGTCACGAACTTCGAGCGTATGTTGCGTAGCTGTCACGTAAAAAGCAATGCATTGCTTGCGTGACACAAGAGACAATTTTTTGGGGTAAAATGTTTCAATCTTATAACAATTTCCGTTCATTTTGGGCTAGAAATAATCACACAACTATTTTTTCTTGAAATCGTACATAGAAGTCACAAGAATTGAAACCTGTACGTCGTAAATCGCAAAATGACAAAAATACAATCTTGGACATAAATGTTCTTGAGTATGTTTGCTGCAATACATGACTTTGACGGTCTTTCAATTATCCCCCTCCCCCCCAAAAGCAATGTTGTGTTCCCTGAAGGTGTTTCTCTCCCATGAATAACAACATTGATCGAGGGAGGGGGAGGGAGGAACAGATATTGATGTGTACAGTCATGAAACTATGCAAAATTTGAAGAGTCTCAACTATTTCTGTCCAAGATTGTAGAAGAGTAGTTGACTTAGCTACAGTTCACACTTCCTCAAAAAACTTCTATGCTAACAGATCCATTTTTGATATTATTGATATATAACTTAGATGGCCTTTTGTTAATTGTCAGGCTCCTATGTGACATCGCAGGGCCTTCCGTTGTTTAGACAGCATATTGCTGACTACATCACACAAAGAGATGGTGTTCCTTGTGATCCCAAAAACATCTTTATGACTAATGGTGGTGCAGATGGTATACAGGTGGAAAGATTCTTCATCCATCCATCCATCCATCAATTCATCCATCCACAATTCATTCATTCATTCATTCATTCATTCATTCATTCATTCATTCATTCATTCATTCATTCATTCATTCATTCATTCATTCATTCGTTCATCCATCCGTTCATTCATTCATTCATTCATTCATTCATTCATACATTCATTTTTCATTCATTCATTCATTCATTCATTCATTCATTATTCATGTATTTATTTATTCATTCATTCTTTCATTCATTTATTCGTTTGTTGGTTCATTCATTCATTATTGATTCATTGATTCATTGATTCATTCATTCATTCATTCAATTGTTCATCCATTCATTCATCCATTCATTCATTCATTCAATTATTCATTGATTCATTGATTCATTGATTGATTGATTCATTCATCCATTCATTCATTCATCCATTCAGTCATCCACCCAGCAATCAATTTGTTTTTCATTATGTCTTGATAGATAGTTTTCCAAAGCATGAAGACAGAAGCTGTAGGAAAACAAAGAGAAGGTTTCTTTATTGCTATACCACAGTATAGTCTATATCAAGCAAAGATACTTGAACTAAACTCATATTCAGTGAGTAATTTATATTTATAAGGGACGTACCATTAGATATTTGAGAGGGGGGGGGGAGTTGGGCAATTTTTTTTGTGCAGGATATTTTTTCCCATATGATGGTTGTGCAGGATATTTTCTTCCTCCCTGCTTGATATTTTTTATTTGCACATCTGCCATGCACAATATTTTTTCTCTGTTTAAGGCTTTGCTTGATATTTTTTTTTTTGGTATTTGCCCAACAATTCACCACACAAAAAATAAATAAACAGAAAAAGTGAGACTTAGTTCATCTCACATTGAATAAAAAATTAATTATGTGACCACTTTGTTTTGATTCCCAAGATTCCCTACTACCTGGATGAGGACAAAGATTGGCAGATTAATACAGATGAACTAGACGATCTATTACAAGAAGCAAAAAGGCACTGTGTACCAAGGGTGTTTATACTAACAAATCCTGGCAATCCTACTGGTTAGTTCATTGATTGACTATTTTAGATCTGCATCGGCAGTTGGTGTTATGAACTATTCTCACCATAATGTGCTCCTTCAGTGGCGGATCTTGGGGAGGGGTTACTGGGTAGTGCACCCCCTCCAGAAGATAGTGCACCTTCTCCTGAAAGCAACCCTAGATCCACCACTGTACTTGCATTAAGAGATCATGTGATACGATGCACCATAGTCTTGATCTTTCTGGCAACTACCATATTTTAATTTATTTGAAATTTAATTGACTCAAGTTATCGCTAAGCATTAGTATATCAATTGCCCCATTTCACTATGACATCATGGTTTGTTTACATGAATAAGAACAGACCTAATTCGGGCTAAATAGTTTTCCTCTAGCACATTTTGCCTTGCGCTTGAATGTATATTTTGTTTTGTTATTCTAAATATATTTTTAGCCTATTTTTAATTGAATTAAACATGCTGTATCCCCTCTAGCGACCATGATTCTTAGCCCCAAAACAATATATTTGTTTTGATGTGACATGATAATGAAATAGGGCAATTACTGTGTTAAACTGTTGTGAAACACTAGAGTGCACACACTAAATGTGTGCAGCATAAATACCACTAAATAGTGCTATTTTATGTTACTTCTATTGTTTAATAAATTCTTTTCTTTAAATAGGCTATTTACTACTAAATAGTTACAACTGTTGCACACATTTAGTGTTTGCATTCTAGCTATGTTATGCCATGTTGATTTGTGCAATATGCTGTGACTTTGAAGCCTCAACTCCATGTACTAGTGCCAGGTCAACTAATTCTAATCCCCAACTGTTGCAGGTCAGGTTTTACCGCGTAAAAACATTGAAGACGTCATCAAGTTTTGCCACAGGAATAAAATTGTTTTATTCGCTGATGAAGTTTACCAAGAAAACATCTATACTGACGAGTTACCATTTTATTCCTGTCGACAAGTCATGTTTGAAATGGGACCTCAATACAATGACTTGCAGCTGATTTCTTTGCACTGTGGGGCTAAGGGCTACTTTGGAGAGTAAGTATCACAGGAAAAAAATTGTGATTCCCAAAATGGGTTTATTTTGGGTTATTGTTGGGAAAGTGCAACAAAAAACAAACAAAAAAAAAAAAAACAGTCTGGGAATCACAAATTTTTTCCTGTGTATTTTTGCATACAAAAGTCAGTGGTAAATTTAACTGTCTTGTAAAGCTCAGGACACCCCCTTATGTCATAGTTTTGACTCAAGTTCTTCTTATAAAGAGTAAACTTAAAATGTCAAAAACTTTATTTACTAGGTAAATTATTTTAAGGGACACCCTATGAAAAGCCTTTGTTTTCTGTCCCTAAAGGGTTGTGTGACCAGAATATACTGATGGTCAGCCCGTCAGAATTTCCTTTCTATTAATTGCAAATATCATGTTTTGATTGGTTATATCTGGGATAAACCTCATTTGACACCATATACATCTTGTTCACATACGGCACTGCATGTATATATGTGTATACTTTGCTTGATAACATTGGCTGATGGGATAGCATAGTGTCACACAGATGTCAGAGACAGGGGAGTTACGGGGGCTTTAGCCACACCCCCGCTCTTTCAAAACAGATTTGGTCCCTCACCCCCTAGGGATTACCCCAAGATCTTGGATATAATTTGGCTTCTAACCCATTGCTAAAACTATTGCTTCATGTTGTTTTGTTGCTATCATTTATTATTTTATACGATAAAGTCCCGGGGGGGGGGGGGGTAATCAATCGGGTGGTAATCAATCGGGGATGCTCTTCGTATCCTGTAGGGGTAAAAATCAGCGATTTAGTCTCTTTAAGGGTTTGAAATATGAAATTCTCACTTTTTGGTATCTTTTAGGGGTTGAATAGCACTGAAACTCATGATTTTGGACAGGTGTATTTTAAAAATGAAAAAAATTGCAAAGCTAATTGAAGTATGGTCTGTTGTGTATTTCCATTCCAGGGCGGCGCTGAGAGGAGGATATTTTGAGCTTCATGGTTTTAATGATGATGCAAGATTGTGCTTTCTCAAGAAGTTAACAATGAGTTCATGTCCTAATATTATAGGACAGGTATTATAAGATTTTTTTAAATTTAATTACACTGTGTTTGTTTTTTTTGTTGTTGTTGGTTCTAATAAATTAGCTGATTGATTGTTTGAATAATTTATTTTAAAGATTGATTGATTATTTGATTGATTGATTGATTAATTGATTGATTGAATGATAGATTGATTGGTTGATTGATAAGTTGATTATTTTGATAGGTTGATTGATTGATTAATTGATTGATAGGTTAATTGATTGATTGATTGTTAGGTTGATTGATTGATTGATTGTTAGGTTGATATTGATTTATGGGTTGATGGATTGATTATTTGATTGATTGATTGATTGTTGGTTGGTTGTCTAATTTATTGATAGGTTCTTTAATTGACAACTAACTGAATGACTGACTATTACTATTGATAATATTATTAATTACTATTATCAATAGTGTTCTGCAACTATTCCCAGGAGAGTGAGTGGAACAAAAGGGTCTACCGGTCACAGTGGTGGTTTTCTTTTGAAAAGTCCACCAGCATGGCTACCATGTATTTTGTTTAAATTGTCTCCTGGGAATGGCTGAAAACCATCTATATCACTAATTCATTCAAATAATTATTATTCAATTGGCAGGCTACACTAAGTCTGATGTGCAAACCACCCAAACCTGGAGATGAGTCTTATGAATTGTTTACAAAGGTTGGTTATATCAGAGAACGCCGAGACAGTAATGTGAAGCCTGGACAAATTCAAGCTATTCACAATATATAAGTATTGCACATCATAAACTTCTATCTTGGGATCTGTCATCTTAAGTCTGTGATCCCTGATCCTAATCTTGTGATCTGTCATCTTAAGTCTGTGATCCCTGATCCTAATCTTGTGATCCGTTATCTTAAGTCTGTGATCCCTGATCCTAATCGTGTGATCCGTTATCTTAAGTCTGTGATCCCTGATCCTAATTTTGTGATCCGCTATCTTAAGTCTGTGATCCCTGATCCTAATTTTGTGATCCGTTATCTTAGTCTGTGATCCCTGATCCTAATTTTGTGATCCATTATCTTAAGTCTGTAATCTCTACTTCTAAGCCTGTGCTCCCTAAAAACCCTCAAAAACTGCGATCTCTAAAACTAATATCTATCCTTGTGTATTCCAGGAGAAAAATGACATATTAGAGTCACAATATATAAGTATTGCACATCATAAACTTCTATCTTGTGATCCGTCATCTTAAGTCTGTGATCCCTGATCCTAATTTTGTGATCTGTCATCTTAAGTCTGTGATCCCTGATCCTAATTTTGTGATCCGTTATCTTAAGTCAGTGATCCCTGATGCTAATCTTGTGATCCGTTATCTTAAGTCTGTGATCCCTGATCCTAATTTTGTGATCTGTCATCTTAAGTCTGTGATCCCTGATCCTAATTTTGTGATCCGTTATCTTAAGTCAGTGATCCCTGATGCTAATCTTGTGATCCGTTATCTTAAGTCTGTGATCCCTGATCCTAATTTTGTGATCCGTTATCTCAAGTCTGTGATCCCTGATCCTAATTTTGTGATCCGTTATCTTAAGTCTGTGATCCCTGATCCTAATCTTGTGATCCGTTATCTTAAGTCTGTGATCCCTGATCCTAATCTTGTGATCCGTTATCTTAAGTCTGTGATCCCTGATCCTAATCTTGTGATCCGTTATCTTAAGTCTGTGATCCCTGATCCTAATTTTGTGATCCGTTATCTTAAGTCTGTGATCCCTGATCCTAATCGTGTGATCCGTTATCTTACGTCTGTGATCCCTGATCCTGATTTTGTGATCCGTTATCTTAAGTCTGTGATCCCTGATCCTAATTTTGTGATCCGTTATCTTAAGTCAGTGATCCCTGATGCTAATCTTGTGATCCGTTATCTTAAGTCTGTGATCCCTGATCCTAATTTTGTGATCCGTTATCTTAAGTCTGTGATCCCTGATCCTAATCTTGTGATCCGTTATCTTAAGTCTGTGATCCCTGATCCTAATTTTGTGATCCGTTATCTGAAGTCTGTGATCCCTGATCCTAATTTTGTGATCCGTTATCGTAAGTCTGTGATCCCTGATCCTAATCTTGTGATCCGTTATCTTAAGTCTGTGATCCCTGATCCTAATTTTGTGATCCGTTATCTTAAGTCTGTGATCCCTGATCCTAATTTTGTGATCCGTTATCTTAAGTCTGTGATACCTGATCCTAATCTTGTGATCCGTTATCTTAAGTCTGTGATCCCTGATCCTAATTTTGTGATCCGTTATCTTAAGTCTGTGATCCCTGATCCTAATTTTGTGATCCGTTATCTTAAGTCTGTGATGATCCCTGATCCTAATCTTGTGTCCATTATCTTAAGTCTGTAATCTCTACTTCTAAGCCTGTGCTCCCTAAAAACCCTCAAAAACTGTGATCTCTAAAACTAATATCTATCCTTGTGTATTCCAGGAGAAAAATGACATAATAGAGTCACTTGGCAAGAAAGCTATCATAACACATGACATGCTCAACCAACTGCCAGGCATAACTTGTAACAAGATTACTGGCGCTATGTATGCATTCCCAAGGGTCGATCTTCCTGCTAAGGCAATCGAAAAAGCCAAGGTAAACATGCGGTGCCTCTTTGTAATGAAGGCTGGTACTCACTGGTAACATAAGAATATATGGAATCTATATGGTGGCTAATGTGTACTAGACGTATATTTTGTGATGGTGAAATGACTAAAGACCATGGTGGCGAACCGGTCTGGTGGCAAACCATTCTAATGATAAAATGACCGCATACCTACGACCCAGTATGGTTATAACATAACTATTAGAGTTCACGCACTAGAAGTGTGCAACATAAATACCACTAAATAGTGCTATTTTAGGCTAATTCTATTGTTTTCTTTTGTTTAATTAGTGCTATTTACTACTAAATAGTGACAACTGTTGCACACCTTTAATGTGTGTCCTTCTAACTATCTATTATTGTTATTTGTTAATGTCAGCGTCAAGGCGTGCACCCAGATTTCCTGTATGCGTACCAACTACTTGAACAAACTGGGATTATGGTTATTAATGGTGATGGCTTTGGGCAAAAACCAGGGACATATCACTTTAGGTATAGATACAACTGTAATTCGTTAAACGTTGAATTATCTAGCTTTCCATTCGTCATGGAATACTGCAGGAAAGTAGAAGTGTTTATATGTATTGCATAATTTTTGTCATTCAATCCTTCAGTTAATTCCTACATCAATTTGCGTTCATTCGTCTACTCGTTTGTTAATTTTATTCATTCATTCGTTCATTAATGCATTCGTTCATTTATTTATTCGTTCATTCATTTATTCGTTCATTCATTCATTCCTTCACTCATTCCTTCGTTCAATCATTCGTTCATTCATTAATTCGTTCATTCATTCATTTGTTCATTCATTCGCTCATTAATTCATTAATTCATTCGTTCGTTCATTCATTCGTTCATTCGTTCACTCATTCGTTCATTTATTCGGTCATTAATTCGTTCATTCATTCATTCGTTCATTAAGTAATTAATTAATTCATTAATTCGTTCATTCATTCATTCGTTCATTTATTTATTAATTTCATACACAACGTATATTCTTATATGTGTAATGTTTGTGTCTGTTACAGGATTACTACACTACCACCGATGGAAGATGCTGTACCAATGTTTGAAAAAATCAAGAAATTCCATAATGAATTTATGGAGAAATACTCTTAGCATATGATCTAACTAACGCGACATTGTCAACAATGCAATTGCTGATTGATTTTTTGAATACAATAAAACAAAATGATTTATATTTTTAACGGTGCACTGTATCGACCAAAGGCAAAGAACTCAAAATCACGTCCAAATCGACCAAATGCAAAGGCTATAGTGCCCATGCAAATGATCAAAATCACGCCAAAATCGACTAAATAAAAAGGCTATATATAGTCCATGCAAGGTGCTCAAAATCGACCAAACCCAAAGGTTATAGGACCTAAAGTTCATGCAAAATGATCAAAAGCATTCCAAAATCGACTAAAACCAAAGGCTATAGTCCATGCAAAATCATCAAAATCACCCAAAAATGGACCAAATGCAAAGGAAATAGTCCATGCAAAAAGGTCAAAATCGCGCCAAAATTGACTAAATGAAAAGGCAATAATCCATGCAAAAAGCTCAAAATCACGCAGAAATGGACCAAATGCAAAGGTCCATGCAGTCCATACAAAATGCTCAAAATCACGCCAAAATCAACCTTTTTTTTTTAAATCCAAAATGCAGCTCAAAATCCCGACTCGAAATCGAGGATTCGTAAAGTTAATTAAAGCGCGAATGATGACCGAGTTGTGTACGATTATTTGATAAATAAAACAAACACACACTAGTTTTATAATTTAATTTACCTATAAGGATACAAGTATTCATGATATATTCACAAAATAATATTACTTTCCCTTTTATATTTTGCTGTACAATAATTTCCTCTATAGATATATAACACAATAAAATACGTCGTTTTTACCCCGTACAAATGCCTCTTCGGAGATGAAAACATACTGAACGAAGCATTGAAACTTTATCGTACATTTAATAATGGTGCAAGCAATTAATTTGTAGTTTGCAACCATTCTTTTGGAAATCAAAGCACAGAAGAATGGAACACATCTTGGGCGGCAAACCTTTATAGTCACTAATGTGAAGCCTTTTATTCAACTTTCTGCAAGATGGTTGCTGTGACGTACAACAACTTTTTACATGTAGCCGCAAACTGTCAACATTATCTCGTGAAATACTTTTTTTATATAGCACAAAATAATGCTGTTAAGAATATAAGAAGGCTAAAGGTTACTTAAATTTTCACGGTTGTATCGTTTGTGTGTTTTTGTTGTTGTTGCTTTGTTTGCAACACCGTCACTTTCCAGTTTCGTAAAAAATGTCTTAGGTCCTGTTTATATGACGCGAGCTAGCCCGGTTTAGCGGGCTGCTTTCTTTTGTGTTCAAGATATCAGATAAATAATAAAAGTATGATAAAAATTGCCGAACTGGAATCAGAGGAGCTCAGCTAATGAGCATTACACGTAGACATGTACACTAAGGTGCCCAACAAGCACAAAGACGCATCAAAGATGCTCTCTAAACGAAAAGTAAAACATTCACGATAACCAGCTGATCGAACTCTGATTTTGTGCATCACAACGTACATTCCCACGTGCAATGCTCATTAGCAGAGCTCCTCTGGCTCATTAGCAATTTTTAGAAACATCATTAGCATGAGATAGCTTGTTAGGGACGGACCATTAGAAATTTGAGGGGGGAATTGGGCAATTTTTTTGTGCAGGATATTTTTCCCCCATGTGATAGTTGTGCAGGATATTTTCTTCCTCCCTGCTCGATATTTTTTATTTGCACATTTGGCGTGCACGATATTTTTTTCTGTTTAAGGCTTTGCTCGACATTTTTTTGGTATTTGCCCACCACCCCCCCCCCCCCCCTCAAATATCAAATGGTCCGTCCCTTAGTTATATTTGTTACGTGATGATTTTTCTCCAACAGTTTTATTTGCGCTTTGTCGATGAGAGGCAATTTGTACAAAAATGAAGTACAGGTCCATTGTGCGACACTGGCAGTTCAACAAGATAAAGAATTTGTGGACATTAGCGCATGTCAAAAAAGCGAAAGCACAAACTTTGAACAAAAACGACTACGCTTGACCACTATTGAAGCCAAGGTCTACTGAATATTTTTCACTGTTCACTTGAACAGCATTAAACAAGATGGCGAAACGGTAAAATATTATGTGGATGAACTCGGTCGTGTACAGTTACTGAATAGAGGTTAAGTTGCGATGACGACACGAGTTCGAATACGAAATTGACGGACAAATTATAAAATACTTTTATATTAGTTCCATGCAGTGAAAATATCTCATAAAAGTGGTCTTTTGACATACATTGTGCGACTCAAAATATTTGCATGATTTGATTTTCATTTGTCTATTTGTATTCGTCGTCAAACTTAACCTCTCTAAAGCCTGTTTCCATATATTAATCGCAAACGATCGAGAACGGTCGCGATCGATCGAATAGAATTTCGATTACAGGGAAACCAACGTTGTTTTCGATCCTACGACGGTTTTCGATCCATATATGATCGCGATCGAAATCGTTCAAAAACGGTCGTAAGATCAAAAAACTTTGGTTTCCCCAAAATCGAAATTTGTTTTTGATCGTTTGCGACCGTTCTCAATCGTTTGCGATTACAGTGAAACCCCTCTATACCGGACCCTCGATATACCGAAATTCTCTTTAAACCAAACAACTTTTTTTGGTCCAGAATTCAACTTTTTCAAATATCTCTTGTAAAATTAACCTCAGTAAACCGGAACCCCCTCCAAACCGGACATTTTCTTTGGTCCCAGTACTGTCCGGAATGGAGGGTTTCCACTGTATATGAAAACCTCTCTAATATTTCACGGTTTCTGACATGCAGGGCTTTACATAGAAGAGGAGGTACTCCTCTCGTTTTACACATCGACGGAAACTTTTACAATTCCTGTTTTCACTACAACTTCAACGAAAAACTCTCGTTTTTTATCACAAGCTGTATTCGATATAAAAAAAGTAAACTCCTTGAAGACTCTGAGCAATGAGAAGTGCTATTGATTTTGCCAAAGCTTGTATAAAACACAAAAATACAATTTGTCAAGCTTAGCATTATAGGGACTATATTTCAAAAGTGCGCACGACTATATCTGAAGTCCAAAGAAAAACATTGTCCAGCCCCCTCCCCCTCAAATATCTAATGTTCTCTGTCTTCAGGTCTAACGGAAAATAAGGAAATATTTTGTTCTGTGTTGTAATTGTTTAGCAAAAAAGTAAACGATTCCCTTTTCGCGATTAAAAAAAGATGATTGTCCAGCTATGATATCATAGCAAAGTTGAGAGGCGATTTTTTAGCCCATTCTAGTATTTTGTAGATGTTTTTTATATATCTTAGTGGACATTTTCCTTATTAATTTTCATTTCCATCTTCCGTGGCTATTATTATTCATGGCAACTTTCATAGGAACTTTTCAGGCAATTTTTCATGGATATTTCATGATCACTTTCCAAGGGCATTTTTTGTGGACGTTTTTCATGCGCTTTGAATTTTAGTGTGCATTTTCCATGGACTTTTGTCACGTTCTATGCCTTTGGCTAAATTCACTTGTCATAAACAGAACACTTTGGCTAGATGGGAGAAAATAATTTCCTTTTCTTGTAATGACAGGAAAGTGCTTCATTACCATGAAAATATATTGTCTATTTGCAAACTTTACGTTCAGGAACCACTAAGAATACATTGACAACCATCATCGATCACTGTCTACACCTTATTTAACTGCCTCGGGGAAATTATAATCACTAACAAAGCACTTGGAATGCGAATCGCGTACAGCATTCTGGGAGGTGCTCCAATATATTTAAAATTGAACTTTCTAGTATTGGAAACAATGCGTTTAAACGCTACAGAAGTCGTCGTATAGAAATAGTTGCGTGAATGCTGCACAATTCCGTAGAAAGCAAAGTTTTCACCTTGTATTTTTGTTATACTTAATACTGACACAGTTTACGCAGCACAGAAGTCTGTTATTTTCCACCAATAAGGACATCAATCAAAAAAATAGTTTTCTTGCGTAAATCATGCGTAGTAGCATTATACGGATGTCGATCATTGTCGATGTACCGTTTCATTGGTAAATCTTTGGCAACTGTGTTACGTTCCGTAGCGGTATACATAATACATACATCAACATATCAACGGTTAATATTGTATAGCGAGCACAATTACATTATGTAACTGTCTTGCGTAGTTCAGTTACGGTTAACAACGTAACGTAGCTTCTGTACAATTTAATTGTATAAGTCTTGCGTAGTGGCTATCTACGGTAAATATTGTAGCGAGCACAATTTTATTACGTAAGTCTTGTGTAGTTTAGTTGCGCTTAACATCTTTTCGTAACACCTTCATTGCGTAGGATCTTAAAAGTTCAGCTACGGCTAATAGTTCACGTAGCGCGGGCTTAGCTTCCTGGCGAAAAGACTTCTTCGCCTTTGTCTTCTGCATTACTCAAAGACATGCACTCCAGAGGGTTAACGTGTTTGAATGACGGCGTTCTCGGAAAAGACTTCAAACTTAACGTCTCGCTAAACCTGTGCGAAAACCTCCGAGGACCGCTGCCGGATCTCTCACGGGAAATCAATATTGAAGTTGTCGCCTTTGCGGAGAAAGTCTTGCTGCGTCGTGTAGGGTTACGGAAGACGAGCGCGGTAAAATCACGCCGAAAGTTATCACTGAGTAAAACGTAAATGATTGGATTGACAGCACTGTTGAAGTTTCCCAACCAGAACGAGAAGTACGGTATACCTCGTGGTAATCGTAACAGAATGTCGTATCGCATCGTAGCCACATAATGCATGAGGTGTGTCGGTAGCCAACAGATCGCAAAGACCGCTAATAGAGTGATCAACATCCTGACAGCCTTGTGTCGTACTCGGACTGCAACCTCCCTCGACGCGCCGTGCGATTCACCAGGCATTCGACTGCGCGCTAGACGATAGACGATGATGGAGTTAAGACCTGCGATGAGTACCACGGGGACAGCATACAGGATAATGAACAGAATTAAGTAGTGTATTTTCATGAATTTTTGAGGTGTTTCGTGGCCCATCCACATGGTACATAACCAGATTCCTTTGCTCTCGTGGTAAACATTCTTGTACAGTATGACGTAAGGTATCATCATGACGAACGCCAACACCCATATCCACATGGAAACAACTCGAGGTCGACTCAGCAGCTTGCCTTTCAGAGGGTAACATATTGCAAAGAATCGCTCACACGAAATAAACAATATCGTTAATATAGACGCAGCGATGGTTACCACAAAACCATAGTTGGAGACTTTACAAAACACATCACCAGCCACCCCAGCAACAAAGCTTTTTCTGTAAAGATGCATGAAGTTCAGAGGCGTTACCATGACGACCAGCATAAGGTCAGCGAAACACATGTTCATGATAAGGAGATTCATGGTATTTCTAAAACTGCGCCTGCGATACACGATGAATAGACCCAGCGCGTTGCCAGGGACGGCTATGAGAAATGTGGTGACGTAGGCTATCGTCAAGGAGACGAGGAGGCCGTTTGGTAGGTTGGTGAGCGGTCGCAAAGTCGAGTTGACTGCTAAAAAGAGAAAGAAAGAAAGAAAGAGAAATGGAGTTGATTCAAATTCATCATTCAGGTAAACAAATACTATACATAATTTGCTCATCAGGGCCCCTACTGGATACGCGTGGATTTCACAGGGGTCGTATGTATGAAGCCTGAATAAAGTTAAGTTATCTACTGAATAGATATCTTTGGAATTTATCCACTGGATAGGAATTTACACGGTGGATAGCACAATGCAGGTTTCGTGCAACATTGTACTTGATATCAGGCATGGAATAAAGAAAGTCGACTGTGAATGTTTTAGTTTGCGTTCATAGGCGCTTGGTCGAATCATGGCGAAAACAGACTAGACAACCGTAAGCTAAGCAAGCAAAGACAATCTTTATAAGTTTAACCCAAGAGTGACGGAATACGAACAAATGAATACTCTCCGCACTGGGAACGCAAAGCAAAACACAAAGCAAATGGTTTGTGACGAAAGAGGTTTCTTTTGAAAGCACGATTTACAAAATGAAGAAGACAAAAATGGACAAAGACTAAAGACACTGAGGAAAGAAAAAAAGACTGAGGACGATTAAGAAGAACAAAAAAAAAAAAAAAAAAAAAAAAAGACGGAAGAAGATGAAGAAGCGGAAGAAGATTAAATATGACTTAGTGAAACAACAGAACATAAAGAAGAAAGTTAGCGGAAAAGAGAAAGAAGACAAATAGGGAAAAGTACAAAAAGAGAAATAAAACAACAACAAAAAGAGTTACAGGAGCAAGAAAATCCACAAACCCATGAAAAGAGAAAAAAGAAAAAAAGCTAAAATATCACAACAAAAGAGACGACATATACAACACTGACATGCATTTTCAAACCCCAACAAAACTCGCACAAGATGTCGGATGATCATATAGAACTTACCAATACCTCCAGATGTAGTATTATTCATTTTAAAACCAAATTAACTTTCGCACAAGTGTTGCCAAATAATCGACTTCTTCACGGCTTCAAACCTCCAAAAGTACAGACAACGGAATTGAAACTTTCGGATATCCAGTCTGCAAAGTAAACGGAAAATCATACCACACAGTGAACTAAACAAACTAAAACTCATTAAAAGGAAAACTTTTTTTGAGATGCTTAAGGTAACAGGGGACAAAACCGAGGTCACTTTTTAAAAGTCACGTAGCAAGCACAGTTTAGAAGTTAACCCTAGAAAAGTATATATTTTCTGAAAGCTTAAAGAACATAAAATGTGGCTGTGTAGTTTATATGATTGATTAAGTTTTAATAAGTAACTTATTAAATTTTGAACAAAAAAAGAGCGGTCATTTTTAAAAACTTTATTCTCAGTCAAACATTACTTAATCAATGAGAAAAGTATTTCAGCCTGTTACCAAACTCATCAATTTAAAAACCGTGTCTCACTTTTTTGATTTAGATCTTTGTTAATTTTTAATTGATTTTTGATCATTTTTTGGTGATTTTTTTCCTAAAAAAATCAATTTTTTGAACATTTTTTATGTTATCTCTAAAACGAAAAACCATGTTACAAAAATGAGACACGGTTTTTAAGTTGATGAGTTTTGTAAGAAGGCAAAATAGTTTTCATGATGATTAAGTAATTTTTGGTGGAGAATAAAGTTTTTAAAAATGACAGCTAAATATTTGTTCAAAATTTAATACGTTACTTATTAAAACTTAATCAACCATACAAACTACACAGTCACATTATTTGTTCTTTTAGCTTTCAGAAAATATATGCTTTTCTAGGGTTAACTTCTAAACTTTACTTGTTACGTGACTTTCAAAAAGTCATATCGATTTTGTCCCCTGCTACCTTAAGACTAAATCAAATAATCACTTTATGAGGAAATGTTAAGATGACAGGAGAGAGAGTCAACAATGTTGAAAATGTAATTTTACATGGTTCGTATGTCGCTTAAGGCAAAAAGTGTACAAATCCATAAAAAGAGAGAGAGAGAAAGAGAGAGAAAGAACCACGAAGGATAGGACTTTCCCGTGGTGAACATTCTTTTTTACTCAAATGAAAATCCTGAAATGTCACAGTTTTGTCAAGATAAACATTTTGCAGCGACGCAAGCATTTCAGGCCGATGGATATACGCAAAACACAAATAAATAAATACATACATAAATGAATGAATAAATGAATAAAGAGACAAACGCAGATAAACAAATAAAGACAGAAAGGAAGACAGAAAGAAAGGAGAGAGAATGGGAGAAATAAAGAAAAAGACAAACGCAGATAAACAAATAAAGAAATAAGTAAGTTTGTTCATTGTAAAAATAATGTCATTTAAAATTCCTCTTCGACTATCGATAATACGACATCTTTCTTGAATCACCAAAATTCTCACAACAGTGTTAGACAATAATTGTGACACGACAGTAAAAAAAAGTCTCAAGAAAGGCGTGTAGTTTTCAAAGCTCTCCTCACAAAAAGATATTCTTGAAACAGAGCAATGACAAGGATAAAATACAATGAGCAATGACAAGGACTGTCAGATTAGAGAAGAGAAGCAACTCGACGACTTGAAAGCTCTTGACAGTCGAAAAAAGTTAGTTGTGTCAAAAATATTATTTAATTTTTCGTTCATTTATTTATACATCCATCCAACATCCAACCATTCTTTTATTCATTATCATCCATTTTCTCGTTCGTTCAATTATTACTATATTACTTTCATTGGTTTTTTTATTCAATTATCCATCATCGTTTGAATTCAAACAGGTTCGAGACTCCCCCCAAAAATCGTGTGCTTAATCGTCTAATCTCACTCTAGAAGAACGAAAACCTAAAAGTCAAAAAGAAGCAATAGTGGAACAAAAGAAAATACGAAAAAAAACACTTGACAAAATCACCCTCTCTAAACCACAT
The DNA here is from genome assembly GCA_918843875.1 of Diadumene lineata. Taxonomy (NCBI): domain Eukaryota; kingdom Metazoa; phylum Cnidaria; class Anthozoa; order Actiniaria; family Diadumenidae; genus Diadumene; species Diadumene lineata. The sequence goes on along the minus strand of OU974078.1, from coordinate 11,454,521 downwards.
CTGTATTTACACTCTTAGACAAAACCCCTATCAATATGGATCTAAAGAACTAAGCCATTAAAATCCCGAACTAGTACTCCTGCTTGAAGAAAAGCTACTTCAACGCTGTCTCAAAGACAATAATCGATATTGAAAGCGATCGAAAATAGCCAATCATGAGCACTGTTTTTATGCAGAATTCGACCATCTTGGAAAAAGATCTCTTGTCACTTGGCTCTTGATCAAAAGTCGTTCAGATAATTATTTACTTGTTGAAGATCGAATTTGGCTTTGTTCGTCATGCTGAGTGTTTAGATTATTCGAATTATCTCGAATTATCCTACATAATACAACTTGCAAAGATAACTAGAAACACCACTTTTTGAAGTGCGGACTGTCCTGCTAAATTGTTCGAACTTGACATTTCCCAAGTTGTTAAAATTGAAAGACACGAAAAAAGTACAAATAAAAGTCAACAAAGGAACGCATGCAAGGTCAAAAAAGAGAAATATCTGTATACAGACAAGTAAATGAAAGAGCAAATGAATGAATGAATGAATGAATGAATGAATGAATGAATGAATGAATTAGAAAGTGAACGGACGAACGAACGAATTAATGAACAATCAAACGAATGAATAGAGAGTGAATGATCGAAGAAGTGAATGAATGGTTAGATGAATGAAAGAATTAAAAAAATGAAAGAAATGACGAAATTCAAGGGAAATAGACTGTAAGAACAAAAGAAACCTTACCAAAACACAGTACTGAAATCTTGAACCTAATTAAGCACGTTTTAAGTTTTCAATTTTCATTTAAATGATAAAAAGCGAAAGAGGGAAAACAAAACATCATAAACAAACACAATATGTTGTTCTGATAAAGAAAAACACGATTTCTCTCAAGTAGAGACTTATAAGATTCTTTCGATTTGGTACATGATCGATTATCAATTCGAACAGAGAAACTGATATTAATGTTGTTGCTTTTGCTGAGATTGGTGAAAAATCTCGTTTTGATTATTTAACTTTTTTTTTAATCTATGGCGTGTGGAATTTTCACGACGTTTCAGTGAAGTTTAGTTTAGATTTGTACCGTGCATTTTAAGCGCCCACTGAAAATCACGTATATATAGTGGTGAATCGACTACCTCATTAAATATTATCAACACATATAATTAACCACACATTTCCACAATTCAAAGTTATTTAATGACGATTTTTCAAGTATAGCCAAAACTATTGATGTCATGTGTTAATATAGTAACAACACGAAAACACTTTCGATAGATACACCATTACTCATTAGACAATTCGTCGTGTGATGTCATTATATGTGAGATTTAGAGCCTGAAGTTTTAAACAATCGAGAGCAACACTCTTAGAAACAGACAGTGCAGATAAGTAGGAATGATCTGCCTCTGGAGTCTATGTAGTTTTTTTTTCATATCATCTTTTTTTTCTTGCTGGATCGCCTATTTATTGTCTGGTATTTATCCATTTCTTGTTAAAATCTCCTTCCTACCTTCCTTATTTACGTATTTATCTACCTACCAACTATCCATTTATTTATTCATTCATTCATTTATTTCTTTATTTATTCCTTCATTCATTCTGTTATTCCGAGTTCCTTCATTTATTCATCTATTCATCCATCTATTCATTCATTCATTTATTCATTCATTCATTCAGTCAATTATTCATTCGTTCATCCATCCATCCATCCATCCATCCATCCATCCATCCATCCATCCATCCATCCATCCATCCATCCATCCATCCATCCATCCATCCATCCATCCATCCATTCATTCATTCATTCATCCATTCATTCATCCATTCATTCATCCATCCATTCATTCATCCATCTATTCACTCATTCCTTTATTCATAAATCCATCCATCCATTCATTCATCCATCCATTCCTTTATTCATTCATTTACTAAATCATGTCAGTAGTCAGTGTTTCTTTCACCTCTTTGCAGCAATTATTTCTCTCCTCCTTCGCCTCTGTAATCTTATCAACTCGGCAATCTCAATCAATGTTTTACTTCCACCGATACTATCTATCTATACGTTTTTCCTATTTAGCAGTTCCTCTTTTTTTTGCGCTCATGTTTTTTCATAATTTGTTGGTGCTGTTTTTTATGCTGTTATTCAACATCAGAAACGAGCGGTTTTTATTAGAAAAACATTTCAGCATATCTTTATCGGGCACCTAATAAAGCTTTAAATCATTCTAACATTTTTTAGTCTTTTTTTAGCTGTTTCTATTGATACTATAAAAAAAATAAAATCAGCAATGTGCGTTTGAAACAGACGATTTGATTAATTTGATTAATTGTCTTTGTCTTCTGTGTTTTACCATTTCTCAAAAGTTAGAAATACTCTTTCCTGAGTATACGCTATCTTTTGTTATTGTATTTTAATTTCATTTCACTTTTTTAGAGCTGATAAGGGCCATTCAAATATAAGCGTCATTTTCCTTTTTTTTATGTGTTTTAGCTTTTCCTGGATTTGTTGAGTCACCAAATTAAAGATCCCATAGAATCACGTATTCCATTCAACTTTTGTTGATAATCCTCAAAGTATCATTTGCCGCCCTTATGGACGAGTATCCTGCTTTTGCCGTGTATCCTATTTTCCATTTGTTTCCGTGTGCTTTGGGTCTTTTACGTGAACGTTTTATTGCTTTGATCTTTTCCTTCTTTCACAACATAGTACTGATCTCAAACGATTATAATATTCATTTGTTTACCTACAACTGAAGAATTTAAATAAAATTATCAACGTTCTTTGGTGGAGAAATTTCTCGAAATTGTACAATTAATTCATTATGTTTTTTCCAAATAATTGATAATATTATTCAGTATTATTATTTAAAACAACATAAAAAACACTGAATAATTTAATTTATGTTGTTTTAATCCTTAGCGTTGTTTTTGAGCTTTTTCGTGCAAATTTAATTGAGCTTAGTTCAATTCGTAGATAGTAATCTAAAAAAAAATTCAATCTTTTTATCGATATCAGTTTTATAATTAGTGAAGTAAATTTGAATTTGTAAAGGAATATGCTAAAAAATTGACATACATTTAAAGAAACGCTCCTTTATACTAAAATTTAGAAAGAAAAACTTTAAGAAAGAAGAAATGTGACTTTTCCATTTTTTGATCATAATTTATTGATTTTTTAATAGTAAAATTTAGCTTTTTATTCTTCAATTATATTGTTCTTTTCATTTTCAAAAATAAACATTATTTGCATAAACTCAATTAATCTACAAATAACCAAACTTTATTCTTTCAATTAATTTTTAATTAATTAGTAATATTCTGTTTAAATTTGACTAAAAAATTCCAAGGAGAAAATCTCATTGGACTGATTTTTTGTGTGGGTTTTGATGACTGTTTTTTTTTCTGGTTCAAACATCGATTAAATTATTTTAGTATTCACCTTTTAAAATCGTAATGCAATATTTTTCGAATATGATATGAAAAGGTCTTTGCCAATAAATCACTTCGAAAATTCTGGTCTTCAACGTTTCTTCGTTTTTTTTTCGTTTTCTTCTTCGAGTTTTTTTTTGAAAGTTTTTAAAATAAAACTATTTAATTGAATGAATGAATAGTCCTCTTATCCGGAACAAATTAGCCAATTTTAAACAGGAAAAGTTGACACAAAATTCATCCATTATTTGTTCAACTTAAAGCACTGCGTTTTTTTAAACACGAAAAAATTACACGAAAAAGTTTGGTGTTTACACAAAATATCATATATCATATTTCAAGTGAAGTCAATTAAAAAATCTACCTCAAAATCTGTTACTTGACGTTTCTGCAAAAAAATAGCAAAAAGTTGTATTAGTTTTATAAATTAAGTCAAAAAGAAAAAAAAATGTTTACTTTTAGAATAATCATTAAAAGACAAACAAAAAAACAATAATTAGCGATTCAAATGCAATTTATCAATTGTTTTAATATAACCAACTTTTCTGCAAGTTTTCTGCTTTTTTTTTTTCTACAGCTACCTTTTTAAAACAACAAAAAGTCTGTTGAACGCACCAAAATCATGTACAATAAAATTAAGAAAAACAACAAAAAATATCCAACCAAATAATATACCGTAAAATCCAACCGTGCGTCAGGCGCTCAGCTCCACACCAACTGCCTCTGACAATGGCAGGATCTATTTATACTCGTGCAATCAAATACATCGGAAATATAAAAGACAACTAAAAATTAAATATGACTGAGCAATACAGGCAATCTTGCTCTACACTGCTTCAACTTTAAACCAACCAAAATTCAACAACAAGCACGGCTTATACGCCATGATACTTTTATCCAATCAGGGTTTTGTTTCACGATGACGTAATCTAAGTAACAAGCCAATCAGTAGCCAACGTTTTAGGAAGCTTTTGAGAATGTCAGATTCAGAAATATATTAAGCTAGATCAACAAGTTTTTTTGAAAGATTTCTTTTTTTAGGAAGTAGCTAAGTGAGTGAACAAAAGAGACACTTTTGGAGTGAGTAAATGCTTAAGAAGTGTCTTTTGTTGGATATTTAACAACAACTTTTGTAAAAGGATAGATGCCTTGAATTATATTCATCTATATTGGAATTTATAGCTAGTATTCAAATGTTATGCTTCTTGCTAGGAATGAAACCATGCTATTATATCAAAATGTAATTAGTGAATATCACATTTTTTTTTTATTGTTGAAGTTCTAAACGATAATAAAGTTATCTATAAATCATATGTGACCGACTGCAAAACCCGTTATCGAATCACCAATACTTTCACTTTCACTGCTATTTCTAATTGAAATCTTTGTTTATTGAGTGGCAGATACATCAGCTAGATCACTATTAAAAAAAAGGTTTTCTCGTTATGAAACCCCACTGGATGCACAAAAAAAACCCGATGGCAAGTTGTCAACGTACTCGGGGAACTGGGATGGACCAAATGGCAATCTGGGCAAATAACCGAGATTGAGATACTACGTTCGGCCAGAGGGGCATCAAAAAACTAGAAAACCTGCTACAAACACCACATTTACCACCATCATTATCATCATCATCATTACCATCATCATTGTCAACGCTATCTTCACGATCACAACTAGTCCACAGTTACATCAACACCACCAAATGAAAATCAATGCCTTGATCTCACACCAATTTCTATTTTATCAACTCCCTTTGTCGTTGCGAAAAAAAAAGCAATCGAACTTGGCTTGTCACTACAGTTAATTTATCTCTATTGTCACCTTAAATTCCACCCATCGATTTCACAATGATAAACATGTCAGAACAGTCTATCTACTCCGACGTCAGTCTTGATTTTACTAAACAAATTTTACATGCAGATAATTCAGTGATAGTATCAAATGTTTTCCTTCGCAGCAGGTTGCAGTGCACAAAAAACTGATGTTGAACTCTGATAAGCAAATTGACATTAATATTTGGAAAAAGTACGTGTATTTCCTACGTTTTGATAGTATTCATGTAATATGGTATTTAAAACTATTCATCCATTCATCCATTCATCCATTCATCCATCCATCCATCCATCCATCCATCCATCCATCCATCCATCCATCCATTCATCCATCCATCCATTCATTCATTCGCTCACTCACACACACACACTCATTCACTCACTCACTCACTCACTCATTCATTCATTCACTTACTCACTCACTCATTCATTGCTTTGTTCTTTCATTTTTTCTCCTATTCATTTGTTCATCTATTAACTCATTTCAATATTCTATAAATTGTTTCGCTTACTTATTTTTTACTCATGTATTCAAAAAAAGCATATACTCATTTACTTAATTTCTCACAGTCTATAAATCATGTCGTCTACTCCTAAAAACCAATTACCGATCAATATCACTTTTCTTTTTCTCTCTCAGAGTCGTATTATGCATTAACCTACGCAATCACACACAATTGCGAAATGGATTTCTATGAAATTCGAGCTAACATCGATCACCTCATGGTGCAAATACAACATTACACTTTTGAGGCTGATAACGTCTGTGTGTGCGCAGAAATTAAAATTAATAAGATACCGTAAGATTTTCATTAACGTTTTCAAGTCAAAGCTAAACACTCATTTACTTGAACTTAGCTATTAATTAATGACATTTTGACTTTTTATATTTTTGTATATGCTATGTTTTATATATACACTCTTTCTATAATTTTTTAAATTTCTGTTTACTTTGAATTTTATCATTGTAAAAAACATTGAGTTTTTAGAAATGCATTTTTTTAGTTATTATCATTATTATTAATTTTACCTCGCTGAAATTCAGTGATTGAATTTGGTGGGTGGTGTGTGTGTGTGTGTGTGTGTGTGTGTGGGGGGGGGGGGGGGGGGGGGGGTTGTGGACATTTTCCCTTGCACCGTTGAAAATGCAAAAATATTTCATGTCGCCGTGTAAAATCGTTTAACATCGGCTTCGTTGACAATAATCTTATCATAATAAGAACCTCAGGAATCATTGCTCCAGGGTTGGGATCGAGTGATGGGAGTGACAAAGTTAGAAAGAGTAACTGGGTTTAAACCTAGCCTCCCCCCCCCCCCCTCCCCCAACCCATTACGCCGCTTGTTTCTGAAAATGATAATATATTTTTCGTTATATTGCATTCTGTGATTGTTAAATTGGAACCCATATCATAGATGACCTAGTTAAACACTATTCACAAACGTGTCCAACATCGTTCAAGTATGATTTATATTCGCTGTAAGCGGAGAGGATATTGGATTTTGTTCCGCTTTAGAAGAAAATTACAGGTCACCAGAATTAATCTAATAACGAGCAAAAAGTTAACGGAAATAACAGCAAATTAGTGCAGCGAAACTGGATTTTATAGGAAGTTTCATAACTTGAGGGTTTATGGATGCATTAAATGAAAAAAAAAACGACATTATATTGTTAAATGTAATTATTAACAATGTTAAAAAAATCACAAGGATTAATATTACTGAAAGAAACAATTGTGTGAAAACTGAAAAAGTTGCGCGTTCAGAATATCTTCATATCATTTTTTTCATCCATCACTATCGGTTTATTGATCTGTACATTCATTAATTAATTCATCCATCCATCCATTCATTTATTCATATATTCATTCATTCATTCATTCATTCATTCGTTTGCTCATTTATTCATTCATCTATTCATCCATCCAGCCATTTATTACCTCATTCATTCATTCATTCATTCATCCATTCATTCATTCATCCATTCATCCATTCATCCATTCATCCAGCTATTCATCCATCCATCCATTCATTCATTCATTCATTCATTCATCCACTAGTTTATTTATTCATGCATCCATCCATCTATCCACCTATTCAGTCAGCCATTCATTTATATGCCCATTCAATCATCTTGTTGCAATAACAGGTTTGCTATCTTAGATTCACCAGTTATTGCCTTCTCGTACATTATCCTTATTATCGTTTCAACGATCATTCGTCAGTATTATGACCAACTTAAAGTTGCTCTCTGAAATCACATCTCAAGTTTTCATGACCATTGCATTGCTTTTTTATCGATCCATACACCAAAAAAATTCACACACGTTTACAGCCGACCTAGGTAGACCAACTCAAAGACAACTAAAGGTGATTTTTGGCTATATAGACCTTCAGTGTCTTAATGGCCGCCAACTAATTATCACAAACTTTAAAATTGCCGATGTAAGAAAAATAAACTAACCAAAGGATAGACATCCACCTTAAGAATAGCTGGTGATCGTTTGAGAAAAATAGATTAACGTTTTAGGAAGATATAATCATTTGAAAATCAACAACAACGCCAAAACGAGGCTAGAAAGGCCTTCACGAGAAATTTTATACGAATTATTATATTTTCAATAACCGTAACAGAACTTTCTACGCTATTTGTCCATAACAGGGAGACTTTCCATGAATTTATATTAAAGATACTAAAAAGTTTATTATTTTGGAAATAAATGTCAATTTTCCGCCATTTTGACAAAGGTCTATATAGCTGGGAAAAATATCACATTATGCAACAAACTAAAGCAATATTACTGGTTGACTTTGCGAAATGCAGTAAAAATATAACATATAACAGAACAATGTTTTACGTTTTTAGAGTTCCAGCTGACTGCGTTCTTATATAATGGGGTTTTTTCTGTTAAATCAGCCTGGAAGTGTTCTTAAGGTGTACATGTGTAAATGTTTCAACAAAAATAATTATACTGCATATAATTCTAACAGATGAAATCAATGTGCTAGTACAAATATTTTTATCAATGGATGGGACAGGGGTGGTCAGCGATCCAGATGATAAACAATGTGAAATTGTCTTTAATTTCACTTAAAAAAAAATTATTTTTCATGCTGATTGCATGTGCTCTTTTTTGTATGGTTATCATTCGACCAGATTTTAACCCGTTCTTATTTGCTGTTTTTTTTAACTGTCTGAAAACCAGTGAATGATTTCTTACAACAAAAACACAGTAAATTCCTTTGTCCTTACCATAAATCAATAGGCTTGGTATGGAAAGAAAGGAGGAATACAAGTTGTTACAATCTACTATTTTGATCATGTTAATTGGGAAAATGGGAGAGTATACATATACACGATTAACTGGATAAATTATTAGGAATCAGCCAACATTTGAAAGACCAATGGAAATTGGACAATTAACTTCCCATCAATTCAACAAACAAACAAGTAAATAAAGAAAACGAAGAAGCAAGAAAAAAGGAAACCAATCAAAAACACATGATATGAACAAGCAAAGGTATAAAAGCAATAAAAAATACCTCAAAAATATGTTGTCGATGTTGTCCAGCCTAACCACCATTCACAACATCGCCTTGTCATTTAATAACAAACCCAGACTACAACTAACAATCGAACTAATTTCCACACCGCGTCTAAGACACCGGAAAAAAACCCCGTTAATTTCCATCGATTTTTCTGAGATAGCTCTACTAGTGTTATCGATCAAAGTCCTATTGGTTCAATTGCACCTTGCTCCAGGCGAGCGATCAACTTTTATTGCTCTAACATTAACAGAATGGTTTCACGCAGTGTTTTATTTGAGAACTAGAGAACTGTCGTGGGTGGTTTGTCAATGATTCTAGGAAATCTTACGCAGATACACAATTACACTACAAACTAATACGGCTGGAAACGAGAGAAAAGCAATACCGGCTTCGTTGACTGCGCACTGCATGGTAGCAATAATAAACACGATTATGTCATCATAACCACCGTTCTAGTAAACTATATCATGCAATAACTATTCAGCCGGGCTTCCATATAATCGCAAACGATCGAGAACGGTCGCAAACGATCGAGAACGGTCACAAACGATCGAGAACGGTCACAAACGATCGAGAACGGTCGCAAACGATCGAGAACGGTCGCAAACGATCGAGAACGGTCGCAAACGATCGAGAACGGTCACAAACGATCGAGAACGGTCGCAAACGATCGAGAACGGTCGCAAACGATCGAGAACGGTCGCAAACGATCGAGAACGGTCGCAAACGATCGGCAATAAAATAATCCGATTTTGGGGAAATTTTTTAACGACGATTTAATGGTTAGAGATTTCTAGTTCGTGATTTATCTGTCAGTGAACACACTAGCTAGCTTGCTGACTATAGAATTCATATGTAGCACTCGGCTGTCGCCTCGTGCTGTAATTGATTTCTCGTTCATTCTATAGCCAGCGCGGGAGTGTATTGACGTGGAAATTCCATATTTTAATCTTCATATCATTTTAAACATCCTCTTAAACCCAGGCGGCATACTCCTGCTAGGATGCACTGTAAATAGCGATGGCACAATAGACCAGTTTCAAGTTGTTCATTGCTCAGGCTAAGCCTCAATTTTAGGTAAATAAACAAAAGAGTCAAGACAAAACCATTGGTATTTATATTGTTTTTGAATTGGTGTATTCCCACGGGATGTACCTCGTACAAAAGAATATATCACATACTATGGAGGTTTAGCCTGAGCAATGAAGAACATGAAACTGGACTATTACAGTAATAACGAAAAACTATATTACACAAGTCATTAAAAGCATGCGAATCTGATTCAACGACACATCTCTTTCACTCAATTACAAATGTACTTTTTCACTTCTACTTATAGATAAAGTCAAACAGTTGATCGATCACAATTTCTTTTAACACCACAGTGATAACTGCGGGGTGCCGCAAGGGCACATACTTGAGCCACCTAATTCATCAAATTGATTCTTTTTGTTTCACCTAAAGTCCCAAAAATATCAAATCAAAAATAATTAAAAAGACTTTTAAACCTCATAAAGAAAAGAAATTGATTCTAATTGATATCATGCATTTTTTGTGTATGAACGATAATCAGATTGTCTGCAATATATACGATAATGCGTTAGTACTTCGAAGTGTTAAAAACGTTAAATGAAATGATATTAATACCTGTTTAGCGACTGTTTTTACTCAATTTAGAAATAGAACTGAAACGAGGCACTGTTTTCATTCTATTAGCAACTATAAAATGATTATTTTTGAAAACCATAAAAAGATTAGCAATAGACAAAAGATTAGCGGCATACCAATCAGCGCGGCGAAACTACTAGACGGTCTTTCAAAAAACACTTGTTCTCTAAATATTACTCCATTTAACTTACATGCAGAAAATAGAGTTACATACAGAAAAGAGTCGTTTTTGGAAGCTAGGATACGGCAGGAAAATTGTTTTTTTTTTTAGAAGCTACGGCTACGATACGATACAGAACTTTTTCCCACTCATACGAAAACGTCTACATAGTACAAAATCTGATTTCTTCCTGAAATATCAGCTTGTATACCTAAAAACAACGTGTCCGAAAAAAACTTTCACCATTTTGTTTATATATCATTTTGTCACGTTATGGTCAAGATACCGCTAAGATAGGGTATGTATTTACAATGGTTTCTAAGAAATTACGGCTACGATAGATACAGTACTGTTTCCCACTCATACGAAAACAACTTTATCTGAAACTTTGAGTATCTGCGTCACATACAAAAGCGTAAAATTTTCTTCTTTTTTTAATTTAACACATAAAATTCGCGGTCCTCCAAAAACTAATTACTTATCAATTTTTATTCCGTTATGAGCAAGATAACGCTCATGACATATTACAATATGTCAAAAAGGAGCGAACTCCATAACTGCAAGTTGAGCGTTTCCAGCGCACTTTAAATGAGAAAAAAACCCGATCCTTCCAAATGTAAGTACACATTAATATCACATACAAACCCGCCAACAAATGTCATATTTGGAAGTCGAAAGAAAGGGACGAACTACTTTAATAATGAACACCCCTCCAGGCTTTCGCCGACGGAAAAGGTTTTTTTGTCGTTGCATGTGAGCCAAGACCTTTTCCTTGGATACCACCAACACATGTCAAAGCAGTTCTGCCCTAACTTTTCACTGCTGTTTTTTGTGTTGTTGGTGTTGATCTATCAACATTATAATAATTTAATGTTTTTCCTCATTATTTCAATTTCCTCGCTACAGTAGTTAACGATCCAAATATCAAAGCGAACTATAAATAATTTTCTTTGATCACTTACTTATCAGAGATCAACTTTGAACCCCATCACTTGTTTAACTATCACGTTCTCTCTCTAAGTTTGAACACTTGCACAGCAATTAATTTTGTAACTTACTTAGTTCACGGTAGTCATCTCTTATCGTTCCAGGCGTCTCACTGAGTAAACATGACTTGGGAATTACTCTCTATGTTTTAAATATTACTTCGTCTTCCTGTTTTTTACGTTTTTGACAGTTACTACCAAAATCAAAGTAAACCGAGGCTGTTGTGTCTGACAACTGAAAAGTAACTTCAAACACCAGTTAATGTATTTAGTGAAACTTTATCACGACCTAAAATAAATCTTATAAGTAAATACAGTAGGTTTTGAAAGGTTGTCCAAGGCGAATGAGCTAAGGTGGAAATGCATTGTTGGTACACACATGAAAACGTGCAAGTACTGAACTTCAAACATCGGTATTTTAGCGAAACCTTATCACGAACTGAAAATAAGTAATAACTATCGTTAGTTTAAAACTGTTGTCCAATATGAAATAGGAAGAGTTAAAACGGATTAAGGGTAAAGATCAACTTGAAATAGTTTTAGCGAAAATTTCCATTACTAAAAATTCGCCCCATTGTAAGAGAATCTGGAATCTAACCAAATTGAGTTTTTGTTTTAATCCAAAATCTTTCACTTTTGAAAAACATCCAAAAAACTGGAATCCGGGATCCAGAATCGTTAAATTTGGAGTCCCGAACAACTTACTGGAATACTTGGAATCAGGAATACTTCACTTGGGATCTGTGATCTAAATCTTAGGATCTGGAATCTAGAACTTGGGGAATCCATGTTCCAAACCCTTGCTAGCTCGATTACCTCGCATGTTGCGATAAACTTTTTAAAAAAAAACTTCAATCGGCTTAAAGACGAATAAGCCATCTAAGCACACACTAAGTGAGTAACCCAAGAGCATTTGAAACGGATAAAAAAATAAAACTGAAAGATACTTGGGGAATCCATATTCCAAACCCTTGCTAGCTCGATTACCTCGCATGTTGCGATAAACTTTTAAAAAAACTTCAATCGGCTTAAAGACGAATAAGCCATCTAAGCACACACTAAGTGAGTAACCCAAGAGCATTTGAAACGGATAAAAAAATAAAACTGAAAGATACTTGGGGAATCCATATTCCAAACCCTTGCTAGCTCGATTACCTCGCATGTTGCGATAAACTTTAAAAAAAACTACAATCGGTGAGCAAGTGACTAAGTGAGTAACCCAAGAGCATTTGAAACGGATAAAAAAATAAAACTGAAAGATAGTCTAAAGCCTTGTTTAAATTCGTGAATGATCGAGAACGGTCGCAAGCGATCGAAAAAAACTTCGATTTTTCGATCCTACGACCGCTTTCGATCCACATACGATCGCGATCGAAATCGTTCAAAAACCGTCGTAGGATCAAAAAACTTTGGTTTCAACAAAATCGAAACTTTTTTAGATCGTTTGCGACTGTTCTCGATCGTTTTCGATTATATGGAAACCAGGCTTATTAGAGAAGCTATACATCAAGTTGAAAAGGGTTGAGTTCAGGAAGTTACTACAGTCCTTTTCAATTATTTGTCTGGCGATACGGAACACAGATAGCGTACACAAGTTATGCCGTAAACCTTCCCAGGAAAAGCAAGAAAGAGCCGTCTTTAAGTGGAAATACGTACTACAGTGTAATAACTTGAGTGCAAAAAAAAAAAACGTAATTTAATACACCGACTACAGAAAAGAACAACAAAAGAAAATGTTATCAGTAGAGTGTAATAAAATGCAGAACCAATCCAACGTTGATAAGACTATGTTAACAAGGGAGTTTAGAAAGATATTATCTCATATTTATAAAATAGTATTTCACTAGTCATCTTCCATATATAAATGTTTACATAACTGAACAAACACACATACAATTAATTTACAAATAGAACTTTCTAGGCAATAGTATACAACTAAGAACGCACTTAGAATGAAGCACAGTATAAAATGCAAATGATTTAAACAACAACAACAACCGTCGACGACAACAAAACATCTAATTGAATGAATAAATAAATAAAGAAATAATTGAATAAATAAATGAATAAATAAATAAATGAATGAATAAATAAGTAAAAAATAAGTAAGTAAATAAATAAACAAGCAAATGAATAAATGAATAAATAAATGAATAAACGAATGAGTGAATGCATAACAAAAGTAACTAAATAAACAAACAAACGAACAAACGAATACACAAAATCTAGAAACTTTCTGAAACAAAAAAACAAAATATAATAAAGAACGACATAAATAACAGACAAAAACAGTTGGGAAAAAAATAAAACTGTGGGCTTAGTTGAATTTGATGTGCAATTTTAGTTCAAATATTGAAAGCCAGATTCAAAGACAAAGTAGAATTCTAAAATACTGTCGTTTAGGCAGTTCAAGTCGTTTTAAACTAGATTGCATGAGCTCGCGTGCCAAGCCAGAACATTCATACTAAAACATTGAAAAAAAAAGGCAAATAGGAATAAGAAAAATACTACTTACTAATGCCTAAGGTGTTAAGCTTGTAGAAAGATCAGTTCTTTTCGCTGAAGCTGTAAAAGGACTGTGTTATGTTTGGTTTTCGGCTCAGTAGCTTAGCTAAGGAAGTCATTTAGACACAACAGCGTTACAATGACGGAACGACATTGAAGAATAAAGTACACAGTGACCTTAAGCCAAAAGGAATCGAAGAAAGAAAACGAAAAGAAAAAAGAAGCCCAAAGGTACAAAGTGCAGCCTATTATGTTTGTGAAAAGTAGTCCGTATTTACTGTGAGACATGTATGAACAGTGTGCAAATATGATTTGGCTTTTTTTTTTTGCTTATAGTTTTGGTCGTTTAGCGAATAAAATATCACTTACATGTGGTTATGTAAATACTACAATATATAAAAAGGACTTTTTTATGATTTGTTTGTTATTGGAAGTTGTAAAGGAGTCGTATTTTGGGCATACTACCACAGGCAGCCCGAGCACAATTGGTATTAGCATTTGGCGAATTTTTTTTATTGTTAAAGAGGGAATGTTTATAATATTTTTTGAAGATTTCACATCCTTCAATTAGGAGATTCTTTCCTTTTTTTATGATATTTGCTGTACATAGTTTTTCAATCTAGCTTTTTTTGCAAGCAGCTGAGATCAGTCTCTCACGTTTGTGCCTTGACGCGGATCGGAGAGCGATTATTGTGGCAGAGAATCTCGCATATTCAAAAAGGCAGTAATATATTTCAAAAGATCTTAATGCTATTTAAAGTACCGACATTTTTCGCGTTTTTTCGTGGACAATGCTTGGTATAAGTCGCCGATTTGTCTGTAATAATCTTACACAATTTCAAAACGATCTCGAATAATATTTTAATATCGCTCTTTTCAAGTATTTTGGGTGATCTATTGACGAAGAAAAGCACTCACTTTCAAGGGCTCTTTATCTTAATATCGCACAAAGGAGAAACTTTTGAGTTATTTTTGGAATTTGTAAAAACATGTAAGAGTTTGGTTCTTATTCACAGGAAAAAATAACTCATTAGAATCAAATATTTTAAATTATTAGCTACTAAACTTGTGCGGCAATTATAAACCGCATTTGAACTTGTGTATATTCCTTGATTAAAATCTATCGACAAAAATAAAAATAAATACAAAATAATGATACTGCTATATTAAATTACACATAGTATAAAATTAAAAAAACTGGTCATTTGGCAATTTGATAAGTATTATGATCTTCTTACGACTCAAGACATAATTTCTAAAAAAGAAGTTTAAAGTTTTCACAGATCCAAAAACGTGCAAGCAAACAAACTTAAAGACACTGCTCAAATGGCGATTCTAATTGATTCTCCCACAACTTTTATCCAATCAAGATTATCGAATTAGTCAAACAACAAACAAGTAAAAACGACAACAACAGCCAAAACAGTGTAATAAGCGTATTCATCTATAATAAACCCACAAATCAAAATTTCGCAAAACTGACAGACAAACAGAAACACAAACAAAATGTTACCTTTAAGTTTGCAGTTCCAAAATCGAGCCAACGTAACTGATCATTAAAATCTCGAAAACACCACTAATTATGCTTTACCTACGCGCAAGAAAAACTCGCATAGCATATTCCTGTCTTGTTCACATCATCATCATCTCGAGCGATAACTGGAGGTCATTATAATGAAGCAATTATCGATTGATTCTTCGTTTAATACCACTTCTTTATGAGACCACTCTGCCAATAGGCTGCTTGGTACAAAAGTGAATTGCTGATTTAAAATTCACATGAGATTGTCTGTGAGGAATCAATCTCAGGTGATCAGTTTTCGCCTCTCCTCGGAAGCAACATTCAAATAACAAAAAACGCCCAGTTTGAGTACTGCGAAGCACTTGAATTGTAACTTCATGACAGAAAATAACTTTAATGTTACACCGTTATCAGCCAAGATTGTTATTCGCGAAAGTATAATTGTATTAATATTATGTAGAATTGCGGATTTATGACAGAGAATGGATACTAACTTTTACAACTGACCGTTTACGGGGATTTTTACGTGAAAAATAAATCAACATGTAGCAAATTTTGAAAGTGAATTAATATATTTTCAATTGAATGGAAATCTCAACTTGGACAAAAATATAGTATAAAAATATAAGGGTCAGTATATTTTAATGCGGAAATATAATATCAAAAAATACAAAGTATCGTGGAGAATCTACTCTAGGCTGATCGAATAAGTGTTTTAATACTTTAAAAAGTAAAAATAGCTTCGTCTTTTTAAAATTTTTTCATGTAGGCGTAAAATGGCTTTAATGTCAGTGCAAAATTGAAAAGCGCACAATCTCGGATAATAAACTTTCTTATATATATTTACGTGCGATTTTGTTGAAAATGGAGCAGTAATGATGTCACAGGCTATCACGTCTGCCATGAACAACCGCAAACATCATAACAACCGTCTCTTTCTCAAGACTGTACTTTCAGAGAAGTTATATAGTAATAAAATATGCAATGGAATAAATGAGCGAGATATAAAATGACAGCTTACACGATTTTAGTTCAATTCTACACTATTTGTCAACACTTCGATTTTTTCTCACAATAGCAGAATCATTTGTGGAAGAAAACCAAAACACACAAGTCTGAGAACATAAAAGTGATCATCTGAGTAAAAAATCAACAACCCAATGGACGTGTAACACATAATATGCAAGGTGTGATACGTTATTTTCGACAAAGTTATAAATATGCGTTCACTCAATATCCAAGCCCAACTGGTCAAGACTAGAAAGTACATGACGCGACTTCCATTTATAAATCGTAACATATTGGAACATGTGATCGAAATGGAACCAGCCCTCGTTCGTGACTCGCCGAACAGTCGAGGGCTTTTATATTGAAAGGGGATTATAAACCGGTTAAGTAGCGTAAAACTCATGTCTATTTTTGCGGAGGAAGGGAGGGAGGGGTGGTGTTATTCACGTAACACCAAGCTCACATATTTCAAAACACATTGTCGATGAGTTGATTGCGGATGTCCATTACTCGACTGAAAAGGTCTATGGGTAATGTTTTATTTAATGAATAACTACAGAAGATACTCATACCATTTTATCGACCATCAGAGATATTCAACTTGAGGAAATGGCGTTGATTTGAATAAAATCACTGCTTATTTCTTATCAACATTGGAATCCCACAGTACCTTTCGGTCGTGAAATCTACAACCGGAATCCGGTATTCGCTTATTTTCCCCGACAACTTTTTTTGAAATAGTATATACTACCGTCAAAAAGAACCTCAATCGTGACCCGTCAAGCAGTCGAGGACGTTTATATTGTGAGGGGATTATAAACAGATCATTGATTTGAAACCATCTGTATTTAAGAAGTCTGATATCAAATCGAAGTTTGATTCGGTATTAAAGGACTCGATCAAGCAAATTTTGCAGTGCGAGTCTCGTACGATAATCGCCGTGATCGTGTTAGAAAGCCAAAATCATTCGTGTAAATTAATTGCGACTCATACATTGCAAAAATAATGTCGGACATTGTCGACAAATGTTGCGGCCATTGTCGCACGATAATCATATGGTCTTAATATGACTTCACTATGGAATGAAAAGTGCGCACATGTATGATAGCGAGACCACGATCCTAGTAAAAAACTAGGCCAGCAAACGGCAATGGAATGCATAAAGGTGTAAGGTGTAAATTATGTATTGTTTAAATGCTTGATCTGATTGGCTAAAACTAGGAAATTGGCCATTTTTCAAACATTTGAGGTATTTTCCTAAATTTTTTTTAAAATCTCATTTCAAGCGATCTTATCTTTTTCCATGAAAAAATTTTACCGAGGGACTCACTATAAGGGCAAGCGTCTCTTCGCCATTGTTTTGAGCAATCATGATTGGACAAGACCTTTAAACACAAAAGAAACACTGTCTAGTGAACTGCATTTTGTAGATTTTATTTAAGAAATGTGTAACCCATAACTTGATAGATCAACATCGTGAAAAACAAAGAATCTCTATGTGGGGAAGTTGCAATTGCCGCAAAATTACGGGTCCTGAGGGTGCACAATTTTTGACTTATTCCCATCCGAAATTGCAAAATCACTGATCTTTTAATGCTTAAAAGCATTATCTGCGTGACTGAATGATCGAATATCTATCGGAAATCTTTAATTATTTAAGACTAGAATCCAAAAGAAAGATTTGATTCTGTTCACTCAGCCATAGCCAGCAAGGCTCAACCAATGCTAAAACAAAAGATTGTGCACTGTCGCGCTTGAAAAACTTGTACAAAGACATATAACAATAGGTTTTTAACCATCTCCCTCTATTAACTATGGCCAAAACTGCTGGAAATATTACCAAGCGAGATCCTTATATCATATAAGCAATATACCAAACGATTTCTAAAGTGATTTCTAGCGACACGATTAAGCGAATTACGATTTCATCTACTACACAATAAATCAATATAGTTTATCCAGCAAAGCTGGATCATATTACTGTGCGAGATTATCCTATCAATACCAAATGATTTCTATTATAGAAGATATATAGTTTCAACGACAACGGTAAAGTTTGTAATATATGGCAATATGAGCGAGTGATCTGTATAAGGAAATCTCATACAGATCGGACGTGAATATTGTATATTACTTATGAAATGCTTCTATTTTAGATTTAAACTTTTGAAATTAGATGTAATTTAAACGAGATATTTCAAGCTAAACCTTATGCAAATCAGGACGAATTCTATATCGGTATTTACAGATGCCTTCACGGTAGTGATTTTCCATTGTTCCCGTTTTGTTGGGTCATTAATTATTCATGAATTTTATAATTACAATTACAATATTAATACATAATAAATGGATTACATCAGTTGCACGGAGGATTTTACACTGCGATGCACAGCAATGAAAAAATGAAGTAAAAAAGACGCATTAACCTCTTAGAATAAGCATTTTATACTGTTCCAACGAAAAGTAAAACTTTCTTGATGATCTGCTGATGCGCGGTCCATTCACACGTGCACTGCTCATTAGCAGAGTTCCTCTGGCTCATTAGTGTTTTTGGAACTCATTAGCGGAAAAATGTCGGAAAAGTGTACAACATAAATACCACTAAATAGTGCTATTTTAGGCTAATTCTATTGTTTTTTTTTTGTTTAAATGGTGCGATTTACTACTAAATAGTGACAACAGTTGAATTTGAACATTTAGTGCGTTCACTCTATGCACGATATATTCGCTATTTTGTGTACATTGGAATTTTTCTACGAGTACAGATCGACATCATCGAGAGCTTGAACTCATATCGTATTGCTTGAGTTGTTCTCCTGTTTTTTGTGTATTCGAGTGGTTTGCAAAAATTCCTTTAATCGTATTACATTTTAGTACGCTTTACTGATCACTTTTACTTTTGATGATTTGCTTAGAGTGCACGCACTAAATGTGTGCAAAAGCTGTCACTATTTAGCAGTAAATAGCACTAATTATACAAAAGAATTATTAACAAAATTAAACAAAAGAAAACAATAGAATTAGCATAAAATTGAACTATTTAGTGGTATTTATAATGCACACTTTTAGTGTGTGCCTCTAGTGTTTTTAGTGTTTTAATATTTATTATATACTACACTTTGTTCCGTGTGGTGCAAACGGCTCTAATCCTTATAATTTGTCTCCAGATTCCATCCTTTTTTAACATAAATTTGTAATATGTCGAATCTCAGCGTTCTGAATCTTCGAGGATAATTTGATAATGGATTGCATTACTTGGACAAAAAGACCATTTACTGAAAGACAATTTTTGTAATTGTTTTGTAATTTGATTAATCGTAAAAGACCCATTAGCGAAACCACTGGAGGAAATTAGGTTATTAAAAAAAAAGGGAAATATAAAGACCATTCATTTAAACACAACTTAGCTAGACACACGAGAGGAGGTCAAACTAAAGAAAAGAGAAAAAGAAAATGTCTCTTCATAAATCAATATTCCATTCATTTCCATTCCATTTTATTTCATTCCATTCTGTTGCATTTTATTCCATTCCATCCCTTTCAATTCCATTCGTCATTGAGAAAAATCTATCGAAGCTAGAGTTAATAAATAATCAAAAGTCTGAAGAAACTCAAAAATCTTTTCAACCGATTGACGTAAACTTTTTACGCAAATGACCCAATCACACCATCTGGTACTGTCCAATTCAAAATATCACAAAATTCGAGCTTCATTTTGTTTTTAGACTGAATGAAATAACGATGCACAAATTATGGTATGTAATTTACTAAATTCTGAAAGCATTTACGGGCGCAACAAGCGAATTAGAGAGCAAATAACATACCCGTGAAACAGATTAATTAGGCGAGAGTTAGTGTTTAAATTATGATTAGACAAGACATAGGAATTCAGTTAGGCAAGCTAGATCAACAACTCAGTACACAAATAAACGTGTTTTCTAACATAAAGAATTAAGACTTTGAAAATCATGCACAATAATGTAAATATTGTTTTCGTTTTTGCGAGTATTGTTATGTGTCTTCA
The DNA here is from genome assembly GCA_918843875.1 of Diadumene lineata. Taxonomy (NCBI): domain Eukaryota; kingdom Metazoa; phylum Cnidaria; class Anthozoa; order Actiniaria; family Diadumenidae; genus Diadumene; species Diadumene lineata. The sequence goes on along the minus strand of OU974078.1, from coordinate 11,433,845 downwards.
ACGGTTTTCAACAGTGAAGAATCCGCGCGTCTTGTAGAAGCTAAAGTTGACGTACATTTTCCTATGCTTGTCACGGCTCGCCTATTTCTTAACTGATTAAACTTGGGCAACACATAGCACCTCATTTGGAATCGGTTAGTTAGCTGTCTATTTCAGGGTTCTATTATTTGCACTGTAGTAATAATCGTCAATAACATACCATTTACGTAGGTTTCTTGGCAAGTCTTTGATTTCAAATGCAATGAGTTCCTGAACTTGATGGCATGATTTACTGAAAGGCGAATTTTAAATGCGTTTGAGTGCGTATGATTGTAAACAGGAACGAGAAAGACAAAAAAAAAAAAAACTGAGACAAACGAAAAGACAAACAAACAAACGAACAGACAAACAAACAAACGAACAGACAAACAAATTTTAGAACAAATAGAGAAACGAAGAAACGAACGAACAAACAAATACTCTGACAAGCATATAAACAAACAAACAAATAGTCTGACAAGCAAATAAACAAACAAACAAACAAACAAATACTCTGACAATGAAATAAACAAACAAATAAACATAGTTTGACAAGCAAATAAACAAACAAACAAATAGTCTGACAAGCAAATAAACAAACAAACAAGCAAACAAATAGTCTGACCAGCAAATAAAAAAAAACATGCACACAAACAAACAAATTAACGAGACAAAAATGACATTATCAAAATCAAAATCAGACAAAAACGCGAGCGTACCTTAATCAATGTGAGTGTCGTGGTACTTTCATCGTTGATAAAAGCCTTGCTTACGCACTTGTTGTAAGTCTAACCGTTGATCCTACATATGGAATGAAAAACAACAATATTTGAGCACATTAAGGACATCTAATAGCTTTCTAAACCATCCATTTGGGATTTCCTGCTATCGATTAAGAATAATGTACAAGAAAAGATCGCATAACCTACGATCTGTGACCGGATTAGAGATTGGACCGCCAAACGGTAAGCTTTTAATAAATACATACATATTTGGACCTTGATTTAGCGATTATTTTAATAAATATTAACCCTCATTTATCGACTGTTTTAATATAGCTTAGTTGGACTGACGAATACAGTAAGTTTTCAGTTTGTTGGAACCCCCACTTATCGACCAAAGTGAGCCTAAACCGACCAGCAGTCTGAAATGGCGAGAAACCAAATGAAGATATTGAGAAAAAAACATCGCATTGTTACATGTGACAAGATTGATAACTATAGCGGTTTTACTGTACAGCAAAAGGCTTACCGATGTAGTGAAAAATGACATGAAAAAAAGTCATTTAGTGAGTAATCGGAATAGAAATACGAGCACTTTAAATAGAGTTGTCACTGATCGATAATAACAGTGATTTTCTCGCCAAATCAACCTTTTAAAAATATGTGTTAAAAACATTATTTTACCTTCCAACCAGCGTAAAACCGCTCAGAAATTGAGATTTAATCGTATTTTTTTCCGGACAGATGTACACAATACCAAAAACAAATAATAAAATCAAGTTAAGAAACCTTTTTTGTAATTGAAGGTTGGAAATGTGGTGAGCCGTGCTGTCGCCGCTTAGCACAAATATTAGTTTGATTAAGTTAACAATTCCTAATTGTTTGTTGAGTAGACACACTATAATTTACGCAGGCTTTGAATCAAATGCGATTGACAAAGAACATCTTATATTAAAAACGAATGGGAAAATATTACTACTTCCATCGGTGGTCGCTCGCAAAAAATTAGTGATCAGTCTTGTCTGGTTTTAGAAACAATCGTGCCTTAAGTTTCCATATAATCGCTCACGATCGTTCACCGGATCGCTAAAAGTGATGTCAGCGATTATATGGAAACACTTTTCAGCAATCGAAACACATGGAAACAATTGACAGCGATCGTGAGCGATCCTCGCATCAGTAATTTCAGCGATCCGGCGATCGTGGAAACTAGGCTTTATGGTATCAACTTATAACGTCTAACTAAACAATTGAACCGCATCGTAACGATATCTTATATATAAATATAAAAAAAGGTCTTTCGATTTTTTTTTCTGAATACTGAATACTGCATTCAAAGACCGAAGTGCATTGTTGACAACAAAAAGCATTGAAGCGCAGAGTGCGCATGTCATGTGTACGACGAAAATTGTTTTTAATCTTATAGATTTCATATTATCGTCACGGCACGAAATCTCTTGTTTGTGGTTTTTAGGGCTGATTAGCAGCTAGATCACTAAATTGAGAATTATGTAATTGAAAACGACTGAATTGTCAATTGAAATCCGCTGAAATCCGTACCATTATCTGACCATGTGGACCAGTATCAAGAATCATTCTTAGATAATTAATCACTTTATTATGGAAGATGATAATTATTTAATAGTTTAATTCATCTTTTTTTTTTTCTCTTTCGTTTTTTATTTTTATTTATTTTATTTTTTTGACAAAAGTAAATTGATGTATTTTATGATCAACTGGGCTTTGTAAAGTAACTTTAATTTTTGATAAATTGAAAATATAAAAAAAAAACACGAATACTCATTAAATATATATATATGATTTTCAACAACGTGATCACTGAAATACCAGTGTGAAAAAATGTAACCTCTACAAAACGAGCGTCAATCACTTTCCAACTTATCATCAAATAGTAGTGAAGTCCAACATTAACTGGGCCTCCTATACCATTTACACAAGCCAAAACAACAGTCTTTTGAAAAACTGAGCATACTTTTCACTCTTTATTTGCTAGGTTTTTGACGTCATTGTGGGTGATATCGATTTCTAGTGAGTTATCCGTTTAAGTAACAAATGTTACCAACTATTGTTGTTTATGAAGCTATATTACTCCCGTCTGCTAGACGTAGATGGATGCCACAGATAATCTTCAATTATCCTTTTTTTTACTCTTTAAACATATTGTAATATTTATAGTAGGAAGGAGAGAAGAGAAGAGAAGAGAAAAGACTTGATAGAGCACAAAGATAGAATTTTATAAGTCAGTGCAATTTAGCAAGACTCCATATATCAAATATTAGCAAAAGATAAGCGATTAAAAGTAGTGTAGGCGTTCCATGACTTAATGGATCAAGACTGCACAAGTAGAATTTGTTTAACAGACCGCAAAGCAGAGGCAAGCAAGAAGAATATTCCGGATGTAACACAGGCTAGCAAGCAAACAGTTCAACTGTAAACAAACTAACAGAACACTGAACAACGACACCATCAACAAACGAACAAACAAACAAGAAATTGAATTACACCTGTACCAAAACTAATAGTCAAACAAATACTGATTAAACAAAATCCTGTTAACAAATCAACTATATATAATTCAAATATAACGCGTATTATATAAAGCGCATTAGACCATATTTAAAAAGTTATTTTGCGCTATAAAAATAACGACCCAACGCTGAACATCGCTAGGCTCCACAAGCAATAGACAGACACTAACAACTACAAATAAACAGCGGTGCCTTTTAACAACACAGCACGTAAACAATAACGCACTTTAAAACAAGGAAGTGACCAACTCACTCTTTAAATCGCCGACACATTTTCCTGCTTGTCATACGATATACTGCAACAAATGCTTCATGAATAGTAAAAGAGAGTTATTTTTCTTTTTTTCCTTTGCGTCTTCTTCGAGTATGATAGGGATCTAAGCACTTAGTATGAGCAGAGCAACATATAGCCATAGCTGTGGTTTAAACGCACGTATTTCTAAACTACCTGACACTCCGCGTCTGGTCAATTTGGTGCATATAGACAGTTAACATGGTGTTAAACTGCATGTCGTTAAATGATCAATTTAGAAATAAATTGAAATTATTCTTATGTTAGAGTGGCACGGTTTTTTTCCTTTTAGTTAGTAAATGGCCTTAAGTTAACGAAGTGTTAAAGTGCATGGCGTAAAATGATGGGCAAATTGAATTAAAATATAATGAATTTTTTACATGTCAGTTAGACAATTAGGCTTACCCGAGAGAATGAGACTTTGTCATATTAGAGAAAAGCTTTGATCAACGGTTTTACCAGATTATAAAGAAGGAAATGAACAGTACTTAATAGTGATAAAAGATGAGGGAAAAAGACATTTGACGATCAAAAAAGGTGTTCCTGGAAACTGTGTGCGCGCATTGTCACTGTGCATTAAAAATACATGAAAACATAAATAGAAAACTACGTAAAATCAAACAGCTCGATTAACAAAATCGATCTATAGCTAGCGTTTGAAAGCTAGAAAGGATCAATAAATCACAACACTTCAAGGAAATTGTGTTATAAACTTCCTAACTTTATGGCTGTATAGCAAAAAAAAAAAAAAAAGAATAGTAATGTTCCATTCAATAACATCACTTCTCGAAAAATTACTAGCAATATATCAAATAAATAAATAATCGCGCCTAAAAACCAGTCGGCGTGGCCTTTGCCTTTGGATATATTACAACAGAGTTTTAACATCAACACGCCTCTTCAAGTATTTAACAAGGCCAAAAGTCGACGATTTACACCATAGTGACGTCAACGTTCAGACACAACTTGGACATGCAATCGTTATTACTATGCATTTGAGAGATAAAAACCAGTACATTACAATACATGTCCATCATATATACTCTTAGTTATTCAAACTATTTGAGAATAACTGTGCGCGCCGGCCATCAGAGTCTGCATCGTCTGTATATCCCTATCGACAGGGACTCTTCGTAGCAGTTTTTTGGGTTTATCACGCAGCACTTGAACCCTAAAAACAACTGCGAGCGAGTTTATAAATTAATGGCACTGAAACATTTATCAATAAACCAGAGGTTAACACTTTATAAACATTGTACAGGCGAGAAGTTAACAACCCCGCACAACTATTCGAAAAAGAGTACTAGGCCATGGAGCAGCCGGTGCGAGTGTGAACTGGCTTGTAATAACTTGAAATAAATAAACAAACGAACAAACGAGCGAACGAACGAACGAACGAGCGAACGAACGAACGAGCGAGCGAGCGAGCGAGCGAACGAACGAACGAACGAACGAACGAACGAAAGAATAAATGAACGAGCGAACGAACGAACGAACGAGAGAACGAATATGAATATAATAATGAATAAATTATGTTTGTATCAGTCTTGCAAACAAAAGAAATGAAATTGTATTGTATTGTATGAATGAAAAAGCGAGAGAGCAATATCACTATCACGGAAAAACATCCAGCAGGGTAGAAATGAGGTTAACTGTCAACTGATAAATGGCCAAAAATACCACTGACAACTGACAAACAAGGCTATTTTATGCTGTATACTGACAACTGATATTGGCAAACCAAAAAAGTTTTACTGATAAATGGTCTAATTTTGAGTTGACAACTGATAAACAAACCGAAATCGAACTGACAACTGATATTAGGCTGCCCCAATTCCTACCCTGACCCAATGAGAGCAAATACAATTGTTACAAACAATGCGCTTGGGTGTTTGAAATTCGCGTTCCGAATGCCTCTTCATTCCAATGACATTGCTCTTTCGTTTGAATAAATGTTTCATTGACGCTAATGATACGATACGAGTTCTTTTTGTGCATCGGCTAAAACAGTAACATTGCACTGTGAAAGTATGGAAAAGTAAATTAAGGTCCACTTAGAAGACTAAGAGTATGGTACCAGCTACCATCTCCTTGCGTAAACACGTTGTAAGGGCGTGTAAATCTACCTCTACCAGAATTGTGTACGCAGGGCAACCATAGACGCTCGTAACGTAAGTATGACCTTACGTATATCTATATACCGTAACAGAGTAACATATACACATTACTGAGAGTAACTGAGCAAGGACTGGATGTGATTCTGGATGCCATTGAAACACGTGCCAATGACTGCCATCTTAACTTGACAAAATTGACCATTGGCTTCTCTTCCTCAAAGAACTCAAAGAGCTAATTTTATTTACAACATCTTCAAATCATCCACAACAGTTCATAGCAAGTTCGTTACATAACAATTTGACAACAATGTCTTAGTCACGAAATTGACCACTTTTTTCTCAAATAACTCAAAGAGCTTTTTACCATAACATCTTTGAAATCAAACACATTACTTCATAGCAAGTTTGTCAAATGACAATTGGGTAATAATACCTTATTCACGAGGTTGAACACCAACTTCTTCATCAAATAACTCTGAGCTGAGCTATAACTTTACCATAACATCTTTGAAATCAAACACATTACTTCATAGCAAGTTTGTCAAATGATAATCGGACAATAATGCGTTGCAGCTCAATACTTGCGAAAACAACAGCCAAAATCGTATCTAAAATAAATGCCAAACTCAGTATCGAGGGGAATTAGTACTAAATTAAAACACTTCTACGATGATACCACACTGCATATCAAGTTCTTGCAATACAAACCGGGTTACAACCTTTACAACAAGCTCAGCGTCAAGATCTGCGGAAAACCTCGAAACTGAGGTGCTTTTGTAACAACTGAAAAGCATATGATAAGCTCGCTCTTGATAGAGTGCACGCACTAAAAGTGTGCAACATAAATAACAATAAATAGTGCTATTTAATGCTAATTCTATTGTCTTCTTTTGTCTTCTTTTTACCATTAAATAGTGCACACATTTGGTGTTTGTACGCTATGAATTTCTTGCAATAAAAATTGCGATAAAAATAACAGCGAACCGTATACTTAGCACCGTCTTTTATAAAGCTTTTCTACTGAAACCACAGCCAAAGTATTCCTTTTAAATGAAGTACGTACCAACGATAAGACGGCACTTTTGAGATCAAATCTTGCGATACAGTGAGGTCCTTATATATACAACAGTGAAAATAATTTACAAGAGCGATTCATACCTGTCCAAGAACACCGCAGCCAAAGAATTCACCTTTAAACTGAGGAGCAAACCAGCTTAAAAGCATCTTAACGATAAGAGCGCGCTTTAAATATCAAGTTCTTGCAATCAAATCGAGTTATATAAACAACAAAAGCCAATCGCTGACCATCTTATAAAGATCTCAACTTAAACTGACACACGTACCAAGCATTTATCGAAAGTAGTGTTGGAAAAACAACTCAGCTGAGTAGACATACAGACGCACTCTAGGTGAATTTATTATCTGATCTGATATAGAAAGAGGGTGTGAGGTATATTTAAAAGCTATCACCATCCCCAAGGGCCCAAGAGTTTATTTACAATCAAAGCTAATAAAACGACCATTACCGTGATTAAGTCAACTGGTTGAAGTTCCCTTGATAAAAATAGTAAAGAAATATGTGAAATTTATATCGAAGGATTATTATTTAATCGTTCAAGTAAGTAAATCCTCTCCATGTACGGAGAACCACAGTAACGGAGCAAAGCTATAATTCTGTGTGGCTCAGTAAAAAAAGAAGAAGGCGACAAAGAACACGAGAGAAGAAGAAGACGAAGACAAAGATGAACAAGAAGAAGAAGGCGAAGGAAAGAAATACGATGAGGAAGAAGAACAAAACAAAAAGGAGAAGATGAAAAATAAAATGATTAGGAATATGAAGATGAAGACGACGACAACAAATCAAAGAACACGATAGATCTAGAAGGCCAAGACGACGACGAAAAGGAAAAAGAAGAAGGTGAAGGTAAAAACGAAGATGACGCACATGATGTCGAAGAAAAAGAACTGTAAAGAAGAAATGTAAAATTGTAAGTATAACAGCATTAATTGCAAAAAGGAAACACAAGCACGAACAAACACAACAGCAACAGAAAAAAACATCGAGAAAGTAAATCAACGTCTTGGAACCGGTAATTGAAAGTCTTTTAAGAAATGAAAACCAATTTTAGTTCAAGTGACCTAGTCATGTCAACATTGAAATTATCCCATGCTCAAGGTAGCTATTAAAGTTAAAAAGACAATTCATTCAAGAACTGATAATTCATTCATTCATTCACATTAATTCACTCATTCGTTCGTTCATTTATATGTTAATTCACCCACAAATTAAATCAATCCCTGATTCATACAATTATACATCCATTCAATTATCCATCCATTCAATCATCCATCCATTCGATCATCCATCCATTCGATCGTCCATCCATCCATTCGATCATCCATCTATCCATTCGACCATCCATCCATCCATCCATTCGATCATTCATCCATCCATCCATCCATCCATCCATCCATCCATCCATCCATCCATCCATCCATCCATCCATCCATCCATCCATTTATCCATTCACTCATCTATTCGTTCGCTCGTTCATTCATTCATCCATTCATTCATTATTTGGTTTCCTGGAATGCTACCAACGTTTTATATCAGTCTTTTTCCTCTAATCAGTGATCAAATATCCTCTGAGTAACCAAATAGGACTCCAGGGTCGCTTCGCTGGCGCCTCAGTATCTAAGCCTAAAGGATGATCGTTAACAGCATGTACAATGTACAAGATTCAAAAGATAACAGCAACGTAACCTGATGAAAACCACGATTGAATATAACGATTTCACGGGTCGCTAAAGATATACTACATTACAAACCCGCGTAGAAAAACCTGAATTCTTAAATTTAGTCTAAACAGGTTCTTATATGAAGGATACTTAAAGCAAATTTAGCTTAAACAGGTTATCAACTCAGCCGTTTCTAACTAGAGCATACATTAACAGAAACTCACAGGTAAGAATCTCTATTTTTTTTTCTAAATAGGTTCTTGCAAATATGGCAGACAGACAGACGATAATCATATGGGTTTTACATGATGGATATATGGGTATTTTTGAATCCTCATTTTCAACTTTAAATTCAATAAAATTAAACAAAACTCTTGCCATGTGTTGTTAATATATTCAAAAGTGATATGTAGAAATTTCAGCTCACTAAGGTTAGGCTAGGTTATTGAATTTGAAGCTAAAAATGTGGATTCAAAAATACACAAATATCATGTACATATAACCGATATGATTATTGTCTGTCTGTCGATCGATCCCATTACTGGAGTGCAAACACTAAATGTGTGCATTAGTTGTCACTATTTAGTAGTAAATAGCACAAACTAAACAAAAGAAAACAATAGAATTAGCATAAAATAGCACTATTTAGTTGTAATATGTTGCACATTTTTAGCGTGTACACTCTATCAGTGAGCTTGGGTTACCTGTGCTATTTGTGTTATTGTTATGCAGACTATGTAGTCCTTATATAGCGCATTTCACCTAATGTCTCAATGCACTTTACAACCTTTTATATTTATAGTATTTAATCCGGTTTTACAAGCATGAGGTTGATTAGTAGTTAGTAATTAGTATGTATTAGTTGTGAATACTCTTAGTCTTGTGGAGTTTAAGATTCTACTTACTAGAGATCGGTTAGCAGCTGTATTCATCCTAATAATGTATAACAACGTTAGTTTTCCTCTCCAGTAAAGATCGTCCTGAGAAAGACTGTTTGTGCGATCTGGCGTTCCGAAGAAAGTTTGTGTGGTCTAGCGTTTATCAAACCTAAGACAGGCGGAAATCTTTTAAGAATCGGAGAAAGAGTCGTGCAAATTGCGAGCTTGGCGGTTTCCTTTCCCAAGAGAAAACACTTATGATGAGTCATTGATAACTTGAAACAGAACTTTATTATCGGAGCCAATCAATTAACGAACGATCTGACGATACTGAGATAACCGATATAACGTGCTTTATTCAACACGAATAAAGGCTTCTTTGAAACAATGCTTTCATCAACGGAAAAAGACCACATCCTCTGAACTGAGAAGGCGTACCATCACTGTATCTGCAATATGAGTGCGAGGTCTGTAGAACCTATATGCAAGGATCACGGAGATATAGTTTGGAAAGAAAAACGCTCCGCATTTTTGACCTCCTACCCCTTGAGATGCAGCGTGCACGAACGACAAAATCTGGTGACTTAATTTGCAGTTACTGCCATTCTTTGAAGAAGAATTGAGAAGCGAAAGAAAGTTTCGCAAAGTTTTAATTAATGTGATTTTTCTCAGATGCACACAAGATATGTCATATATGCGTTTATATTTTTTAGAGGCGTTCAGCAGGCCAGATGGGAATCTTAAAAACAAATCAAGTTGTAATGACTTCAATATTTCATATCTTCGAAAAACTCCGTGAGGTACTCGTCCGACACGATTCATATAATTAATGAATACTCAAAGGTGTTCCTACGGTAGATTTTAACATTTAGGTCACAAAATATCACAAAAAAATGCGATAGGAATGTCTTAAAATGTCTTGTTATGGCGCCACATGTCATCTTTTGATGGCGTTTCAGAGAGGAAATAGGTCTCTTCAAATGACCGCGAACATTAATGAGATTGAGCAATTCAAACCATAAATGTATAAACAGTCATGAATGTGCAATTTCCAAGTAATGGCGGAATGCATCTCGATCAAGGCAGTATACAGACAACATTACCTTGATATTGTTTTACCTCAATGACGCCTGCGCGCTTGTTAGGATTTATTTAGATAATTTCCACATTATTGTTGAAACAAACAAACAAACAAAAGAAAGATAGAACGAAAGAAAGAACGAACAAACAAGTAAACAAACAAACAAGCAGGCAGGTAGGCAGGCAGGCAGTAAACAAACAAACAAAACATAAAACGAAAATTGATTCGCTTTGGAGATTTTTTAAAAAAGGTATAAAACTTAATATCCTTAGAACGTTTAGAAATGGATCATATAAAACTAATAAGGTAATAATGTGGCTCTAACATCGTTAATCGATTTATTATGGTATCAAGTATGATAAACCACACATTACTGCATTGGATTAAGCGCCACAGTTAAAACACCACGAAAAGCTGAGATCAATGACTTTATAATTGCAACCGAAGCTGTTCCATATGTGAAAAGAGTTTTAAATTAGTTAGCTTCACGTCACCCCTACTGATCCGAATGGTGCTCAGATTTTCAAGACAGTGAAGACTCAGTACTACGTACAATCATAGCAAATTAACACTAATATTTAGGACAAACAAACACATAAACAAACACTAACTAACCACATAACCAATGAGGAAAAAAAACTAAATAAAGAAAGTAAATAGAAGGAAAAAAGAAAGAAAATAAGGAAAAATAAATATACACAGAGCCAACAAGCAAACAAAAACAAATCAACATACATAGACCAACAAGCAAACAATAAAAAACCCAGACAAACAAACAGTTAGACACAAACAAATACAAATGCAAACAAACAAACGCGCAGACCGACAAATAAACAAAATGTAGTAAAAATGAGTTGCATAAAAAATGAGTAAAATGAGTAAAAGGAGTAAAAATGAGTAAAAAGAGTAGAAAATGAGTTGTCTTACACGTGATTCACTTTATCAAAACTAACACTTTAACAAGTATATGCAGAGATCACTCCACACTTGAACTCTGTCGTGGGTTGGGTTCATAATCATTGACACCACGTTCTGTATTTACATCGCACCACACTCGATTCATACGTTGATTTTTGCTGATGAGACAAAACATGAGATTAACACCGCTCTATGTAACTTTACGAAGCATGAAGCATAACAGACAATGCCGTTTAGATGTGATTTTTATGGCGTGTAAAAAAATGACATTCATATTTGTGAAAACGAAAGAAATTGAATGAGAATATCAGCGTCCCTAATTCACTATGGCCTCATGGCTTGTTTATCCAATAGAAAAATTCGGGACAATTTTTGCTCTTAGAGAAGGAGTTTGAAATTACCTAGTTTCTAATATATAAATAAAGTATGAGTTAATTTATGTAGATAATACTCTAGGTGTTTGATGGCCTTAAGCAGCAGATTAGAGCGTTTTCACATATTAACGAGCTATCTTTTGTATGCTAATGAGTTCTAAAATATACTAATGAGCCAAAGCAGCTCTGCTAATGAGCATAGCACGTGGGAATGTACGCTGTGATGCCCAAAGACAAAGGCAAGTTTGTTTTCTACTTTTCTTCGGAACAGCATTTATATAAAATGTTTGTTTTTACTACTTTGATGCATCTTTTTAAAGTTATTTTGTGTTTATTGTCATCGTAGTGTGCTCATGCAGAGCTCCTCCAATCATCCTAAGACAGCTGAGCTCGTTACTTGAAAACGCTCCGATTGTTTAAGATTGTTTTCTTGTCACATCATAGTGGATCAGGGCAATTATGCAAAGCGCCTTATTTAAACACATTCAAAGAAATTGCTCCGTTTGAATTGAATATCATTTTCAAGACTATAAAGAGATGGCCAGAGATGAGTCGAAAGCGCGATAACCTACTTCTAAATCAAGAATAAGAACAATGCAATGTTCAAACTAACTATGTTCAATATACCCCCTCGTTGTTTGAAAGAGCAACATGTCACGTCTTCAACCCATGGTTAAGTGATGAAAAATCCAATAAGGAAAGAACAGAATAATCAATACATTCTAAAAATTGAATTCCGTCAACTAAACTTGGACGAAATCGGCTAGAAACCAATTAGCTGTTTTGCTAGAGCTGAACTCAAACATAAAGCCGTAAAAATTGTACAATTCGTTGGAGGAAAAACAAACAAAACAAAACTCAATTTAATACTCAAATCAGTACAAGTTCTAGCAAGAGGTATTCTTCGTGATCTGTGAAACAATAACTAAATTCAGACTCATCAATTCAAATATTCGTTCTCAAGAAAAAAATATTGCATTGAAAAGCAACTGCACATCAAACAAACTCGACTCAAATGTGTGCCAGAGAGTGAACAGCTCATTTCAACGAGTATATCACGGTTACATTTTAAACACGCAAATAAAAGCGCATTTCAATTAAATGATATTAACGAGAAAGTGAAATATTTGTATACTTACAAAACATCCAAGAGCTTGCATTTCCAGCTAAAGTCGAGCTGTTCAAGTTTAAGAGTATTTTGCTGCATTAAATTCGTTCATTACCTACAGATGTCAAACACAAACAATTTAAAACACAATACTACTGGTTCAGAAGAGGTTGGTTGTGGCAAAGGTCAGTTCAGGGAAGAGAGGAATGACGGGAGCTCTTCAACTTTGAGGAAGAGTTCTGCGCTGCTCTGCGAAAGGTGAGATCTTCCATTTCCCCTTCCCGAGGAAATACAATATAACTATAAAGCAAACCATTCTTTTTTTTTTCAGACAAACCTAGTAAATGTTTATTTTCTTATTTTTAAACAATGTGTATCACCATCGGAGATCGACTCTTTCATGTTCTGCTAATTCGAAGCAGTTTTGACCAGTTGACAATTGGAATGATTTCAAGAAAGAATAGTTTCTTATTTCACTGAAATGATGTGATTTTTCTTGAAACTATTTCATGCAACTGAAAACCGTTCTCAACTAAGTGGTGAAAGGATATGAAAATGTCTTGTTTAATAGCTAATTTTTTTTCGCAGAGAATGCCGAATGGCGATTCAGTTGTCGAAAATTTGCAGTTGAAACAAATAGTAAGACACTGAGACGCGGTAATTTAACTATTTTAAAATAAAGATAGTTACAAAAAGTGGTTAGAAAATTGAATTGTGAATATTTTGTTATATTTTCCAAGACATTTTTGTAGAACAGTTCGCGTTCGGCAATCTTCTTGGACAACCTTTTTAGGAATGAGTGTATAAAACACAAGGGGGCAAAAAGAATACTATAAACCATCATGCATTGCAGGCCTGAAACAAGACTGAAATAGTGTTTTTTTCTTGGTCAAGTAGTATTGAAATAGCTGTGCACGTAGACCTCGACGTTGTTGACCTCACATTCAAATGTCTTATCGTCCTCAAAACCACATGCTATTGATTAGTACTAAGCTTAATCTCTTGACAAAGTTGCGCGCTCGTGTAAAAGCAGTGAAAGACAGAGCACAAAATAGAGGCAAGTGTTACACAATTAAGATACCCTGAGGAAAGTTGTCGAAGATATGATACTGACATTGAAGAGTAAATAAAATAAAGGATGAATGAATGAATGAATTGACGATAACATTGTATGACATTGAGCTAGAAAATTGACATTAATCTCTTCTCTTCCCTTCCCTTCTCTTCTCTTCTCTTCTCTTCTCTTCTCTTCTCTTCTCTTCTCTTCTCTTCTCTTCTCTTCTCTTCTCTTCTCTTCTATTCTCTTCTCTTCTCTTCTCTTCTCTTCTCTTCTCCATGTTCTCTTCTCTTTAAGTTACATACCGCACTAGAGTCTCTGGACTTGTGTACGCCTTTTGAAGACTCACCTCTTCTCTTCTCATGTCTATTTGACTAGACATTACAAGAAGATTGCTTGTGTGCTCAACTGAAATCTATTTGTAACGAGTTTAGCCCTCTTGAAGAAAGTCTTATCACACTATCCTTATAAAAAACACTATGCTACGGGCAACTGAGATTACAGAAATGATTATATCAATCCACCAATATAATCCTAGCTGTACAATAACAATTGGCATAATAAGTATGGAGCATTGACTAGAATATTATTACATAACTTGATTTACGAGTATGCACGTGAGGTTTTCTCTAAAGTTTTAATTTTAGATCACTGTGGCCTCCGTGCAGAGGTTTTTGATACTGGACAACTTATGTCAGTCAGCCGTGTACAGCAGTGGCAATGATGAGGAAAATGGTGATGATGATAATGGTGATGATGATAATGGTGATGATGATAATGGTTATGATGATAATGGTGATGATGGAGATGACATGAAGATGACGCAGATATGGTACGTGGTGATCATGTGTGTTGATGATATATCAAGATGATGTTAATACTGATGATGATGGTGCAAATGATGAAGTTGCTGATGATGCTGATAACGAAGACGATAAATGTTCTGGCGTCAAAAACATTTATGAAAATATGCGCTAATTTAATTGTTCTGTCATAATTATCAACTGATAAAACTTTTCAACACCAAAAATGTCAATACACTCAAGTTAAAGAATTAATACTGCGATTCAGTCCAAAAAGCAGTACTTCTGGAAAAACAATTATAAGGAACTGAGCGAATAACAAAATGTCAGTCATAATTTGTCTCTCGAAAAATGATACAGAAAACGAACAAGCTAACATACAAGATTGTAGTTAAAAATGTGAAATATCAAAAAAATAATTTATAAAATATTAAATATATTTATGGGCAAAAAAATTCAAGGGCTTAGAAAAAGCATCTTTTCACACTACTATTGTTTCCTGGGAAAAAACACGTTTTTGTTCATTGTGATCGATCCAACTATAAATGAATTCAGATCTGAAAGCTATGGACTTTAGTAGAGTTTTATCTTACAAAAAACCTGTAACGATAATTTACAGTGAGGGCACTCGAACCGTGAACACTATTGCCTTTATTTAGCTTTTTATTTTCTGAGCTTTCTACTGCTTCATATTCTCTGAAAAAGTAGGACTGAACTCAAATGCACTGAGTTATCAAAATTCAAATGTTTTCAAATAGATTCACTCGAGGGATGCATGTTAAAAAAAGTGTCAAAAAAGCACAATGTGTTCACGCTTCGAGTGTCCTCACTGTAAATGTCACATTTATACGGTAAAATAATTGATCATACTTCAAAAACAAATTTGATTAATTTCTTGAATAGTTACCACTTTCTAAGGGTCGAAATTAAATTGCAGAGACCGCACGCGCATTTTAATACCCTGGTCCCAGAGGTTTTCTGTAGTTTTTTTTACAACGCGCGCTGTCGACGCTGCTTTGCATCGAGCTTCTCCACTGAACTCATTGTAAAGAATATATCGAAATAATTGCGCCAAAAGCACCACTTCCAGCTAACTAGAATTATTTATCCTTGAAGGTCGGGGCACTCATACTTGCAAATATAAATGTAGCAACTGTACAAATGACTTATGATGGGCAAGACCAAACAAAATACGTTTTACATTTGAAACTACTTTCTCCTTGAAAATTAAATGTGCACCGATTCTCTCAGCTTTTATCAGATGATCAGAAACTACTAACCCTTGTACTACACTTTTCAAACATTTTTATTTATTTTGAAAACAGTAATTAAGGCTTAAAACGCAAAATTCATTTATAAAAGTAGTACCTTTTGTTCTTCAAATGTTTTTCCCTTGAAAACCCTCGCAGTCCAACAGTGCAGTTAGCATATGATCAATCAACTATTTCATACTAATTCTCTAAATGCCTATATCAAGCACAGGAGAAGGAATGAATTTGAACGTCAAGCGGTTCTTTAAAATTGGTCGATAATGGTCCTTGATTTAACGATTGACAGGCTAATGTCTCATTCGCTAATGACGCTCCAAAAGCGATAAATCGTGATAAAAGGTGTAGAATTTTAGACTAATTTTCAAGCTAAGATGTTTACAAGGATGTCTCGTCGAGTCTTCGATGTTATCTATTTGAGTGGGGGAGGGGTGGGGCCACTTATGAGAGAGAGAGATAAAAAAGGTTGGAGGTATAAATTTTGAAAAAAAATTCTAAGCGCACTTCACACACAATTGTTCAAACAGTTGCTAAAGGGTGAATACGTAGGTAATTAAAAATTGTTTTTGATGGCATTTTAACAATAATTTAGTTTTAGAGAATTTGAAGAGATGTTCACATATTAAGTTGCAAAAAATCAGTCTCTAAGTAGTATTTATAAAATGAGAATGAGTGTTATCGGCAGATATAGATACAAGGCGAAGCCGCGTATCTATGGCGCCGATAAAACACGATTTCGAATTTCACCAATTAAGTCTCAAACTCCAAACGTAAGCTTGTATTTTTCTAACAAAAACTCAATATTTTTTTAATTCTATCGTGAGAAAATAGAGTTTTAAGTTTGTTTAAATTATTATAAATTTGTATCAGTAGTTATCACGTGTATTATTTTACTTTGAAAATCACTCATTAATTATTCTTGAGTTTTCGAATGTAACTTCGGATGCCGTCATCGTGCGCTTCTATATCCATACCATTTACACTAGTAATAATCCTGCTTATTTCTTACATTTATACCGAGCCTTTTTAAACGCGTCTTTAACACAATACAAATTGCGACCGCATTTTCATTATCTTAAAGCCGATTATTAACTCAAAATTGTTTTAAATCACATCGGATTAAACGTTCTCACGAACTATTAAAAAAGAATTAACGTTGTTAGCTAAGGATAAGGATATCGGCAAGCCGCATGACGCATTTGAGAAGAAAAAAATATATTAGAAGTCACGCAAACCAGAGTTAAACTTATATAAAAAGGCGCATTTCGAAAATATACGTCAATTTCAACTGTTAACTTAGGGAAATGACAAAAATCTTGTCAACTGAAACGAGGAAAAAAATGAACAAAATTTAAAAATTAATTTGATTTAATTATATATATTAACTGAGACACGGGTACCCACATCAGCACTCCATTCAGTGCAAAAGTCGAGACTCTTCTGCAGCAATAGATATGTCTCGGTTCTCGAGTCAATGTAGGTTTTTTTTGGAGTCCAAACACTTTTTTAGATAATCCTTTAAGACAATGTTTCAGTGTTCCAACTCAATCGCTTTTCCAAAAAAAATATTAGAGTGCACGCACTAAAAGTGTGCAACATAAATACCACTAAATATTGCTATTTATGCTGCTATTTTATACTGTTGCACTAAATGTGTGCAACAGTTGTCACTATTTAGCAGTAAATACCACTAATTAAACAAAATAAAACAATAGAATTAGCCTAAAATAGCACTATTTAGTGGCATTCATGTTGCACACTTTTAGTGCGTGCACTCTAGTGTTTGCACTCTAATTCTACTATTTTCTTTTGTTTAATTAGTGCTATTTACAATTAATTCTATTGTTTTCTTTTGTTTAATTAGTGCTATTTACAACTAAATAGTGACAACTGTTCTACACATTTAGTGTTTGCACTCTACCAAGACAGTTCGTTATTGAATGACGGGTGTACGTATACTCTATACCAAAATATACCATATAATTCTCTTTTCCACGATAGAGATCAAGAACGTGTCCATGCATTGGAAGCAAACGCCACGTAGACAATAATGGTCAGTAGTCAATATTCAATAAACAATCGATAATTATTGTTATAAATTGCATCATGACGTCACGTGTAGTTTATGTGGGAAATACAATCGTGAGATCTAATTGAATTTTTTGACATATGCGCATTTGTTGCTCAAATCCACTTTATCAAATAATATACGCACTTTAACGAGAATAATCGTTAATCAGTTTCGATTTGTAAAGCCACGGCGACCAAAATAATACTTTGCGCCTTGAAAAATAGACATTTTACATGTAACGCAATAAATGGCTATCGAAAAAATAGTAGTAATTACCCGGTCAGTTTCGGTATGACGTCACATCATTACGATATATTGTATATTTTTTCACGTCATTTTCAACTGATTGACAGAAAACAATGTGTCAATTCAATTCCAAGTTAAGTAAAAACCACAAAATAAAAAATCTCTCTTTTCAAGATATATTCTGGTCGGCATTGTTTACAAGCACGCGAACGGAAAATCGAACGGAATGTGCACTTCTTTTGTTTTATTTAATCACAGCTCGTGCAAGCACGTTTTGCCATTCGTTTGTCTAAAAACACCTGCACAAGTTCACTATTTTCAGCTGAAAAACAATCATTATTAGAAAGTATGGACAATTTTTTTAGAATGATTTAGCAGAGGTTTTGAGTTGAAATTGGCAATATGTCTTATTCTACACAGCTGTAGAGGTTTCTAAACGAAAACGTTCGTAATCACATTTGCCTTTAAGTAAAGTGTTGTAAATCTTATTATGAATTAAATAGATAAAGCGGATACAAATAGTCATATAAAATTCATCTTTTTATACTCTGATTTATTCTGCCTGTCTTTGAACTGTTAAGCCCTGGTTAAACGAGGCGCAACAATGTTGCAGCAACATCGCTCGCGCGCACATGTTTCGACGATGTTGTCTGGTTTTGGTTTTGACATAGCATGCACAGTCTATACTATAGCTGTTCAGTTTCTAATGAATGGCTTTTTTCCACATAATAGGCCGTCTTACCTGGCATCTAGAAGTTGTTTTATTCTTCTGTGTACTCGATTGACGCTTCTTTTAGGTTGCACTGTGGGACTTGTGACGGCAGTGACTGGATTTTTCTTGTTCAATGTCTTAAAATTGAGAAGTAATCTCCCCTTCCGTACAAATTCATGGCTTCAAGAATAGAAGGTTCCTCACTTGGAAAGTATTTCACGTGATTTCCTGGCTCTCCTAAAACCTCGTCCATACTTTCGACTGAGTAATGGTTGTTTCAGCTGAACAGAGTGACTGAGCTTACGAACGGCGTAAAACATCAGCATGCACGAGCTGAGATTAAATAAAACAAAAGAAATTCACATTCCGTAAGATCTTTGTTATCATCTATTGTTTTAGGCGAAGCAAAAATGTTATCAGCATCTATTGTATTATTTGAGGCAAAATGGTCTATGGGCATGTTTATATGAGGCGAGCCAGTCCGGTTTAGCGGGCTGGTCAGTTTCTTTTGTTTTCAAGCTATTAGAGCGTGGCAGGGCTGGCTCGCCTCATATAAACAGGCCCTATTACACATTTTTTCAACCTTTTTCTTTTGCTTTTATATATTAGACTTTTTCTAATTCAGTTCGTAAACCATGCTATGGGGAATACACATATGTTCATACTAAATGTATCTGTTAGTTTCAAACTGTATTACATACCCTCAGGAGATGTATTCATTTTCTAACCAAACATAGTTACTAGTTCTACAGTTACCTGAAAAAGACGAGGACTCGAATCAATCTCTGGCCACTATCCAAGATTATATTTGTCCGGGTTAAGTTTGGTCAAATCTAATAAGCGTTTACGGGGACGTTTTGACTCTTTTCTGCATTTTCTTTCATATTCAAATTCTCAATCCCTTTGAGGATTAAAAGAACAATCTGTGCTAATTGCGCTACAACAGAAAGAGATCTTTGTACTTAGGCTAGACCATAGTGCACCATGTTTGCTATTTCACAAATGGTCTATGCACATTGCCTATTTCTCGGTAATGTTTTTTTAAATAGTCAATGGAGTTAGAGTGCACACACCAAAAGTGTGCAACATAAATACTACTAAATAGTGCTATTTTATGCTAATTCTATTGTTTTATTTTGTTTAATTAGTGCTATTTACTACTAAATAGTGACAATTGTTGCACACATTTAGTGTTTGCACTCTATCTCAGTTGAGTTAAGTTCTGATTTATTATCATTTAGTTTCTATCTAATCAATTTTTTCACGCAACTTTGAAGCCTGGTCCTCAGTATTTAAGCAAACAGAGAACTCTTCCTCCCCTCAAACATATAATTAATTATAGAACACTCATCCCCACTTCTTGACCAGCCCCCTCCCCCTCATCTCCCTCACACCATTGCCTCTCAAATATTCGAACAGGTCATAAGATTACACACTTCAAAAATGTAAAGATCGTTATATTTCAAATAAATTTCTGTTTGTGTATCAAATTTAACATTTAAAATTATGTATTCTAATATCTTTGTCATGAAGATCATATGTTCGAAGTAGATAGAGCTGCTTTTGAAGTCTTTTTCTGCTTCAAAGCAAGTTTTCCTTTCTTCTTGGGCGGTTCTTCGCTCTCACTTTCGGACTTGTTCTAGAAAAAAAAAAAAAAAAAAAAAACGGTACGAAAACGATATTAGGAAAAATAACCGAAGTAAGCAAATGTAAAGAAAAAGTAAATGTATGAATGAATGTATGAATGAAATGAAGAGAGGAAGGAAGGAAGGAAGGAAGGAAGGATGGAAGGATGGAAGGAAGGAAGGAAGGAAGGAAGGAAGGAAGGAAGGAAGGAAGGAAGGAAGGAAGGAAGGAAGGAAGGAAGGAAGGAAGGAAGGAAGGAAGGAAGGAAGGAAGGAAGGAAGGAAGTAATGGATGATTTGACAGATACATGAAGAAAGAAAGAATAAATGAACGAATAAACGAAAAAATGAATGGATGAATGTCCATCAATAATACCTCATCGTCATCTTCACTCATGTCCTCTCTCAGCGCTGCTTCTAATGTAGCTCCATTGATACGGAAATCTCTAGCTGTACTGCGTTTAAAGTGCTGCATCAAGTCAATCTGAAATTGTTATTTGAACGAATTAAAAACACCAACAATGCCCAACATTCTTTGCTCAAGTTTTACAGTATCATGTTTACGACTTATACCGCAAGATTACAAAAACATCGTTCAATGAAGAAGTTTGACCATTTAAGCCTTGTTATCACATAAGCGCAAGAGGAGAAAAACAGAGTATTTAGGGATTAGCGGGGATTTACAAGGTGTTTTTCTTTGTTGTCGCTTTGTCTTTATTTAACTTTGCAGTTCGTTGAAGTGCAGCTCAGACTGGAGGACAAAACAATGGATTTCAGCTCTCAAGAGAGGAAAAGCTTTGGTTCTGTCCTACTGATGGGGGTGCTTTGACGTCACATCCAAGGGATCTATTCCATATGGTTCTACATACTTTTGACTTCTTGGTTAGTTGAATAAGGAACTTCTCGTACTGTTCGATGGAGTAAATCAGATTTGGCATTGACTTCATTTCTTTCATAACTTTTGCCTGAAATGGTAAAGGTAGAGTGCAAACACTAAATGTGCGGAATAGTTGTCACTTTTTAGTAGTAAATAGCCCTCATTAAACAGTAGAATTAGTATAAAATAGCACTATTTAATGGTATTTATGTTGTACACTTTTAGTGTGCAAACACTAAATGGGTGCAACAGTTGTCGTTATTTAGCAGTTACTCAAAACGCGTTTCCCATTTCAGAAATGAACTCACTTTCCCAGCTGTATTTTGTCCTTTCTTCTTATTTTTCCCTTTCGTCATAATCTCCTGTAAAGACTGCGACTGTACAGCCTGAATGTAGGTGATCATCGCGTACACTTGCTGGGATAGCTGGGTGCCTGTTAACTTGACCTGGTAAAGAGAGAATCATGGTATATTTAAGTATGCTGGGCATTATCGTTCTTTGGATATATTAGTGAGCTTGTAAAGTACGAAATGTGAATTATCAACGACCGAAAGAAATTGTAAGAAGGAAGAATAAAAGACTGAATGACGAATAGATGGATGGATGGATGAATGATTGAATGACTGAATGAATGAATGAATGAATGAATGGATGGATGAATGAGTGAATGAATGAATAAATGAATGAATGGATGAATAAATAAATGAATGAATGAATGGATGGATGGATGGATGGATGAATGAGTGAATGAATTAACAAATGAATGGGTGAACGATTAAATAAATGCATGAACGAATGAGTGAATGAATGAATTAAGAAATTAATATATGAACGAATAAATGAATGGCTGCACGAGCAATTTAACGAACGAATACAAAACTGAAAGAGTGAACGAGCGAACAAACCAAAACAACAAGAAACAATTGAAGAGAGAAAGAAAAAAAAGATAGAAAAATCCAAAAGAAATCATACCAGTTTTTCAAACTTGCTTGGAAGATGTCCAAGTCGTTGGTTGTATAAAGCCATATACTGCCAAGAAAACAAAATACACAACATGCAAATGAGACAAATTATTCGTTACTTGCTTGTTTCGCATGAATGAGAAATGGAACGTTTGTTTACTTACGTATTTTCCAACCGCGGCTAAGGTAACGTAGAGCTTAGTCAGAACCTTGAAAATAGAGTGGATTGATAAGCATATCACCAAAGGAGAATCAACTTAATTTTAACCAGCATAGCCGCTTTTATTATCAACATAATTTTTTTACTGAAACCATCATAAATATCGACACCATCACCATTATCATCTTCGTGTGGCGAAGAGGAGACAACAAAAAAAAAAAAAAAAAAACAGCGGAGAAAGGGCAAACATATAGATAAAAAACTAATTAAATGCCCTGTACAAATTTGAAATCATGTTTACAAAAAAAATATTGTTAGTAGGAGAGATCTTTTTATCTAAAATTATCATCTTGAACAGAATCACCTTCGTCAATGCAAATAGCATTACAATTATCAATGGCTATAACAACATTATCATCATCAACATTGACGCTATTACAATCATCATCAACATCATCACCATTATTATCACCATCTCCACCATCATCACAACCATCATCATCACCATCACCACCATCATCATCACCATCTCCACCATCATCACCACCATCATCATCACCATCACCACCATCATCATCATTACCATCTCTACCATCAATAACATTATCCCCATCTCCACCATCATCATCACCACCACTACCATCATCATCATCACCTTGACAGTATTTTCAGTAGAAGGCCCTTCTGGAAGGGCTGACTGACTGATTTCATGAAACGCCATCACAAGACCCGTCAATCTTGCACATACTGATGACTCAAGCGACGCTCTTTGAGTGTTGTCAGGAGAGTCTGGTAATTTATCACCTGCAAAATACCACATAAACTATGTTGTGTTGTGTTGTGTTGTGTGATTGTTGAAATAGCGAGGAACATCGTAGCAATATTACAAACAGAAACAAACAAACAGACTAACTTCTAGAAACACAAACAAACAAACAAACAAACAAACAAACAAACAAACAAACAAAATAAATAAATGGATAAAAAATAAATAAATGAATGAATGAATAAATAAATAAATAAATAAATAAATAAATAAATAAATAAATAAATAAATAAATAAATTATATGAATAACTAAATAAATAAATAAATTATATGAATAACTAAATAAATAAACGCATATAAAGAAATAAATAAAGAAACGCAGTTAACCAAATAAATACACAAACTCTACAAATATGAACAAAACCGTTAAAACAATATTGTCAAAAACGTACACACGCACACCATCAATCTTACATGAAGGCGTGAAAGCAGTAACTGCCAGATCACCCCGTATCCTAGCTAACGTCCAGTCAATCTCGTCCAATATCTTATCGATTTGTCCAGTTACGATGACCTGTAAAAACACCAACAGTTTTAATTCTTCAGTTCATCTCCAAAGCAAAGAAAAAGAAATTGAACCAACGCCCAAAAACATAAATCACTGAGACAAAGGCTTGAAGGAAAGCCACAGGGAAATGAGATGGTATGCCCTCCCTCAGTTCGACAGTCTGTCAATAAAACTACATAGAGAGTAAAGATGGTTTCATTTGTAAATTCAAAAGGTTTTGTGTTACTTACAGTAATTGTAGGCGCTGCAGTCCTGGGGTTCACGATGGCATAGTGAGTGCGGTTCTCCACCTCGATTTCCTGGAAATAACGAAGCAAATGGACAAGTCATTCAAAGAAATATCTAAAATGTAACAGATGTGAATAAACATACAAATCCAAGAAAAAAAAAAACAACTACAAAAAAACAACAAAACAAAAAAAAAAAACAAGTCGCATTAATGAACAAATGTTTCAAAATAGTTCTTAGAACTCTAATGTCATTGTTTTCTTTTTATAGTTAACTTATCTATCAGTAAATATTATTAGTTGTTTCACCTGTTTCACGTTTTTGTGAATCACACTTAAATGAACACGTGATTCAAATAGTAATTCAAAATACCACAAATAAAAATACACCATAATTACAGTCTTGCTAATTCAACCCGGACCACGTCTTGTTCATCAGCCACTTGACGTCTTTGTAACTTGATTGGCTGATAAAGACACAAATCGCATGTCTTTTGTTCCAAAGTGCAAACCTGATTGGCTCATAACGCGATGTGGTCCCGGTTGAATTAGCAGCACTGTAAAATGCAGGGCATTGAATCAGAGTACCTCATCGATGTCCCCCAGCTGGCTGTGGATATCCTGGGCCATTTCTCGAATCTGGAGATGAAAGAAAAAAAACATATCCACTGAGCAACTTGTTGCTAATTTCTAATTAACATATGTCTGAAATCATTCCGTATCTTTGGCAATCTAAAGGGACCATATCAGAAGTGCGCGCCCTCATCACTAACTTAATGGGACCATATCAGAAGAAAGTTCCCTAACTCACAGGAAACGTGGGGTGTAGATGATGGGCCATATTAGAGGACAGAAAGTAAGAACCAGAAAGGAATAAAAACAAAAGAGAGAGAAAAATAGTGACAAAACGAAATGTTTTTACTAGTATAAATACACTTACCAGCGTTGTGCCTGTTTTACACTGAGATGTTAACGAGAAGAGTAATGACACAAGTGACTTAGATAACATGACATCATCTGTAAATAAACAACACACAGTATGTAAAGGAAAGGAAAGGCAACTATATTTAATGACATCGGTAGTTCCTTCTGCTTGAAGCTGGTTTCTCAGGAAGCCGACGGTGCACACCTTCCTCCATCAATGCTCCTTTTTACAGGTATTTAAAGCTACTACAAGCTACACAGAATAGAAAGAAGTTAAAACAAGGATGTGAAGCCACTGTGAATCGACGCCCGCGCACTAACCAACTGTGCCATTCTTGCAACTTAAGGATACTTAAAAAGTTCTACGGCAAAAGCTCACAAATGTAGTAATTTGCAAAAACTCACCCAAATTATTTTCCTTGCATATTTTGTGAGCCCATGATTGCAGATTGGCGAACTATAAGATAAACGCAACTTGATGATGATCATGAAATTAGCGATGGCTCTAATATTGAGAACGATAATGATGATAATGACGAACAGTGATTACAATGACAGTGGGGTTGATGATGATGACATAATCGATAGCGCAAGACCACTAGTAGATGGATACTGCTAAACACAGGTTTAATGCTACAGTTTTAACAAATTTCCAGGTTTTTTCAAGCACTTTCCAAGCACAAAATGCGGATTAAGAAATACAATTTTCCCATAGCTTTGATCGCTAATGACCTAACAAGAATAATTTGTTTCTTGTTTTAAAGTAGTTGGAAATAATGAAAACTTGTGCCTGCATTAGGTTAAGCCAGTTTTCCAGGAGTTTTCGGGATTATTTCGATTTTTAAGGGCTTTTTTGTGTTAAGTACACTTAAAAACGTTTTTCAATTCAAGGGCTTTTTAAGGATTTTAAGAAGTAGCATGAACCATATAAACAAGTGTCTGTTTGCATGATGGTGATGATGATAGTGATGAAAGCAATGCTAGTACCCCTCCCTACCTGCTGTCCATCAGGGTCAAGGTGACTGGCCAGTATTGAGATAACATTAACAAGTGTCTGTGTGTCTTTGAGAGTGACATCATTATCCTGTGTATCTGACGATACAACACCGACAACAACCTCCTGTAGAAACAACAATCACAAAGGTAGCATTTGATCAACAAAAACATATAAACAAACAAACAATAAAACAAACAAACAAACAAAAAAAAGTTTCCCTACAATAATACCTGGAATATTTTGATGGTAGCATATATACGTTCTTGATCACTGTAGTTATTATTACCGTCAGTCCTATCGCCACTTGATTCTAAATATGACAGAATATGAGTCAAGTTACCATAAACAAAATGATTATGAACGAAAATCTTCATGATAAAATAAGTAATGCTATAGTGTCTAATTAATTTACAAAACAAAGTTTTCGTCCTTCTTGTGAATCTTCAGGGAAAAGATGGAAAATTTACAATGGATTTAAGAAACAAAACTGATCGTATAATTATGGCAAAGTACCAACCCATTTTAGAGATGTTATTTTTTTAGTTTACCTATCATAGTGAGGAAGTGTATCAGCTTGTCCTTATAGTGGCAACACACGATATTCACCACCAGACACAGTCCCTCTAAGCAAAGACTACTAAGCTTCTTACTCTAAAAACACACAAGAGAACAATTTGCAGGCTTCTCATAGTTTTATGAGTTCACGCTACCATTGACATGAAGATGACTTTTCAGTACATTGCAAATAGCTACATATAACATCAGGCGCAGATTCAGGATTGTTTCCAGGAGTGGGTGCACCATCTTCAGGAGGGGGTGCACTGCCCAATAAGCATGAAATACTGAGGATATTTTGTAAATATTTAAGAATACAAAGACATGAATCCTTTCAGGAGGGGGTGTGCCATCTTCAGGAGGGGGTGCGCCACCCAATAAGCATGAATTATAGAGGATATTTTGTAAATATTTCAGAAAACAAAAATGTGAAATCATTTCAGGAGGGGTGCGCAACATCTGCACCCATCCCCTATATCCGCCAATGTAATATGGAAATGCTTGTGAAAGTGCAAGAAAAATCCAACAATTTATGTTTGGACTAAAAATCAGATGCATGTGAACAGTAAGTTGTTATTATTTCTGAGTGACAAATTAAAAACATCTGAATCTCTTTAATAACTTTTGGGATGGAAAATGCAGTGAGACTTGGAGAAAAGGGAATTCCTTTACTGAGGATACAGAGTTTTTTTAGTATAATTTTTATCCACAGAGAAACAATCAATCTGCTGATGTTTCCAAGACATTCAACCATTATCCAAAGCAAACAAGAGTGGGTGTTTCCAAGCACACACTGAAAAAGGAGTGGAGCTGGTTGGTTTGCTAGTAGTAAACCCATCAAACCTACCTTTTCTTTTTTGTTACTGTCGTCATGGATACAGCTTTCACTCAGAATATGTTTAAGGAACACCCTGCAAGATGGAAAGGGACATAGATTTGTTGGTATTATTTCTGCAATGAAATAGTATGTAATGTGAGCTGCTGGCTAAGTTGAGTGAATGGTTGATTGATTAACTGATTGATTGATTGATTGATTGATTGATGAATGGTTTGTTTGATTGATGGATTGACTGAATGATGGTTTGTTTGATTGATTGACAGATGGGTTGATTACTTGATTGATAGATTGATTGACAGATGTAAAGATTGTTTGATTGATAGATTGATTGACAGATAGATGGGTTGTTAGATTGGGGTAGGATGTCTCTGCGGAGAAACTAACCTTGCTATGGCATAGCACTGTTTGTACAGATGCTCTTTGTTTTTTCCTCTTGGACCACTGCAACTACCATGGTCACTTATCTAAAAGAATTAAAAGGTTAAAGCCAATTTATTCAATGTACTTCCTTTATCATACAGTATTCTTCCAGGAAGCCGATGGAAGGTAAATATTTACTGAGACAAATCAGAAACTTACAAACCGATAAAATGAAAGAGAATGTTGGCCAGAAATAATTTATTATATTATGACCAAAATGGGACTCGAACCTCAGGCTGCCCAATTGTTAGGCCAACACTCTGACCACTAGGCCATGCTTCCCTGTCGACATTCCACAAATTGAAAATGGCATTTTCCAAAGATCTTCCTTGTCATTTTTACTCTAGAGTAACCCTCCCCCCAACCCCATACTTTTACCAGTTCATAGAATAAAGAAATCAAGATGTTGATGGTCATCTCACAGGGACAGAACCAGGAGGGGGGTGCACAGCCACATAATTCAAAAAGGAATTATAAGGAAGACTTTGAAATCTTTTAAGATGGTGTACACTGTATCACGCCAGATAGATCATAATTTCCATACCTACCTGTCTTAGCTTCTGAAGTGCGACATTCACAACATACTTAACAAACTCATTCATAGACCTCAATGGCATAAGGCCTTGTTGATGACTTGGAGTCAAATCACTGCAATGCCGAAAGAACCAGTTTAAATACAGTCAAATAGTTATGATGATGGCTTATATGGTAAAAAGTCAAACTCCCTGGCTTTTTCTTATCCAAAAAAAAAAAAAAAAAAAAAGGTTAAACCAAAAAGTGGTTTTGTAAACTTTGAATGAAAAGACACAAGGAGAGTACAAACATGTATGACAAGAAAAAAGGACAAGAATTTGAAGACCAAGTCCATGGCAACTTGGGAAAATCAGAGAAATGAGAAGAACACAAGGAGCAAGTAAAAACAACAACTAAACAGACTGGACATAAAATGAGAGGAAAAAGAAAATGCAAGAAAAAAGATATTGGTAATACCTGAATAGTGCTGTACAAAGTTGAGCTGTACATTCTATGGACAACATACTAGAGGATGATGACTGCTTGCTTCCTGATGAACGACCTTTTTTACCTGTAAAACATCATCCATTCACTGAATTCATTGATTCATTGATTCATCTATACATGCATGTATAACTTTGCTCATCTTGAGAATTGTCTTATCAAATCAATAACAACAACATTAATTTTGACTTTAACTCATCTAACAAGCAAATAAACAAACAAACAAAGAAACAAGCAAAAACGAACGAACGGATGAACAAACAAACAAACAAACAAACAAACCTGCAGCGGCAGTTTTTTCTTTCACAATGTCTTCCAATTGATGGTACATGGCGAACAGCTGACTGACTTGCTCCAGTGACTCAGAGCTGTTTGCATAAACACACTAGATCTGTAAGACTCACTAGACATACTTTCTCATGATCAGTAAGTCACGTCAAATACTTTCTTTTTGGTTGTATTATGACTATTGATCACAAACCATCATTCATGCATACACATCAAGACATCATAAAGATCTTTGATATACAATTTTTTTTAACATTATTTGTTATTTCATTTCTACACTAATTACAGGTTACATTAACAAGATAAACACCGGTATAAACAATCAAATATCAAAACTACAAAATGCAAAACACAAAAGGTGGAGGTCTCTTAGTTCAATACACAATTATAATATACAATTAAGATATACAATTATATTACATGATTGCATTCTGTATGTAAACATGCAACCAATAAACTCCATAAATTCTGCATCTTTATGTTGTCATTATCACATGAGTTGTGTGAATCTGACTTATCTTATAAAATAACAATCAAGATGATTAGAGAGTTGATCAGTAAATAAATACAGTATATACAATAATAATCAAGATGATTAGAGACACAGGAAAAAATTTGTGATTCCCAGAATGGGGTTTTTTTTTGTGGTTTTTGTAGCACTTTCCCAACAATAACCCAAAATAAACCCATTTTGGTAATCCCAAGTTTGAACCCAATGCTGGATTTTGTAGCATTTTCCCAACCATAATCCAAAATAAACCCATTTTGGGAATCACGATTTTTTTCCTGTGAGAGTTGATCAGTATATAAATACAGTATATACAAAGCCCTTACCTGAATTCTCCTTGAATAAAGGTAAACTCTAGAAGAAGCTGAAAAAAAAAATCACAGACTTTACTCAGTTGGGGGTTGAAATGTTGGTACAGTTGCATTTTCATCCTTTTTATATTTTCAATATTTGTACCTCACACATTGACAATACTAGTTGGGCCAAGATGCTGTTCTTGTTACCAACACTTGTAGTTGTTGAGAAATCTGCTGACTTGTCCTGGAGTTGAACGAATCAATAAGATTAGTAATGCCTCTGATTACAATAGAAATTAAGGGGAAAAATGTTTAATATCCAGTAAATTGACATATTTTAGGGCTTTGATTAATTCAGTAACAGAAAAGACTGATTGAAGAACACAATTGGTCACTGGAATATTTACAACTTATAGGTCAGGAGGTCTTGAAAAGGAAAGAGAGGAGAGGAGAGGAGAGGAGAGGAGAGGAGAGGAGAGGAGAGGAGAGGAGAGGAGAGGAGAGGAGAGGAGAGGAGAGGAGAGGAGAGGAGAGGAGAGGAGAGGAGAGGACAGGTCAGGACAGGAGAGGAGAGGTAAAACAAGAAATGGACAGGAAGGGACGAAGAACAACAAAGAACAAATTATTTACAGTTTCATGTTCTTACCAATTCAAAGTCTTCCATTTCTGATTTGATCATTCTTTTTGTCAGTGATTCCAACATGTGCTCTATCTCATTGAACAGATGCTCTACATTGCCTAAAAACATTACAATGCAAATTTACAAGACAACCGGACAATAAAACTTAAGAGATCGTCCATATAACAACCAGGCAGAACCAGGCAGGAGGTGATAAACCCGATGTCGCCAAACCTGCTTATATTTGGCTCACATGTAGCACTCAGTAAGCATAGTATGTGGTAGAAGTTTCAGATCATGGTATTGCATAATCACGGAGTTGACCACCCCCCCTTGGTTTTGGAGCATTTTCAGTAAATTTCTGTTATTTTGGAGTGAAATTTTGAAAATTCATAAAACAACAAAAACATATCTGACGGCAATCAACTTTCTGCTATTGACTACTTGGCATTTGGTCTTACAAATTATGGGCAAAACAAAGATGTGAATTGTTTGTGGTTGTCATGACAACGCCATTAAGAAAGTACATTTTTCAATTTTTCAGCTACGATTCATTTTAGTAAACTTTGCACACACATAAATCGCAAGGCCAACTTGATGATAGCAAAATTGACTTATAACTAATAAATATAACCCCTTGGCTATGTAGAAATGTAATAAAAGTGGTGGGTTTTTTCTTTAAATTTTCTCAGTGAAGCATTCAATATACCTAATATCCAAAAATTGCATATTTTCCATAAATTCAACAAGAAAAATAAAATATAAAGCGAAGTCAAAACTAACAACAATCACATAAAATGATTAATTGGAGATGTGCATAACGAGTTTTGAACCAAGTGGGTACCAAAAAAAAGCATTTTCAAGACACAAACCTCACTTTAAATAACGTCCTATGACGAATTTATGGTTGAAATCGATTCTAATCGTTTCTATAGATTTCGTATATTAACACGACTTTAATATAGCGACAATGCACCTCAGAATGTTCAATTCATTTACATGAATTAATTTTGTGCATTATGTTTGAAAATCTTTGGGGAAAAATGAGAAAAACTACATTTCTTTTTACGTACCGTTTGTTTGTTTACAGCCGCCATATTGAATAACTAAGGAAGCCCACGCGCAGTACAGGAAGCCCACTCGCAGAGTCGAATCGACCTGCGGATTTCTACTTTTTTCCACCAATTTCAGCTTATCTATTTATTTATATTATTCATTTACTTATTTGATTCACTAATATATTTTCTCATTTATTCATCTATTTAACTATCTTTTTGTTACATTAAGTTATGAATTCATGTATATATATATATATATTTTTTTCATCTCATAATTTGTTAATTGATTCATTTGTCATGTTTTTTATTTGGTTTTTATTTATTCATTTATTTATTCATTCATTTTAAATTGATTCATTCATGATTTCAATGGTTCATTTATTCATTCATTCAATCATTTATTCATTTTTTCACTTACTCAATCATTATAGTTTAATAAATCAATGAATGATTGATCAGGAATGAATCAATGAAGAAATGAATAACGAATAAATAAATAACTGACAAATTAGTAAGTTAGTAAATCAATTATGTATTAAATCATTAAAACATAAATGTATATATGTTGTTTAATTTATGTACCAGTGTCCGTTTTCAAACGCACATTTGTGATCGCTCTAGCAGTACTTTCAACCCCAATTGACGTAAGAGTCTTTAAGGGACGTACCATTAAAAAAGTTAAGTGAAAAACAAAAAAAATTCAAACACAGTTTTAAAGTAAAAAAAATACATCCAAACATACAACCAAAACTTGCAAAACAACAACAACAAAAAAAAACCAACAACAACAACAAAAAAAAAAAAAAAAAGAACAAAAGAAAAAGAAAAAAAAAGAAAGAAAAACATACAAGCCCAACCATCAGAACCAAAAATGAAAGTCCTTTGAATGTCATACATCTCTTTTGCGGTTTTGCTTATTTTATCAATGCTAGTATTCAATAATTTCTATGAGCGCAAGATATATTGCCGTTATGTGTCAAAGTTAAGTAAAGAAATAAATGAATGAATAGATTCATGAATGAATGGATGAATTAGTTAATGACAGAATAAGTGAGTGAGTGAGTTAATAAATGAATGAATGATTAATTGAATGAACAAGTAAATGCATGAATGAATAAATGAATGGAAAAAAACAAATAGTTTAATAAATAAAAAAAATGAAAACAAATTATGAATTAATGACTTGATAAATTAATAGTAGAAAACATAGATAAAATACAAATTCAACAAATAAATAGATAAATTGAAAAATAGTTAACTCAGTCATTCTATCAATGAATAAATAAATGAATAAATGAAAAATTAAATTAATGAATCAAATAAATAAATGAATAAATAAAAACCAAATAAAAAAACATGACGAATGAATCAATTAACAAATTATGAGATAAAAAATCAAATAAGTCAATGAATAATATAAATAAATAGATAAGCTGAAATTGGTGGAAAAAAGTAGAAATCCGCAGGTCGATTCGTCTCTGCGAGTGGGCTTCCTGTATTGACCGTGGGCTTCCTTAGTTATTCAATATGGCGGCTGTAAACAAACAAACGGTACGTAAAAAGAAATGTAGTTTTCCTCATTTTTTTGCCAAAGATTTTCAAACATAATGCACAAAATTAATTCATATAAACGAAATGGACATTCTGAGGTGCATTGTCGCTATATTAAAGTCGTATAAATATACGAAATCTATAGGGACGATTAGAATCGATTTCAACCATAAATTCGTCATAGGACGTT
Organism: Diadumene lineata; assembly: GCA_918843875.1. Classification (NCBI taxonomy): domain Eukaryota; kingdom Metazoa; phylum Cnidaria; class Anthozoa; order Actiniaria; family Diadumenidae; genus Diadumene; species Diadumene lineata. The sequence continues at coordinate 11,400,445 of OU974078.1, read as the reverse complement.
ATTTAAAGTGAGGTTTGTGTCTTGAAAATGCTTTTTTTTGGTACTCATTTGGTTCAAAACTCGTTATGCACATCTCCAATTAATCATTTTATGTGATTGTTGTTAGTTTTGACTTCGCTTTATATTTTATTTTTCTTGTTGAATTTATGGAAAATATGCAATTTTTGGATATTAGGTATATTGAATGCTTCACTGAGAAAATTTAAAGAAAAAACCCACCACTTTTATTACATTTCTACATAGCCAAAGGGTTATATTTATTAGTTATAAGTCAATTTTGCTATCATCAAGTTGGCCTTGCGATTTATGTGTGTGCAAAGTTTACTAAAATGAATCGTAGCTGAAAAATTGAAAAATGTACTTTCTTAATGGCGTTGTCATGACAACCACAAACAATTCACATCTTTGTTTTGCCCATAATTTGTAAGACCAAATGCCAAGTAGTCAATAGCAGAAAGTTGATTGCCGTCAGATATGTTTTTGTTGTTTTATGAATTTTCAAAATTTCACTCCAAAATAACAGAAATTTACTGAAAATGCTCCAAAACCAAGGGGGGGTGGTCAACTCCGTGATTATGCAATACCATGATCTGAAACTTCTACCATATACTATGCTTACTGAGTGCTACATGTGAGCCAAATATAAGCAGGTTTGGCGACATCGGGTTTATCACCTCCTGCCTGGTTGTTATATGGACGCTCTCTTAAATCAATGGAGCACACAATTATTTCAATAAACAATTATTGTTTTTAAATACTTCTCAGAGTTCAATGACAAAGCAATACCAATTGGAGCAAAAGTTGAAGCATAACCAAACCTGGCTATGGATTGTTAATGTGGTTCCATAATGTGGTTTTGTAACATATTTTTTTTATTTTCTCAAGGGGGGGGAACCCTAAAGCCTGGTTCACACAAGCAATAGAAACACACAAAATATTTTCATTTTCTTGCATCTGTACTTGCGCTTGCATTTACGCTGCTGGTGTGGACCAGGTTTAACAACCTGCCCTCCCTGACACGTTTAATTAACTTTTTTTACCTTCATCCTCTTCACTTGAGTGATCACCACACCATATTGTACAATGTTGCAGGGCGCAAAGCAAGTGGTCCTAGGTAGAAACAAACTGCATTAAATACAGTTGTGATATATATATATAGATAAGTTAGACACCGTAGCACGAAGGTCAGGTTTGTTTCTACAGAACCACAGACGCTACTCTAGTATATTACTAGTTTTGATTTCTGCATTGAATACACACAACAATTCTGAGGTTGTTTAAGGCTGGTACACACATTGCATAATTATAATGTTCTAGTTTAAAGTGGATATTGATATGTATACATAATGGCAATATGGCCTATGATATCTTACCAATGGTTCAGCTAGGAATACTTGATCACCAGATGTTGTCAAACACGGATCTAGCTTTATTGGTGGTGTTACATCTTGTTGTTGTTCATAATACTTCTGAAACTATCAATTCAAAATAAAAAGTAATTCTTAGTTTTAGTCAGTAAGTCAGAATAGATGGATTGCAGCCAAAGACAACAGTTTGAATAAAGGTGTAAGTAATATGATAAATAATGAGAGAGCAAATGTCATGCATTTGGCAGGAATTAAAAGCATGTCTTTGTTATGTTAATCTGAGTGTAACACAAACAGGGGCACTGTGATTACCTGCGTGAGAATTGTGTTTGGAAAACTATGAAATAGTCAGTGAGAATTATTGCTTTTCAAAATCTTGAGTCATAAATCAAAGAGTTGTTTTAAAGTCATGTTATGTTAGATAACTTGACACAAACCTGTAGCAAAAGGGCATCTAAAATTGGCTGTTGTAGTTGAGGGTTACGACACATAACATCATACAATCCCTGGAAAAGACAAAATGCAGATTTAGCTGATTGTCATGTACTTGATCCATCAATCAATCAATCAATCAATCAATCAATCAATCAATCAATCAATCAATCAATCAATCAATCAACCAACCAACCATGTGAGCCAACCAATAAATCAATCAATCAATCAATCAACCATGTGAACCAACCAATAAATCAATAAACCAACCAACCAACCACCCAACCAACCAATCAATCAATCAATCAGTCAATCACTCAATTAATCAATCACTCGATCAATCCATCAGTTGATCAATCAATCAATCAATCATTCAGTCAATCAATCAATCAATCAATCACTCATTCAATCATCAACATCATATCCATCAAAATCATCCAAATAACCATCATATTAAAATCATCACCACCATATCATCACTGCCACCATCATCACCTCTATCATCATCATCTCTATCATCATCATCTCTATCATCATCATCTCCATCATCATCATCTCTATCATCATCATCTCTACCATCATCATCTCTATCATCATCATCTCTATCATCATCATCTCCATCATCATCATCTCTATCATCATCATCTCTATCATCATCATCTCTATCATCATCATCTCCATCATCATCATCTCTATCATCATCATCTCCATCATCATCATCTCTATCATCATCATCATCTCTATCATCATCATCTCTATCATCATCATCATCTCTATCATCATCATCTCTATCATCATCATCTTTATCATCATCATCTCTATCATCATCATCTCCATCATCATCATCTCTATCATCATCATCTCTATCATCATCATCTCTATCATCATCATCTCCATCATCATCATCTCTATCATCATCATCTCCATCATCATCATCTCTATCATCATCATCTCTATCATCATCATCTCTATCATCATCATCTCTATCATCATCATCTCTATCATCATCATCTCTATCATCATCATCTCCATCATCATCATCTCTATCATCATCATCTCCATCATCATCATCTCTATCATCATCATCTCTATCATCATCATCATCATAATCATATCTGTCAATAATAATTGTTGTGTCAGACATACCTCGTAAAGTAGCTCTCTCACTTCAGCTTGTTGTGTAAAACATCTCCTCAAGTTTCCAAGTATCTCAAGGCAGAGAGCTTCATTCCCAGCCCCCCCTCTCATGTGAACGTCAACCTGTACTTGGCTGCATTGTGAGAATGAAACACTGGCTTGACTGGACGACTGACTTGATACTATTGAACCACCACCCAAAACCTAAACAAAAAACATTTTACATAATTATCTAATAGATCTGATATAATTATGACTATTTTGGGCGATAAGATTGACAGGTTAGCTCAGGTGGGTGAAGTTGGTCTGTTAACCGGGAGGCTGCGGGTTTGAACCCTCAGCCAGACCATCACTCGGGGTCTTAAAATAATTGAGGAGAATAATCTTGTCTCCATATTTCACTAATGGATAGTGCATTATAAGGTACTGTAACACTTACTATTTGTAATGTAATTTTTTGTCAAAATAATTTTTGTCTTTGAAGTCTTATAATATACTATCAATCTGTAAATTTGGGTGTACAACTTGAAAATTGCCTTGACACACTGTTTGATTGATGGGTGAATTGGTTCTTAAATGGTAAAGTACTGATTTTAATCAAGAAATGTTGAAACTCTACCTTAAAATGTTTCAATAGCTGAAGAAATCCTGCCACGGCAATTTTTCTTGCATCAACTTGTCTGAATGAAAAAAATGCATATTATAATTTATTGCCAGTATACAGCAGCCTAAATTTGAGGCCGATATTGAAAGGAGAGTCTGTGTTGGGTTTGCATTTCTAACAAATGTTATCATCAAAAACCTACCTTGAAAACATAGCTTTTCTTAGGACAAGAATCAAGGAATCTCTCAATGACAGACTGATTTTCAATAGAGGCTGTAAAAAGAAAGCAAAAACAAGTTCAAGAAGAGCATATTGGTCTGACTTTGTGAGGTGGTGGTATGAATATATAAATGAATGAATGAATGAATGAATAAATGAATGAATACGTGAGTGAGTGAGTGAGTGAGTGAGTGAGTGATTTATTTATTTATTTATTTGTTTATTTGTTTATTTGTTTATTTGTTTATTTGTTTATTTGTTTATTTATTTATTTATTTATTTATTTATTTATTTATTTATTTATTTATTTATTTATTTATTTATTTATTTATTTATTTATTTATTGAGTAATTGATTGAGTGATTGATTGAGTGAGTGAGTGAATGGATAAATTGATGATGAGCGATTAAATAATTAACAGAATTACCTGAAGAGCTCTCAAAAGACCATCCGCTGTAAGTGGAGGCAAAAATGACAAATAGTCCAAAGCTTCTTTGACCTGAACAACAAATAACATCATGTTTAAATAAAGTTGGTCCAACATCTAATCAGTGAAACCCTTATTAATTTTTAAATTAAGTACGGTAATTTCAAGTACCTTTGGTAAAGACTCCAACAGAACATGTGGTGCTGATAACACAGTGCTTGAAAGTAAACCTGTAGTTTTATGCATGAGTGACAAAAACAGTTTCGAACATGAGTCTTTTGTAAGTAGTCACGATGGGAAGTGAAGATATAAAGTTAATGTATAGACAGATGAATACATTAGATAATTTTTCTCAACTACTACTGTAATTAATTTAACTGTAAATAAAAAAGATAATAGAAATCAATAGAAAAATAATTAAAATAAAAAAAATGAAAAAAATAAATTGAATAAATAAATAAATTGAAAAAACTAAATTGAAAAATAAAATAAAAAATTATAAAAATTGAATATAAGAATGAAAACAGGGATGGAAAATACTAGGAAGAAAGAAGGGAGTGAAAGTCAAAATGGAAAGAAGAAGAAGAAAGAAAGGATGGAACATACCAATAAAGTGACTAACAGGAGTGGTTGCCTTGGTAACTACTCTGTTTAATATCTGTTCCAGTATTTCAGCTCGAACCATTTCATGTCCTTTGAATGTGTTTAGTAATACATCACATCCAAGATTGCAAGACTGCTGGGCTGGGCTCAGATGCTCTGCACTACGACCTTCTAAATGGCAAGATATAACATGTCAATATTACCACTGGTATTAATAATGTCTCAATAATCATTTTATATAGTAGTTGTAACACTAAAACAATGATACTTTTAAGCTATAACATGTTTATGCAGTACATAAAATACTGTGGTTTTTACAAAATTAAGCACAGTGCATCATAATGCCAAAGTATGATTGATTTGCACAATGTCTTCGCCTGCACCAATCAAGCTTCAATGTAAACATGGTGTTGATTGGTTGTAAAATCTCTGTAGAATGATATGAATGCATGATTATAAAAGGACTAGTTTAATACAATTAAGGGAGGACCATTAGATTTTTGAGGGGGGGGGGGGGGTCGGGCAAATACCAAAAAAAGTATCAAGCAAAGCCTTAAACAGAGAAACAATATCGAGCAGGGAAGAAGAAAATATCCTACACAACCATCACATGCCTAGAAAAAAAATATACTGCACAAAAAATTGCCCAACCCCACCCCCCTCCCCCCAAAAAAAATATCTAATGGTCCGTCCCTAAGGAGGCTAAATTTGTTTGACATAGCTACTAGCCAATCAGAACACAGCTACTTCATCAAAATGATGCATTTTGATTGGTTAAACTTTAAACTTTGGGAATTCCCAATCCTGAGTTATGTTCAGAATAAGGACTGAACTGGTCAGGACAGCATAAAAAAGTACTTACCGAATCCTTTAGGTCCATAGCTATCCATTAATAAGAATCCAAGATGAACAAGACCTTGAGTGACATGATCCCAACCAAATAAACTGTGGATAATTAAGTTACAACAATTAAAATGTTTTGATATAATAAATTTTTATAAATGAATTATGTTAGAGTGCACACACTAAAAGTGTGCAACATAAATACCACTAAATAGTGCTATTTTATGTTAGAGTGCACACACTAAAAGTGTGCAACATAAATACCACTAAATAGTGCTATTTTATGTTAGAGTGCACACACTAAAAGTGTGCAACATAAATACCACTAAATAGTGCTATTTTATGCTAATTCTATTGTTTTCGTTTGTTTAATTAGTGCTATTTACTGCTAAATAGTGACAACTGTTGCACACATTTAGTGTTTGCACTCTATTGATTCACTTAGTACCTATTTTGTACTGTTTCCAAAATATATTCCTCAACCTTGAAGCACTCTGGTATATTTTCTAAAAATAAAGCTTGAATTGAATGATTGAGTAACTTTGAGTTGATTTGATTGGGTTTGGGTGAAATAACTAACTAGCTGGGATCAGTTGGCCATAATTGCAGAAAATTGTATGTAATGAATGAATAATTGATGTAATAAAAACATCAGTAAAAATAAATTAACTCAACATGAACAAAAAAATAAATAAATAGAAATACAATTAATGAAATGATGACAATGGGTTTGATTATGGTGGTGGTGATGACAATAGTGATGATGGTGATAATTATGACAATCATTGTGTAGTCTGTGGTTACGGCAGCATAGTGATGATGATGATGATAGGTCACTTTTGTATGAGTGAAAACACTACCGTATCGTTGCTGAAATTTAAAAAATTTAAATTACCTACTATATTATAGTCACTGTGGTATCTTAACTCATGCGAAAACCACAGTGACAATGATAATGGTGGTGGTTAGAATGGTGCTCACCTTTTATCCACTTTGACTGCCTGTGTCTTTCTTCATCCTTGAAGCTTCTTAATATGGATGTCTTTAGTACGTCAAATATCTATCAACCAAAACAATTAATAAAAACACTAGCAATATTCACAACAACTTAAATGTAGATGAAAAAAAAAAAATGAAAAGAAATTTAATATGAATGAATGAATGAACAAATGAATGAAGGGATGAAAACAGAAATGAAGTTAAAGGAAAATAAGGAAAAATGAAAATAAAATAAAATAGGATAATACTAAATGACTTACAGTTTCTTCAAATCTGTGGATTTGGCCAACAGACAATGCCAATGCAACTGTGAATGGTGTCAAGATCTTTCCTGGACTACTTTGTGATGCCTGACCAAAATCAGAGTTTAAATAAATATATTATATACATGCTACAAACTTTTAATCCTTAATATCTTGCAAGCTAGATCTTTGGAATGGATATACCTTGAGGTACTTTACTAATTCTTTTCCTAAGTTCTGGTCTTGTTTGATAGCAAAAGTAATGTGAAGAATGATGGTCCCTTCCATATGACGAAGCTGCTCTTTAGAGATAGACCTCACGGCATCACTGAAAGTATCATAAAGTCTTTTGAGGAAACTTTGATAATTGTGATCAATATTCTATAACAAAAAAAAATAATTCAGCTAGGACACAAGCTTTTCAGCAAATTTCAGTTTTAAACAAAAATTGTGAAGTTTTCTAGCGAACCTAGTACATGAACAAAATAAGAATTCATTTATCACTTGATTGTTAATAGTACATGCATGTAAACTGTAAACTGACCTAAACAGTCACATAAAAATTACAAAAAATTATCCAGGCAAGCTTGGTGAAACCTGCCTCAGAACTCCAAGTTACATGATAACAGAAACTTCAAATTAATGCAAATGAAACTAGAATATTTTCTTAAGAAATCTAGAGTGTTTGGATGCATAATTTTTCTATAATGGGACACTTTACTCCCTCAGAAAAAGGTCAATGGTGCATTATCACTCTGATGAAGGCTATTCTACTGACTAATGTAGTACTCACTCAGATTCTTGCTTGTCTTCCTGTCTGCAAGCATCATCTTGTTCATTAAAGAAAGCCATCACACCTTGTAATATCAATCCTTTATGTCCTTTAGTAGACAGGAGCAGAAGCTGGTAGACTAATGGAGGTAGTTCTTGTAGGTCTAAATCTTTGAACATACGCTGGAGCTTCTCGATAACAAATCGTAATTCCTCTGTACTCATAGGAACATCCCTGAATGTGAAGAAATTGATGAATAGATGGATGAATGAATTAATATATATAGAGAGAGCTAGTGAATGGATGCATGCGTAGACGTATGGACAGATGGATGAATAAATGAAATACAGGAAGGAAAGAAATGATTACGGAATGAATGAATGAATGAATGAATGGGTGATTAAATAAATGAAAGAATATATTGAATGGATCAATGAATGAATGAATGTATGTATGAATGAATGAATGAATGAGTGAATGAGTGAATGAGTGAATGAATTAAAGAATATATGAATGAATGAATGAATGATTTGAAGAATATAGGAATGAATGAATGAATGAATGAATGAGGGGATGAATGAATGAATGAATGAATGAATGGATTCATTAATTAATTAGTGTACATGCATGAATGAATGAACGAACTTATGAATGAACATATGAAAGAACGTATGAACCAAGTTACTTGCCTGAACATTGCAGCAAGATGAATGACACACTGTGGATCCCACCTATGTACAAAAAATAGCAATAATAGGGTTACAGTTAGGGTTATATTAAGAATGACGAACAAATGAATGTGCAAACAAACAAATGAATAAATGAAAACAACAAATTGAATGGATGAATAATTGGACAAATGAATAAATTAACTGAATGAATGAATACAAGTAAATGAACAACTAACACCCACACATACCGGCTAGAACATAAGCTGTTCAATAATTGTTTTTTGTATTCCACTCCAGACATTTCACCACTGCATTCTGGAAAAAAAGAAGAAAAACAAAATTTTCTATTTCAATTTCTTCTTCCTGTTTAACAAAACATGTTTTCCGGTGACTGACCTGAAGTTAATGGTATGCTTTCTTTGGCTGCAATTGATGACAAAACTTTTGGTAGTAGTTCTAAACTTCTGTAATAAAAAAAACAACAGTTTGGGCACTTTTGTGTCTTTTCAACAGGCAGAATTTGTTTATCTCTTTGTTTAGGAGTTGTTACAACACAGTATTAGCACATCTCGGCTGTTTTTTTTTTACCAAGCAGAATTTATTCATTTTTTTGTAAATTTGCATCTTTTGTATTTTTATTGAATCTTAAATTATTTGCAAATTTGACATCTTGTCTGCTTGTTTTCATTTTTGTTTGTTAGTTTTTTTGTTTGTTTAATTGCCTGATAGTTTGTTTGCTTGTTTGCTTTTACCTAGATGTTTGTTTGATTGATTACATGCTTTCTTAGCTTGTATGCTATTTTTTATCATTGTTTGGCTTAATTTTTGATGAGTTTTGATTTATACTTTTTTACAATGCGTTTCTTATTTCTATCTAACAAGATATGTTATATAATATTTAGTACTTACTTCCCACTAATAGAACCTTCTTTGATACCATCCATAAATACATCTGCCAGTTCAGCTAAGGCTTTGCCAGGTAACACATCCAACTAGGATAAAACAAGTGAATATGATGGGCAACTTGTCACAGTGAAGACACTCAAACACAAGTGATTATGACGAACAACCCAAACAACATGGAACAATGTGGAACACTCAAACCATGAACAATATTGTATATAGATTTTGACTTTTGATATATAGGTGAATTTACCTCCATCAGTAGATTACCAACCAGCTCTGTTGCAACCTTATAAACAAATATAAAAATAAATACAAAAATATCACTATTTAAACATTCTTTATAGCGATACTTCAGCTGATGTAAGCCTTTTGTTATTCATGTGCCAACCAGACAGTGATTGACCGTTATTCCAATAGTGCTTATTGAAGTTCTGGTTGCACATCAGCATAACAATTTGTTTGATCATAAACATGAAGTATTGCTATTCTCTGGAAAAATGAGCATTTACCTGGAAAGCAATAAGTGATTAGATGTCAGAAACTAGTGTCAGAAGTAATTTGAAATGGTACAATTATATTAGAAGTACACTAGCTACCTTGTTGGTAACTTCTCCATTATTCAATATCTGAATACAGCATTTATACATGTGTAAAGTTCTTTTCTGTCCATCACTAGTATCACAAGGGGACCCTATAAAATAAAAGAAATAAATCAGTTTTGTTGTTTATTGATGGTGTCAATGTTACGTCTTGGCGAGGGGGAGTCCTCCCCCTCCCAGGATTATGGCTGATCTGATATCTTGGAAGCAAGTTGAATAAAAGATTTCAAATTGTATGTCCCTCCAAACTGAGGTCCATTCTTTTGTGCTTTGATTCCCAAAGAATTGCAAACCATGAGTTCCACTACATATTTCAATAAATCACTATTATCCATATTAATAAAAAATTGCATACCTTTTAGAACTGCTTTAAGAAAAGATACTGTGTCAGCACTTTCAGAAAGTGCAAGTTTTTCTAGCAAGTGAGAAAGCTATAAAGAAGAAAAATAAACACTAAACTCATGAACCAGCAAATAAAAACCTCAAGTTTCAGAAATTATAAAATATATCTTTATTTAGAGAAAAATTTAAAAGCTTAAATAGGTTTATTTTGCTCTACCTAATATCTTTATTTATATTTAAAGCAATATTGGTAATAAAAAGAAATCAAATACGTAGCGATACGAGCTTCAACTTAGCTGAACAAAAATCAACATTTCTCATGTGAAATGAGTCACAAAATAAAATCGTGTTAAGCATGGATATTTCGTAAATGCGAATATTTTTGGAAATCCTAAGGGCCCCCTAGAGACAAAAACAATATCGCACCTTAAGCGCAAGTACCTAATACAATGAAACAATAAGAAAGAACAAAACATAGCACAAGAATTGTATACCCGTTTCTGACAACGACAAATAGTGCGCCAGAATGTTTCATTTCGTCAGAAAAATTTTACCTTCTCGAGCTTTGTCTCAGACAAAGTCTGTCCCAGAGCAGAAACATTTCCTTCTTCGCTAAGACGAATTAGTTTTTCTTCCATTTTGTTAAAAGGGGACTAGCTCTTTGCAAAGATAAGAAGACAAGAATTTAGTTGATGAAGTCCGCCATGTTTTAGTATTCCCGCCAAATTTACATACCAGTACCAGTTTACCGCCATTATATAATTACCGAGAACGCCTGGTAGCTAAACTGTCTGAAATAAATTTGAAAATTAATAAAAGGTAAAACAAGGGTAAAAAAAAAAAAGAAAAAGAAAGAAAAGAAATGAAATGAAAATTCAGAAGTGGACAGCCAGCATAAGTAATATAATTTTAGATAGCATCGATGATTTTTTCATTGTTTTACATATTTTCTTTTAATCGCTGATCTTCCAGGTTGGCATTCTGGGAAATGTTTACAAGTGATTTCGCGGAAAAATCTTGTTTCGCGCAATTTTATCAATATGACAACAATTCATCGATTTTTTTTAACCACGCTTAAATTCTGACGTCAAGAAGGCGCTACTGGGAGTCTAAATAATACTATTGTTTGTCTACATCATCATCTGAATTCTTCCATTTGACTGATTATTAGAAAAGCCCAGAATCGACTTCAAGGCGTCCCGTAACGCTCGTTAAAATAACGTGAAAAAACTTTCGCAAAGTTCGTTTACATGATTGAAAATATGTCTTTCTCAAACAGCGAAGGCTACTGGAAGAGGTACACGTATCCAATCGGAGATATTTACGAAGGAGAGTGGAATAAGGAAGGACGAAAAAACGGCTATGGAATGTTAGTTCTTACAGATGGAACCAAATTTGTAGGTCACTTTGTCAATGGCTTCTGTGAGGGAATCGGCTTGCTGAAGTTTCCCGACAGGACTTCATACGCTGGAGAATTCGTACAAGGAAAATATAACGGCGTTGGGACGTTTACTCGAGGAGATGGTATGAAATACGAAGGTGAATTTGTGAACGGGAGAGTCGAAGGCCTTGGGATCGTTACATTCCCAGATGGAACCCACGGCAAGCCAAAGCAGGAAGGTTACTTCATGGGAACCGAGTTGATCGATCGAAGAAATGCTACTGATGTTATCGTCAAAGCTAAACAAGCTACGAACGAAGCGGCTGACGTTGCCAGGAATGTTGTATCGAAAACAGAATGGGGGAAAGCTCATGCTCAAAGATGAACTGAAAACTTTCAAACTTTGTATCCGTCCACGAGTGATAAAATATTTTATTAGAATATCATAATATTGGATTTTTGTTATATAGCTGAAATATATGGTAGCACTTTTCGATAGTCGTGAATTTAAGACTTCAATATAACTAAAAGAAAAAAACCGAGGGTATTTTTTCAGAAAAACTGTGTCGCAAGCCTATTATGTGAACTTCTTTAGGCAAATCAATGACAAAGAAAAAAATATTCATTCACTTTATGAATATTTGAATTTGCATGTAAAAACTCAAAAAAACTTTAAACTATCTCCTGGGCATTTATATTTATTTACTGACAATGTGAATGTATATGGGTATTCAAAATAATCCCTTTATACTCTGTTCCAACACCACATCGTCAACATGCTATTCACAGATTTTCGAAATGTTTATTTAAACACTTTTGTAAAGTAATATTCACCTATATTTATCTAGATTTCTAGATAACAAATGTTTGTTATGTATTGAATAATCTTACATATATGCTAATTAAAGAATGTTTATAAATTTTTAAACAAGTGATGGTAGCTGTGTTGTAATTAATATAAAATATTAGTATTCATAAATCTCAGGTGACGTCATTAGAATATATATTCGCGAATTCTAATTCTAGCAATATCATTTTACATTTATTATCAAAATATTTACTCACTTTCTAACTCACTATAAAATTTATTTAATAAATACTGAATTTTGTACTGTGATTATAAATAAACTAATTGCCAAAAGTAAAATTTTAGAAAAATTCCCCTATTTTTACACAAACCATTATTAAACAATATTATTTTGAGATTTTGTAAAAATATCATGAGTAATATGCCTAAGTAGAACACTCAGTTCTTTGTTGAAAATATGCATTGAATTTTGAACATAAAAATATAAGAAAATGTTTTGAAGAATAAAAGAAAAAATCATCTTCCCTGGCCCTTTATAGTTATTGAAATATTTGTTTATAAAATAGAAAATAAGTTGGTCACCATGACCCCATTTTTAAGCATTTGCCATATAAAATATATTGTGATATCAACCATTGCTTTATAACTGCTGCTTTAAAATTACAGCTGAAATTGTTACATCAAGACTGGGCACCTTTGCAACTTTGACTTTTTTTTCCTTTTTTTTCTGAAACATCAAACGTTGATCCACTGAGGAGACATCATTGATGTGGCAAAAGAAAAAAAATCCAGTCAAATTTGCAAAGGTACCCAATCATGATGCAGCAATTTTAGATGTAATAGAAAATTGCTTTAAATTACATTACAGTGTCACCAAGAAAACTGTTAGTGTTGACAAAGAGAAATTTTAGAGGCAAACACTCCTTGTAGTTTTTGGTTTCTCATTAAGTTATCCAATAGAGTTATGGCAGTGCATCTCTCCACAAAAACAAACCTGTATTGTCCACTAGACAAACAAGTAGGTACTAGCCTAATGGATGCAAGTAGTGCCATGTTTATGGCAATAGGTCAATAAATGTTATACAGGGCTAGACACATTTCAACTAGGACAGTTGATTAGTCTGAAAACAGGAAATGCTATAATATTTCTAATGATTAACATTTTTCTTAGTTTCGCTGGAGTGACATTATAAGCAGCTAAGAATCTATAGTTTCACTTCAGACTAAGTTACTATTCATATAATTTGATTGATTAACAATGTCAAACTCCTAGATAATTTCTCTGGATGACTGCATTTGGGAAGTTTTGGGTATCAACAAAGTCCACAATAATTACATTCAAAGAGATTCCCTCCACTGGTACTGCTCTAGACAGCCAATTTGTGACAGCTTCTGTAGCTTTCACTGATAGAGTAGTTTTCAATGAACCAGAAAGATGTGCAAGTAAGATCTTTGCATTTGGCGTCAGCAGGCCCTGGGACACATGAAGAGCTTTTGGCAGCAATTTGGTTTTAGTTTCATTTTGGAGAAAGCTTAGCAGCTTGTTCAGATCGCCTGTATCAGCCCAAGGAGAGTAGATATCACTGGATGACCAAAAACATGGGTTACTTTTGAGAACGGCACCGTCATCATAGAATATAATGAGATTTTGATTCTTTTCCCAGAGTTCCTTCAAAGTCACTTGCACCCCTAGGGTCCCTGGGGGTCTCATTGTGGAACCAAAAGTCTCCTTGAGTGAGTTAGAAAAATTCACGTGATCTTGTGGTTCCATGTTGTAGAAGTGATTAAAATCTAAAATGACTATTTCTTTCTGGCATTCATCGAGGAAAGTTTTCACTTGAGTTAACATTTCAGACAAAGTTGCCCCATATAGACCATGGACGATTCGAAACTGACCATCTTTTGGTCTTTTAGCAACTCTCATATCCAAATATCGTATTCCTGACGAAAGTTGTTGGTAAATATTGTAAGTTTGAGTCACAGACCAGTTGTAAACTATCGATTTTACTTTCTTGGGGAACAGGAAAGCCAATGCTCGCAGCCATTTTGACTCACTTGGACTGATTTCGAGGTCTTTCCTAAGCGAGAACGAACAAGAGTCATGTGAGCCAGGAAGTGCAAGAGACCGAATTGGCGAATTTTGCTTCTTTTCTGGTAGTAATTCCATCCATTTTGAGACATCTTGCAATACAGACATTTTGCTTTCTTCCTGTGTTGTTTTTACGACGTGATACGGCCCTTGGAGCGAGTTTTGGCCCGAAAGTGTCGAAAAGTTCCACGTTCCGACCAGAATCAAAACACTTGCAAACGTCACTGAAATGTATTTTTTGACGCGCATGTCAGTCATCAGGACCTCAGCGGTCAAATTTCATAATTTTGTGAAAAACTATTTTTTTATTTATTTCAACAAAATATGAATGATCTGAACTTCTTGAAAGCTTGCGAAGATTAATGGAAAAGAACAATTAAATTCATTTTTTGTTGTTGTCATGCTTAATATCTTTTGATACGAGGTGTGAAAATTTTGATGAACAAAATTAAGAAAAAAGAGAGCTAAAAAATATGTATTTACACGTTTAAAAAGGAAAGATAATTGCATTAATATTCACTACTGGAAAAGTATATATTTTGTATGAATAAGTAAAATTGAAAAAAATTCATTTTTTCGTTTCTAATTGCTAATTGTGTTCTAATATAAAACTTACTCCAATTGGCTGAGAAGATAACGTGACTTATCAAACCAATCAAAATGCTCGTAATATCATTCCACATAACACAACACAACACATCACCGGTTCAAAGAAAGACGGCTTTGTAAATCTCGAAAATGGCTGGAAAAACAGCTACTTTAGCTGTGGTTTTAATGTTCTCATCTGTAGTACTATGTTACAAACCTGTAATTATAGTCCATGGGATTTTAGATCACGCTTCAGACTTGAATAACTTGGCAAATTTCATCCGCTCTGCTCATCCGGGCACCAACGTTACACTAATTCCTATTTTCGAAGAATTCAAAAGTTTTGAGCCTCTTTGGAAACAAATTAATGGTTATGCAGCTAAAGCTCGTCCTGTTATGAACCAGGCTCCTGATGGAGTTCATATTATTGGTTTTTCACAAGGTAAAGGTTTATAATTCTTTCTTTCTTTTTTTTCCGAGTGTATATTGATATATGTGATATTATATACAATAACTTAATTATGGCTTCTCTAAAATATAAGATATAGGTAAAAATCTCAATTGCAGAATATACCATTCTCTATATATTCCTATCAATCACATATATTTTCTTTATTTCCGTCTGGAAATAACATAGACGTAAGAAATTGATT
This sequence comes from Diadumene lineata, assembly GCA_918843875.1. Classification (NCBI taxonomy): domain Eukaryota; kingdom Metazoa; phylum Cnidaria; class Anthozoa; order Actiniaria; family Diadumenidae; genus Diadumene; species Diadumene lineata. The sequence continues at coordinate 11,384,763 of OU974078.1, read as the reverse complement.
TCGCTTTCCACTCTTCTTCACTTTCATGTGTCACACAACACACTTGCGAATGTCAGCATCCTCTCGTTAGACATGTGGTAAATGTGTGATTTGATTTTGATATCTTTGATGTGTTTGTATTATGGCCAGATAAAACTAATGATTGATTTATGAGTTAATTCATATAAAAATAAAAGACTGAATGCATAGATGAATGAAAGCTGAGCAAGAGAATACAATTTATTTTGAGTATAGCTAGTAAAAACTACAGAAAACTAGAAAAGGAAATTCACAATCAATCAAAAAAAAAGACCAAAACCTTTTTTTAAGTTCTAAAAATGTGAAATAGTGAATTCACAACACCTATTTTATTAATCAAATTAAGATATTTATAAATGCATGATAAATATAGTGATATGAATTGCCTTGTATTGATTATAATATCTGACTAGGTGGATTAGTGGTCCGTGGAATGATAGAGACTATGCCAGACCATAATGTTGTTAACTTCATCAGTCTTTCGGCTCCACAAAATGGACAATATGGAGGTACAGCCACATTATGAAATTAACAAATAAAGCTGCACATACAGCATTCAATTATTTTGCAGAATTAATTATTCATGCTTCTTACAGCTGAATTTGTCGTTTCAAAACTTTGTTTGGATTTTGGTCTTTTCTGAACCGTCAATCAATTTCATAGGGCGGAGCTTGCCCTAACACATTCTGTCATTGGTTAATCTAAAATAAACTCCACCTTGAAATTGATTGACGGTTCAGAAAAAAACAAATAAAAACAAAGTTTTAAAACGGTGGGCTGCGATACAAAGAATTTGGCTGTAAAGCTCTCTCATCTCATTAATCCCCAAAACAACACTTGAATGTTTAATATTTTGTTGTCATTTAAGATTATAACGACAATTTCAGATTCTTCATATTTAAAGCCATTTCTTCCAAAAACAGCTGTGAAAGATATATACAAGTAAGTTTTTGATATCGATAAATCGAATTTATTCATGTATTTTAAGTATTTTCATTTTTTCAATTCTTTAAAAACAGTTTTTTAGTACTTTATATGTTACTAGTACTTTGTACGTGTAGTACTTAGTATGTAATTTATTGATCACTCTCACAGGACTGTCCCTACCCCATCTATATGTAATATATACAATATGAGCGGCCGATCTGTATGGAATATACAATTGTATATTACTTATAAAATGTCTCGATTAATGCAGCTATTCCAGAGTAATGTTTTTGAAATTAGATTTTATTTGGCTAAAATATTTCAAGCTAAACCTTATGCAACTCAGGACGATTTCTGAAGTGTATAAAATATACAGATGCCTTCACAGTAGTGATTTTCTATTGTTCTGGGTTCATTAATTATTCATGAATTTTATAATACCCTATAGTAAATCATGGATATCTAAGCCAGATCGGAGTGTCAGGCTTAGTTTCCCCTCTTCCCCCCCCCCTCCTCCCTCATTACAAATATCACTCCAATACCACTGCTTCACAAATTAATGCAAAATATGTGTCATCATCAATGCAGAATGTTTTTTTTTTTTCATTTGCAGGTTCTTTTACACATATATAGCCCAGAGAACATTGTCTCTTGCAAACTATTGGAATGGTTAGTACCAGGGGGGGGGGGGGGACTCTGAATATAAACGATCGGGGATGCTCGTTGGAATTTTTTGCTAAAATACCCCTAAAAGATACCTGACTTAGTTCAAAAGGGCGTGGCTTCGCAAATTTTTCATCTCTAAAAGGTACCAAAATCAGGATTTTCAGTGCTATTCAACCCCTAAAAGATACCAAAACTGTGAGAATTTGGCAATATTTTAAACCCTTAAAGATACCAAATCTCCGATTATTATACCCCTGAAAGCAACGATGAGCATCCCCCATCGTTTACCATCGGATAGAAAAATTGAGTCTGTTCAATGGGTTAGGTGTTTATCATTTGTTAATATCATGCGTGACTGCGTGTTTATCAAACTTTTACTTTCAATATTTTTGTAGACCCTTACCAACAGGAGAAGTACCTTGAGAAGAATGTCTTTCTTCCCTTTATTAATAACAACAGATCATCGAAGTTTTATAATGAACAAGGTAGAATTCATGCATTTGTATGTATTGTTTTACTCATGCATTCATTCTATTTTCCAGACATTCATTTGTTCATTTTTATAATCATCCTTTTATTCATTAACTTGTCCTTCCATCCATTCACTTATTCATTCATTGATCTATATAGGATTTGCACCATCATGTTATGGTTGCCGTGACCATTCAATGGCAGAAACAGTAGAATCTGGACTAAAATAATTTACATGAGAAAGAGTTAAATCTCTCAGAGGAATTAACTGTCCTTTATTCCTGCCTCCTGTCATGGTGCCAAGCCAGCCCTCAATTAATTTGCTATTTGTTCATTCCTGTTTTATCCATTTCTCAGAGTATAAGGAACACAAAAAAAACTTCCTCAGGATAAAGAATCTAATATTGATAGGTGGTCCAGATGATGGAGTCATAACTCCATGGCAATCAAGGTACATTTATGATGGTTTAATGAAAATAATCGATGACGATAGTTTTCAATCATTCCCGGCTATTGACAATAGATACAAAATTAGAATCTATTCGCTTTATTCAAATTCATTAGAAGACTGGTGACCAATTTAGGGACCTGTTCGATTATGGGAAGGATTTTTGGAACCTCTTGAGTTGTGATTCTAGTAGTAAATACATGGAAAAGTTTACTTAATAATGTAGTGTTCCAAAATGCATTTAAATAACTGGAGAAAACCATAGTTCTACTTCTAACTATTAGAAAACAATCAACAATTATTAATTGTCTATCAAACATCCAAATTCCCTTCAGCATCTGGAAGCCAGTGCTGGTCTGCCAGGGAGTGGGCGATATACTCTGACTATATTTACCCCAAGTAAACACTGCCAATAAGCAGCTTTTACTGTACACGTGATGTAATAAGGCTAGAGATGAGTGCTGAGGTAATTGGTATCTTGACTGTCATTTCTGAAGTGGACGTTGTTGTTTGGTTTTAGTCAATTAGGATCATATCAAGAGAACAGTAATGTAACCGTCAAGACTATGAAAGAACAACAGGTATGTATGCAGACATGATCCATCACTATTATAATAGAATTATATTATAGAAAGATTAAGAGAAAAATAAATATAATATAACCTTGGCATGACTCGAACCCATGACGTTGGTATTTCTAGTCCAACCCGGCAGTTGAATGAGCATTACTGCAATAATTTTAGATGTCATTTGCATGAATGAACTAATGAATGGATGAATCTCAATGGATGGACACATAACATGAATGTTCGGATTGAGGGGAGAATGAATGACTGAATAAATGAATGTCTGGATTAAGGGATGAATGAATGAATGAATAAATGAATGAATGAACTAATGAATGTCTGGATTGAGGGATGAACAAATGAATGAAAGAACAAAAAGATGAGTATTGAATAGATGAGCTGATACATGCTTGTCTTAGTGGCAACAACTCATTCCAATAACATTTTCACTTTCAACACATTGTTATTTCAGTTTTTCGTGGAGGATTCATTTGGTCTCAAGACATTATATGATAATGGTGGCGTCCATGTTTACACGTTTAGTGGAGTAGAGCATGTACATTGGCATGGCAACAAACAAGTATTTGATAAAGCTATCGAACCATGGCTTACATGAACAGCTATAATTCTGTATTAAAAAAAACAAAAAACATTACAGCTATTCTTGAAAAGGTTGTCAAGTTGAAATACTGATTTAGCGAATAACAATGTCATTTGCATATCAAATTTCAGCAGTTTTCTTGTTTTAAATACAAAGCTGCACATATCATACATTATAATCATATGTGATGAAGTTATTTTGTACATTTTGACTGACTCATCATTTCTTAAAAATCATGAGATATGCAAATGACATTGCTCTTTGCTAAATCAGTATTACAACTGGACATTCACCATTTCAAGAATAGCTGTATCTTAACAGTTTTAAAAGCAAAAAATATAGAGTTATACTCTTGGGATAGTGCACGTAATTTAGACATGATTCTTCATTCCTAAAAATAATGTTAGCTTTGCAAAATATAGTAGTTTTCTTATAGTTGATGACAGCAAAACTGCCTGAACATATCTAATGCTATTCAAATGTTTGTGTTCTATCTCAAAATCACATTATCTTCTGTATGCTGAGGCAAAACCTTTGCTGTTACTAAATTAGCCTGTATAGCTTGTTGTTCCTGAAGGACTACTTTAATAGATTATGATAAAATAATTATTATAAATAATTATCATATCATGCTAATACAATATAAATAAATAAATAATGCTGATAACAAGGTTTTAGCCTAAATATGTACCGCTAAGTTTTTGTTTGTTTGTTAGTAACATGTTTGTATAGTTTTTCTACTTTTTTTTTTTTTTGTTATTGTTTTTTTTTGTTTTTGTTAAAGACCTAATTAATATGATCAAAACATACATCAATAGATTTTTTTTAATTTCAAAATGTTTGTAATATATTTCAAATTCATTATTTTATATATTTTTTATACTTTATGTCATCAATGTTTCAAATTGAGACAGTTGTCATTACATGCATGTGCAATAACATTATCTTATTATGATATTATTAATTATTGATATAACACTGGTCGATCATTTCTGACTGGCAATTTATATGTCTAGAAAATTCATCAAAAACTTATTTTTGAAACATTTATTTATTTAAAATTTTATAAAAGTCTCAAATAAACTGTAATATTTACAACATATTCAATAAATATCATTTGCAAATAAAGCATTATGAGACTTTTTACTTGAATGTTTAATAACCATATTTCCCCATTATTTAGTGCTTCTGTGTCATAAACAAATTATGATGATCTATGCACTGTTAGTAGTTATAGACCAGTTTCAAGTTGTTCATTGCTCAGGCTAAGCCTCAATTGTAGGCGAATTAACAAAAGAGTCAAGACAAAACCATTGGTATTGATATTATTTTGGGATTGGTGTATTCCCGTGGGATCTACCTTGTACAAAAGAATATATCACTTTCCATCAAGGCTTAGCCTGAGCAATGCAGAACATGAAACTGGACTATTCAAATGATTGTTATTTATTTCCATGAAGAGATAGAGGATTTCTTTACATTAGCTGGTTATCATGAATGAAGTACAGCATTGAGGAAGTTGGTCCGTTACTATGCAGACTGTATGTTGAAATTTGCTATAGTTTGTATAGTTTACCCATGATCTTTTCTCTCTTTTTGCCGAGGTGCTAGTGTATTGTCAGCTTGTCTCCATGGAGATGAGACTAGTTGCCTTGAAAGCTAGAGCATATTGTTCTAGTTTGGACACTACAGAACTAGACACTAGTAAGCTTGTTTCCATGGCGTGAGAGTATTTTCAGCTGGTTGCCATGGAACTAGCATACTGTTAGTTTGTCACCACGGAAATACACTTCAGTCTGCCAGTTGCCATGAAGATAGTGTATTGTCAGCTGGATGCCATGGAAACAGAGTATTGTCACTTAGTTGTGATAAAGTGAGAGATTGTCAGCTGATTGCCATGGAAATAGAGAATGGTGTGTTTGTTTGTTTTACGATGGAATTAGACATGTTAGCTTGTTGCCATGGAGCTAGAGTATTGTTCTATTAAGTTTTGCATAGCCTCTGATTCATGATGTGTTCTTAATGTATCTATCATGTCTTGTAACATGTCCTCTCCCTTGAGAAACTCTTCCACTCCATGTACACTAACACCAACACGATGGTCAGTTACTCGGTCCTGAAATTATAATAATTATTATACTAACAATAAAGAAATCAATAACATGTTGATGAGAAGCAGGGATGCCTGAAGAACACCTAGTTGAATTATGAAGGCATTACCTCCCATAAACACAGGCGCATCAAACTATGTTCACGACACTTACTCTGTATTATAACATTTATTTATTGGCTATTTAATAGCCAAATTATTATCATCATCACTGTTTTCCAGCATGGCTACTTAGCGGCCTTGTGTGAACTCATACTTTTTAAGAAATTACCACTAAATGGCCATTCTATTTTTGACATTATATGGCATGCAAGACAGTGAGGATAAGATGGTGCCTTGAATTTCTAGCACAGGTTCCTCAAGCACAGTTTTCTTGGCAGTGACAAAATTTTATCACACTTATTAAAATTACAGAATATTTCAAAGTGAACATAACGTGAAAGAAAGCTTTAATAGTTACCTGAGGAAAATTATATGTTCTTATTTTCTCAGATCTTTCAGCTGTTCCAATCTAAACAAAATTAAAATCAACAAAACAATTTATATTAACATCAATGTTTTTCTCTTTTTCTTTATACCAACATCGTTAGATTACCAAATCAACATTTCTACACAGGGACTCCACATTGATGGATTAAATATGCCAAAGACCCCATATACAGCAAAAACCATTTGAGTGTTTAATGTAAACGTTTGGATTTTTTGTTTGGACGTTTTTTTTACTCAATTAAATGTCGTGTTTCCAAGGAGATTGGACATTGTGTTACTTGTTAACCAATGAAAAGTCTCTTGTGATGGCTCCGCCCCTAGAAAGGTTTGACATCTCACAGAACAACGGAAGATTTAAACTGTCTAAAGAAACCATCAAAATGTTCTCATTAAACGCTCAAACGGTTTTTGCTGTGTATTACACATATATGCCAACCTGGAGTCTTCGTGTTTTATCTCTGTCAGAATCAGCTTGCTGCCTTTGAATGTCATACAGACGAGTCCTCAGGACTTGAAGGGCATTGTCTTTATTCTGAATAAGAAACAAAATAATGTTCTCTATAAACTTTTGTGAAATGATGAATACGATTTGATATTGATATTAATATGATGTCTGGATTTTTCAGACAACATGACAGTAATAATAAAAGCAAACAGGAAAGAGAAAAACCCTGAAATACAAACAAACTAAATACCAACAAATAGTAGCCATTTAGTAAGTATTTGTCACTAGCACTCAATCAGAACACAATACCCAGACAAAAGAAATAGTAATGTTCTGGTTGAGTGATAGTGACAAACAGTTGCTAAATAGCTACTATTTGTTAGTATTTGGTTTGTTTTTATAATTTCCTGCTTTTCCTGGTTTGCTCTATAATGAATAAGATAGTCAAAATAAGAAAACATTAAATTAATGTGCAGTGATTGCTATGACTTGTGACTAACAACTCTGTACCAACAATTGAGTATGTACCTTGAACTGTGATCGTTCTTCCTGCGAGCTGACTACTATGCCGGTAGGTAAATGCGTGATACGCACAGCACTGTCAGTCTTGTTTACATGTTGACCTCCAGCACTATTCACAAACATGATAATATATTAATATAATAATAATATTTTAATAATAATAATACTATATAGCATAGTCTAGGACTAGTCATGCTATACTATTACCAATCATGTAAAACTAAATTTAACTAATAATAATGCGATAATAATAATTATAATAATAATAATAATAATGTAAACTTTTATTTCATATTTTTGCACATACAACTGTAAACCTCACTATACCTAGGCAGTTTACAATTTGCCACTTGAATCGATATGAAGAAAATAGTTTGAGGAAAAAGAAGAAGAAAAAAAAAAAAGAAAAAAAACTAATAGCTAAGTAATTCAGGATTTGGCCAATCCTTGTTCCTACAGCAAAATATATAATATGTTGACCTTATCGAAATAGCTGAAATGCTCTTGATGATATACTTGGAGGTCTTATCGTCAAAACCAAGATCAGCCAGCATGTCAAGAAACGTTGTAGATTCTTTAGAAAAAATTCCTAAAGCGCTGATTGACAAATTTATGAAGCTAAGGGACCGTTCATTTTTTGTCGGGAGGGGGGGGCTGGTGGTTTTGAGGGGGGGGCCACCTATTTTAAAACCTTGCTAGAGGGGGGGCCAAACAAAATATAAAGTATTGCAAAGGGGGGGCCACAATTTTATTTCTACATTTTTTTACAATCGTTAAAGAATTGGTTTACAAAATAATGAACCAATCAAGGCAATCAATTTGTACTCATATTTCATCATTATGATAATAAATTGTCGGTGATTATCAATGGCAGCAGCTTGTCCAAAATATAAATGAATTAAAGAAACTTAGAGTTTCTGAGCTGGATAAGTATCTACATCATCACAACCTTGGTGATCATCTAAAGAAGAGAAAGGGTGAGAAAATAATATTAATTCAGAACCACTTCATAAGCTCACATAGTGAACTTGAGGATATCGCCGATGTAGAAGAAGGATGTGCAGATACAGACGAAGAAGAATGCGAAGATGAATACGTCAGTGATGATGATGAAGATGATGGTGATGGTGATGACGATGAGCAAGAGCTCAATGACATTGTTCTTTCAGTTATTGGTGATGACAATGACGATGACGAAGCCCTGGATGAAGCACCACCTTTAGTGTCGCGTTTTGGCCGTAGAATTGTCAACAGAAATGCCAACGATTATTTTTACTTTTAAATGGGTACCAAGGTATGATTAAACATTGAAACCTTAATGTTCACATGAAAATGTTAATGTTCAATGTTATTAATGTAAAGAAAAATCAATAGCACTTAACGTAAATGCATATTTATATATGTATATATATAAATATGGGGGGGGGGTCATGGGAATAAGGCAGGGACGAGGGGGTGGGCCACTAAATAAAAACTGTTCTCAAGTGGGGGGGCCATGCAATTTCCCCCGAAAAAAATTCAAAAACCACCAGCCCCCCCCTCCCGACAAAAAATGAACGGTCCCTAATATTTTTGAAATCATTGTTATTAGAAGAAAATAGTTCTTTGTACTTAGTTTGTTTTCTCAATAAGTTTTTCTCTAAGTTAGTTTCGTGTCCAACGGTCAGTTCGAGTATATATAGATGTTTGTCTGAAGTGGTTATCAAGAGGTCTGGTCGTTGACTATCTCCAGTGATAATTGAAGGGGAGTTGAAAGAAGGCAGGTCAACATACAGGGTGATGTCTTTGATTGCTGACAAAGAGTTTGCGATAAACTGCAAGACAGAATTATGTCTCCAAGTATACCGACCCTGATTTAGGTAGGAACTACAACCAGCAACAACATGAAGAATTGATTCTGGTTGTAAGCACAGAGAACAATCTGAAGATGAAGAGATGCCCCATTTAACCAAATTTTTACGTGTGGGAAGAGTGTTATTTATGTAACGGATGGTAAAGTTGTAAATGTTTTTTGGTAGTTTACATTGTGCTAGTGACCAGACTTTATTAAACTGAGGAAGGGAGTTATTCAAAACAGCTCTGAAAAATAGACCTTGGGAAGACAGTTGATTACATAGTTTGATTTCTTGACCTTCATGAAATTCTTTGATGATTTCTTTTGTTGATTTGTATCTGTCATATTGGATGTTGGTGTGACTTGCGGTTGATTCCCAGAGTTGTTTGATGTCTTCGTTAGGGGAGGCTTTGAGTACTTTTCTTAAAATAACTTGGCATTGGGTGAACTTGACAGACGGAGGATTTATGTTTAACCCGAATTTATTGATGGGAAGAAAAATATTGCTAAGAGTTCCAGAAACTGGAATTTCTAGCCATTTGCGGATGTATCCTATAACAATATTATCAATATTCTCAGTAACCCATGTTTTTGATAAATCTGCAACCATAAAATGCCAAGATACTTTAGAAAGAACGTATCTGGAGTAGAGCAGTAGTTTATTTTTAGGGTGAAGTTCTTTAGCATCAATTTCTGTCATCAAGTCATTTATTATGTTGAGTAGATCTGATTTATGTGCCATGTTAGACATATCAAAGTCAAAATATCGCCCAAGATATTTGAAACTCTCTCCAATCTTGACTGTGGGGACAAGGTCATTGTTGATAATTAGTTTGGGGAGGAACTGGATGGATTTAGTGGAGGATTTCTTGATGCCAAACGTACTGCATTTATCAACTCTGATAATCATGTTTGACCATTGACACCAAAGAGAAAAGCGGTTTAGAAGATGTTGGTTTTCTGATTCTTGACCACTTACGACTGCTGCGTCATCAGCAAACTGGAACCAGTGTGTGGGGTTAATAGATTTTATTGAAAAACCAAATTGACGATATTTTGGAGCTTTGATGTGTTGAATGAAAGTATTGAAGCACATATTAAAAAGAAGAGGACTAAGACAATCACCTTGTAGAACACCACGACCAACAGGGACGAAAGGAGTGGAGAAATGGGATGTGATGATGGATGTCTTGAAATCAGTATATAAGCTGTTTATGATATCTTTGATGTGATCTGGTATGTGATGATAGTCGAGAACGGCCTGTATAAGATTATGGTGAACTTCACCAAAAGCATTTTTAAGGTCCAGAAGAGTAATGATAAGGGAATGCTGTTTAGTTCTAGCTTTGTTGATAATATTAGCCATATGAGCAGTATGTTCTATAGTTCCAGAAAGATTAGGAGTGAAACCTTTTTGTATGTTATGTTCAATTAAGTTGTTCTTTGCAAGGAAAGAAAACATGACATTTCGAAGACAAGATGTTAAAACTTTTAGTGGGATGGTTTCCAGAGTGATAGGACGAAAATTAGAAGGATCATCTGTGCTCCCTTTCTTATGTATTAAGATGGTGCAGGCTTTTTTCCATTCAGTTGGGACCGAACCCGATAACCAAACTTCACGTATTATTTCGGTAAGATATGTTGACTTCGTAATATGGGACATCGTTTAAAAGAGATTACAGATATTTGATCCAGTGGACAAGGAGAGCCAGAAGTTTTCATTTTGCGTATTACTGAAGTAACTTGTTCATACGTTGGGGGATCAAGATTAAAAGGAATATCTGGTGTAGACAAGCTAGGAATCCAGGTAGGAATCACAAAAAGTCTATTTGGGTTGACTGAAGAAAGAACCTTTCTGAAGTACGTTTTACAGACTGACATATCAAAAGATGGAAGCTCATTGACTTTTTTGTTGAAAATGTTTTTCACATAACCCCAGAAATTTCTGTTTATGAAGCGATCATGATCAAATTCTTTTTCGTGATTTGAGTCACATCCATTACGAATTTTGTCACGCAATATATGTGCCACATATTTAATTTCATCGAGATTGCCGTTTGAATTTTTCAGTCTTTTTAACAGTTTCTTTAAATCCTTTGTATTTTGATTTTTGTATTTTTCCACGAAATGTTTATTCGAAGATCTTTTGTTGTTACCAAAAGTTTCAAAGAAATAGTTATATATGGTTTCATTTAGTTGGCGTATGCTTATGTTTATATCTTGAGATGTGATTGGTGTAAATGACTGAAGAGCAATTTTAAAATAATCGTTGGCAGTTGACCATTCTGAATCATTTCTTGGTAGATTTATTCCTTGTTTTAACGTTGGAAACGATTCATCAGTAGATATCTCAGAGTTCTCTAAGTCATCGAGAATAATATCTGAAGAATTATCAATAAACTGATCTTGCAAATCAGCAACAAGCTCATCATTTAGACCGTTAACAATTCTGCAACTTCGCTGATGCATTTTAAGGCCCCTCTTTCCTTTACATATTTTACCGCAGGAACATTTAACATTTGTAGAAGTAGTAGCTGTGACTGGTGAATTTAACACTGGCACTGAGGTAGTTGTTGATTCCGCATGACGGTCCATCTCTGGTCGAATTCGCTGTTTACATCGCCATGAATGGCGACCAAGAGAGATGAACTCTTTGCCACAGTAAGAGCAAACCACCAAAAACAGCAACATAGCAATAAAACTTGGACGAATCATGATTTACGATGACAAAACAAAAATAGTTACACAAGTTAAAAACAAATCAACGTCGATTCAAGTAATTTTTTAGAAATAAAACTGTAGACACGTACGTTGTGCGGCTGACCTCACAACGCTCGATGTCAATAATAATAATAATAATAATAATAATAATAATAATAATAATAATAATAATAATAATAATAATAATAATAATAATAATAATAATAATATCATAATAACAATATCATCAAACAACCTGTCTATATCGCTATCTATACTGTACTCTACGTATTAGAGTATAAGGTTATCGTGGTAAATTACACATGAAGTAAATACCATTTTAAACAATAATTGTTAAACATCGAACATTCACTTACCCTGATGCACGGAATGTCTCAATTTTCAAATCATTGGAGTTCAGAATTATGTCTATCTGTAAAGTAAAAGAAACAAATATTTCTTTATTCAAAATGTAATCATTTCATGAGATCAAGTTTAGACTGGAATTAACTTCTCATTTATCTATCTACTCATGAATCTGTTCATCCGTCCATTTGTTTATTTTTCCACCCATGCAGTTACTTGATAATATGTTTTTGGACACTCTTCATTCATTCATACAAAAATGGAAAGACACAGAGATTTTTGGTGCAAAATTTACAAGTCATATTTATCTTGTTATCAGGCAACTCCTAACATTGTTGTCTTCCTTGCTCTGTTGGGTTTCCTCTGTTATCTGAATGAGCAATAGTTATTATTGTGGGAAACTGGGTCCCATTCCAAAGGAAGCCCAATGTACTTTCCTGCAATGGAGACTCGTAGACTTACTTCTTCTGGTTGTGGTAAGACAGCAACTGTCATGGTGCTAGTATGCACTCGACCCATTGCCTCTGTTACAGGTACTCTTTGAACTCTATGAGCACCAACTTCAAACTATTGAAGATAAAAAAATATCAAAATGGACAAGCAAAATGAATGAATGAATGAACAAATGGATAGATGGATAAACAAATGGATTAATGGATGGATGAATAAATGGATGGATGTCTCTTAGATGGATGGCAAATGGATAAAGATGGATATTGAATAAGCTAATGCATTAATCAACTCCAAATGAGCCCCATTGGCTGTCCAGCATTTGCATTAACGTACAGGCTAACGTTAACTCTATTTTACACTTCTGATGTGACCACCTAACACAAACTAATTTGATTACTAATGTTCTAGTCACATTGATCAAATATCTAAGGAATTTTATTTTTTTAAACCTGTACCAAAGGAAGTGCAAGAGTACCAAAACAAAATACTTACTTTCATTTTCCCAAATACTCCAGCTCCTGATATGCTTGCAGAGGCTTCCTGTTGGTAAAAATGTTTGATTGATTGATTGATTGATTGATTGATTGATTGATTGATTGATTGATTGACTGATTGATTGGTTGATTGATTGATTGATTGAATGAATGATACATTATTTCACAAACCTTGTACCCTCCACTATCATTTGTACTTATATTCAGCACATTAAACTTCCACCGTTTGAATGCTGCAAACCTGACAGCAAAAAACTAAATAAGTAATAAATAATGTGAACAAAATAAGATGTAAAATGCATTCCATACTTTTGATACATGGCAAAGACTTCATAAGCAAATAATGATGCTTCTTGTCCACCTGCACCTACAAAGAAATTTTTGAAAAAACAAAATATGATTCAATAACTAAATAGGTGAGAAGTGTATGTTAGAACTGTTTGTAAAGTTTACTACATGACTTTGTGTATTTGTGAGGGGGGATTTAGTTCATACTATGAAGTTACCTACATGTAAAGCAATGTCAAAATGAGTCACAAATTCTATGTATCATAAAAGCCACAAAATGTTATTATAAGCTTTACCATATAATAATTACTTATTTAACAATTCTGTTATAATTATTACCAGCCCTGACTTCAAGAATAGCATCATTTTCATCATCTTCATCTTTGGGAATAAGTGCCTTCATTACCCTATCCTATAGGCAAAATCATACAAAATTGACTCCAATGTGTTATTTATGTAATAATCTACATGTAAGGATGTACTTATTATGACAGTACCTCTAGATCAGCTATTTCAATAACAAGTTCTTTATGTTCCTCTTTAGCAATTTCTGCCAGCTCTCCACCTTCTTGCAAAAAAGCTGCCAAATCTTCTAAATCCTTAAAACAACAGAAACATTCACAATTTGAATTACCTCATTGTAAACCAGAAAGAACACTGCACCACTTATTTCTGTACTCGACTATTCAAATATGTACTTTTGAAAAGGATTGTGCAACAAACCAAAGCTTAGCCTATGAGAATGCATCATTTTATCGAATTATGTGTTTGATTGGCTAAGCTTTGAATTGATGCATATCTTTCACACACTCTTTTTTCAAAAGTACAGATTTAAATAGTACAAGGTAAAAGATGTTTTGAAAAGCATATAATTACGTGGTTTTAACACGATTAATGTACATTAACCAACTATGCAGTTTTGTGTCTACTAGAAAAAGTAGACACTCTTGTTATCGAGTTGTGTGCAAATTGTACGAAAGTTTACAATTATCACGTGATCTGAAGCGATGACCCTGGCCTTTGATGGGCAGTTCAAAGAACCACAGGAAGCCCAATCAACTCAAAATGCTTCGTAACTTTCGTACAATGATCAATCACAGGGTCATCAGATATTTTTTTGATATTATTCCAATCTCTTCACAATTAAACTGAGGACGTGTGACCGCCGAACATTCCTCGTGGTGAAATGTTTGCCAGGACGGGAGCAAACACAGTGCTGAGTATAATTTTAAACCGTTTTATCGTTCATACTGGTTTATCACAGCTTTCATAAACCAACATTCAGTGTAATGAAAGGTTTTCTTAGTATTTTCAAGGTTTTTAGTCCTTGTTTGCGACAGCATGGCTATAATCTATGGTAGGCCGATTGTTGCAAAATTCAAGAACTGAATTTCGATCACATTCAAGGATTGCAATCACATTCAACAACAATTTTCACATTCAACACCATCTAGGTCTTATCACATTCAACAGAAATCTTGATAACATTCAAGGAAATTGATCACATCCAATACCAAATTTCACATTTAACACAATCATAAAGAAAAATCGTGAAATATAAAATCACCCAATCTGATCAAATCGCATTCAACGAACGCACGCTGCGCAACAAAAATATTTCTGTCAACAAATCCCACAATGCTCTTTACATAGAAGCGAGGCTTAGCGAGGCTCGCTCCCAAGCTTCCTCTCAAATACTTTCAAAATGGCGGCGGATACTGAACGATGGATGCAATTTTTTGACTCTGTTTTAAAGCTACTGGACGACTGTTAAGTTTATAATGATAATTATGATGTGTCTACGAGAGAAAATATCGCTATTAGGATCCAATCAGTTATTGTTGTTCTTCAACAAATCATATTTTCAATAACTTCAACAAACAACCTGGAATGCCAACCTTTCCTGGAATGTCTTCTACAAAACATGTGTATTTTACATGTAGATTGGGTGAGAACACGCAGAAATGCTTCTCAGTGTACAAGAGTCGCTGCTTATTCATTAGAATCACCCAGTGTCTACTCAACTTCAACATCTAGGAGACCCAAACTACAAATCAGTGAACATTCTCTACTCGAACTAAGATCACTAGGTTTTACTTGGAAAACAATTTCTCAGATGCTTTTAAAATATCAACGTGTTCTTGACTGAACTTGAAAACTCCTTATTAAAAAAACAACTTTAACTAATGAAAGGTGTATACTTGTACATACATGTACACGTAGCATACAATTTCTGATACAAAACTCCTTTTTAACATTTCATTTTTTGTTTTCGTTCACCAACCTTTTTGAGCAGGCCTCCTTCACAGTGGTCTGCATGATGCAAAGTTTGATGAAAAGTTTGTGAAAACGTTTGAAGAGCATTTAATTGAAAGATATTCAAAATCAATAGGCAGCAATACAACTGTACATTGCAAAATTTTCAGATCATGTAAGTTCAGTATTATTAGTCGTTTTGTTGTTATATATATTCTAGTTGAATCAGTAAGTAAATACGAATCTCAAAACGCACTCGTAGTTACTGATGAATGCTACAGCAACAGTCTTTTCATTTTTTTTAATTGTGGGTTTCCTGTGGTGTAAAGAGCATTGTGGGATTTGTTGACAGAAATATGTTTGTTGGATGTGATTGCGCAGCGTGCGTTCGTTGAGTGCGATTTGATCAGATCGGGTGATTTTATATTTCACGATTTTTCTTTATGATTGTGTTAAATGTGAAATTTGGTATTGGATGTGATCAATTTCCTTGAATGTTATCGAGATTTCTGTTGAATGTGATAAGACCTAGATGGTGTTGAATGTGAAAATTGTTGTTGAATGTGATTGCAACCCTTGAATGTGATCGAAATTCAGTTCTTGAATTTTGCAACAATCGGCCTACCATAATAATCTTCCATTTAAAGTACAAGAAACAACTCGACATGTACACTCGCTGTTTTCCTACGTGACTTTGAACACAAGCAAACACCTCTCAATCAAAACACAACCACTAAGACTTCAAAATAGAAGACAATGAATTTTGTACAAATTTGAACAATTTTCTTGGCAATATCTTTTCAAATATGTGACACATCCTAGTAGACACATGCACTTGTAGAGCGCCTTTAATTCAGCTAAGATGCCATTGAAGCTTTCAGAGACATTTTGATTACTAAAGTATACCTTCTTTTTTCTTTGTGTTTCTTCTAAGAGTTCAACCAGTGGAGATAGGGATGCCAGGGTTTTTGACAACTCTCTGTGTTCACTTGTGCTCAAGTTCTATGAAATATCATTCAAAAATGAAAACAAGACTGTTTAGACTCTCAGAATGCTCAGAATGCATATGAACATTTCATGGAATATAGGCGCTATATAAATGTAATTTATTATTTATTATTAATGCTTCAATTTATTGAATAATGTGTTTGATTGGTTAGGTTTTCAGGGGCTGCGGAGGGGGAGGAGCTATGGGTGCTTCAGCTCCCTCACTTTTTTTCCTGTATTTATATTTTAAACTAGACGCATATCTGCGTGAACTCGGACTTCTCTTTGGCCTATGTGATTTATCTGTTTGTTTTGCTGAGCGTTTAATTTGTAAGCGCTAAAACTAGAAAATAAAAACAAAAATGATAAAATCATGCTTGCTATTGCGCTTTTTTATAAAAGATTCTTCTGTTTTGATGTTGAACATTCAAAACAGTTTAATATTTCGAATATCACATTTTCTATTTAAATAATCAAATAAATTCTTGAAAATGTGTTCATGTATGAAGTGACTCTAGTTAACAAAATGCATGGATTATAGATTTACGTATGCAATTCCGCACTCGCCCATCATTATAATTACTTAATGTCTTTTCCTTGGCGGGCATATCTTTGTCACTACATGTTACACAATCTACTGCTTTTTCTGCTCTCGGGGTTCCTGTACAATGACAAAACTTGACTAAGGGGGAGTCGGACAATTTGAAACACCATTAATATTTTTGTAATGTCAGTTAAGGTTAATGTGATTTAGTTTCAACCAATAGCAATGACATCACAAATCCAGTATTTTCAAGATTGTTTATAGTAAGTTCTTTGAGAATGATCTTGCCATTACTTGTATTGTTACACAAAGTTAAAGCAAATTATTGCACACATTAACAGTTTTTGGTAATTGATCTGCTGTTCTGTACTTATTTAAATTTATATTATTACAAGAATGGGTGCCATTATTGGTTATTCACTATAGTGGACAAGGTTTTTCAATTCCAATAGCCACACGGTTTCATTAGAATAGTGAATACCGGGCAACAGTATAACTTCAGTGGAAAGTTGAATATATATAATAATCATTTACTTGTACTCCCTTTAATTGAAACAATGCATTGTAATGTATACTTTGAAAGAAGTGAACTAAGTAACTTAGAGAAGATAATTCAAGAAGTACACAGGTACTCTGTGAATAGCCTCTACGACATAAATCTCTTGCATGAGAATCAAAAACTTTGAATGTATTGTTACTATGACAGTATATAGTGGAGTAAGCGTATCCTTCAATTTGCAGTTTCTTTATGTAAATTACCTCTACTGAAACTCTCAATGTAGTCTAACTGATAGTCACTCTCAAACACATTCAACACTGTTGGTAGTTCTGTTTGCATTCAAATCTGTCTCGCAGATTGCGACAACCTTGAATACAACTGGTTTCCAGTATTTATTATAGACATGTAATCATTAGATGAATTGATACCATGTTTATTATTATAAATCAGAGAATGTAAACTCACTGCAACACATTGTTGTCCTGCATTTTGTCCAAATATAGCCACATTGAATTGACTATATGGTTCTGTTATTGGCTTGCTTTGATATTGGCTAGATGTGTTTGGGTTTTATACAAAGAAGTCACTTAAGAAGAAAACAATTATGATTATGTAACGACTAGTCTTATAGAGTGCTAACAATATGTCTGTGAAAGACATGAAATAAAATCTAAATAGTTACTACATATTAGTTCATATTTAGTGACTTTTTTAGACAAGAATGTTGTAATGAGGTATTTGTTTCCTTTGTATTTTCCTTTTCTTTTACTGTTCTGGTTGAATGATAGCATGAAAATAGTCCCTAAACAGACTATTAGTTAGTAACTAATTAGGTTTTATTTCATGACATAGTGTTAGCACTCTATTTAAAGGTTTGTTTACATAACTTGTAAACCTTCTTTTAGTCACAGTAATGGACGTCCTGCAACTGTGCTAATGATATAATTTTATGCAACTTCGACGACTTAGGTACACTGGGTACTATTTTTGCAAAAACAAATCGTCTAAACTTTCTACTTTTAGTGGCAAGGCGTTTTAGAGCTCGTGTTGGTAATCTGCTAGTCTCACGATTACGTCTTTGGCGAGCAACCGTAATAACATGCCTATCATTGTAATAAACATACGGAGAATAACGAGATCTAGTATTTTTGGATTATTTATTGTTACTAGTGCATCATTATATACATGTACAGTCAAGTTATCAGTTTTATCTAGTACATCACAATAATTTAACAATGAAGTAATGTACATTTCAACAAGGATGTCCAAGATTCTATAAGCCATGAAAATGCAAACTCCACATTAAACTATAAAACCAGCGAAACAAATGTTATTGAACTCAATAATTGGTTCAAAACCAAGGAATAAAAGAACTTATAAACTTACGATCGTTGTCATAGAGATTTCCCCTGGAAAAGTGGCTGTACAGAGCTGTACAATAACATGCAGTATGTGACTTGTTGACGGGCAACTGATTTCGACATTCTTCGCTTCTTTGATTGTAGTCGGAAAATTCAGCAGTCAAATCCTTACAGATTCGTGGTTTGAATAGTTATATTATAGTTCATTAGATAGCGTATAGTTCTCGATAAAGTTCTCGTTAAGTATCTCGATAAATCCACTCGTAAAGTGCAGAGCGACTCTCGATAAATTCACTCATAAAGTGAGTGACTCTCTAGATAAATTCACAGACTGATCCGTTTTGAAAAAGCTCATCATCTTTTAATGTGGTTCTACCGCGAAGAAGTGTGCTTTTGTTCATGATTTGAGCGTAACAGAGACAGAATTTACAGCCATTTATAACGTTGAAATACCAGAAAGTAGCTTGAATTGAAACGAAGCTCGGCAAACCATCGGTAAGGCCATGACGTTTCACATGGCACGTGATCAATTTAACCAATCATAAGGTTTAAACTGAAGAAATGCAACCAATCACGCAAGAGCCGGGAAATTTAATTTTGTGACAGACAGGAAAAAAAAAAAAAAAACCCTGCGAATTTATACCTCGGACCTTCCTTTGGAAGTCCGAGTAAAAAATGTTTTCATGATCTTGCTTTTACATTTTTTTATGTATCCATAAAATAAAAAAGTGCTGGTGCATGATAGACGTATAAAACCATTTTATAACGATTACAACATTTTTATTTTTCATTATTTCCATAATGGAGGACACAAAATTTAATGTCATACTGTTAAGTAGTGGAGGAAATGAAAGCAAAATGTTTTATGATCATGTTTTGGAGTACCTCTGGTGCTGAAAGTCTGTCGGTGATATTGGAGTGCTGTTGTAATACATTTTTCATGTGTTGATCCAAAGCTTTGTGATATTTACTTGAGAAGGATCTTGATAATCTAAAACCTATATCAAAGACCATGATACATACATAAACTTTATTTGAATACACTAGCCCGTCACAACATGTACAAAAGACTGCTGATTTCCAGCGGGGGTGTATAAAAGATATGGTTAAGTTAATGTATATCATTAATTAAAAACATTTATATATAAATAAAAGAATTGTTCGTAAAGATCAGCATGTCCCCAGAGATGGCACTGAGGTTAGCTTCCGTTTGAACTCATTGGTTGTAGTTGAGCATTTGGTGTCAAAGGGAAGGCTGTTCCAGAGCATTGCACCACTGAATGAGAAGCTACGCTTGAATAAACTTTTATTGGGTCTAGGAAGTTTAAGATCGACTTCGGATTTCCTCAAATTGTATTTAATATCTGTATCACATAATTTGGTTAGGAGGTACCGTAGGTTAGGTGAAGAGTGCTCGTGCAAAATCTTATATATCAATATACATTTTGTTTTAGCATATCTGGTATGCAATGGGTCTAGTTTCAAGGACCTCAGAAGATCAGCTGACCTTATGTCATAGTGTGCACCAGTAATAATTCGTGCTGCACGATTCTGAAGCCTTTGTAACTTATCAAGTTGTAATAATTGAGGTGTCCCACAGTGGGGAACAATAATCGAAATAGGGTTGAATTAAGGATGTATACAGAGCTTTAAGTGAGTAGGATGGAATAAAAGGCCTTATTCTTTTTAAAGCTCCAATCCCACTGCAGATCTTTTTAGCTGTTTCATCTATATGATATTTGAAATCAAGTGTTTTGTCAATAGTTACACCTAGACATTTTTGAGATTCAACTAAGGTGACTATCTTATCATCAAAGACAATTTTGTTTGTCGTATCAAGTCTGTTTTTTAAATTTTGTGACGTTCCAATGAACATGGCTTTTACTTTTGAGGGATGAGCTTTAAGTTTATTAACAGCGAGCCAATCTTTTATTTTGTCTAGATCGCTGTTAATAAGATTAATTAGTTCTTTTGAATTCTGGGAGGATGCATATATTTGAGTATCATCGGCATGATGAATGTTTATATGATCAGATGGATGAATAGATTGACTGATACATGAAAACATTTTTTAGAAATGAATGGATGAAAATGAGTAAATAAATGAGTATAAATAAATGAGTGAATGAACAAATGCATCAGAGAATGAATGAATAACAGGAAGACTGACAGGATAAATGAACGACTGAAAGAATTTATGAATAATTGAAAGAATAAATAAATGAGAAATGGATGGACAACGAAAACATAAACAGCTACATGTGTATATGAATGGATAAATGCGAAGATTAAAAATGGGCTGGTCATGGGAGTGTTCCATATTATAATTTGTAGCAAAACCAACAAAACAAGATCTTTACAAATTAAAAGGGAATACATGTCAGTAAATACGCAAATTCAAAGTATACTAACCTTGTCTGAAGGATGCGGTACAACTGTACAGACACAAACGTCCATAAACGAAAATAAACCTTGACATTTTTACCCAATTATCAAACACATCTTCTCAATGTAAACTCTTTGTAGTGCTCCATAATTTTGACTTGAATAAACTAAAATTTCAATACTTGAAATGCTCATTATGACCAAAGAAAGTCAGAAACTCAAAAAGTTGTATGTAGGCCGCCATTTTGTTTTAGGAGAAAACCCGCTGACCATGCTATGACTTATTATGACACAGGTAGCCCTGTAATTTTTACATTGAAATGAAAAAAAAAAATTAAGAAATAAAAATTTCTAGCGAAAAATTAGTCATTTCTTGTTCGATACTTCAAATAAAAACATCACAATATTACAGGGGTTACAAGTAAGCACACACTGTCATTTTTGTTATGGTTGTTTGGGCTTCCTGTGGTATAGTATAAGGGATGGACCATTAGATATTTGAGGAGGGGAAGGGGGGAGGGGTCGGTCAATTTTTTTTGGCAGGTTATTTTTTTCCCATGATGGTTGTGAAGGATATTTTTTCCTCCTTGCAGGGTTTTTTTTTTTTTTTTTTTTAAATTTTTTTAGGCACATCTGCCCATGATTTCCTTTGAATGCTGCTTATTTCTAAATGTTATCAAAAATCCAATCCATGATTTCTTTTGGTTAATGTACTATTGCCTTTCTCTCTGACATTGTTGTGTAATATGCAATAATTATTTCAACTGATAAAGTAATAAAAAAAAATTTTCTTAATATTTTTCACAACTGTGGTAGTGATATTTGATATCTATAATAACTTATAATAAATCTGAATTACTGCCGATAAATATTATCTCTTCTGTTTGAACATAAGTTACTATATATGTTGTAAATTGGTTAAAAAATATTCATTTGTATATATTAAGATGCTGAAGGCTGCCTGTGTGAAGGCACACTATCAGATGTACTATTTCTAGCTGTCAAAATTTGAGCAATATAATAATATCTGAATAAAAGTTATAATAATAATCTATTATCAAAATGATAGTTAATGTAAGATGGAAACATAATCAAACATTCTTGACATATAGTGACAGTTCTTTTTGTTAAAAAAAACATAAAGGAATATTTGTATCTAATTCATACTGTAAGATGTTTTGTAATACTACAAAACACCATTCAATCATCAAAATATATTACTATTCATCTCCAATTATCAATAATAAAATATCAATCAACGTTAGCTCTTCTTCTTTTTAATATCCTGGCACCACGGTGTGAGATCTATGTCACATTCCAGTTCTACGTTCAATATCGTCAACGGCGCACCATCTATTGTCAGCTCTTTTCTACTCATTATTTCATAACTAACATCATTGATGCCAGTCTTTTTATCTCTTTTGAACGAAGCCTGGAATGCAATTAAAAATTATAGGTATTGATAAGATACAAAATGTCTTGTATAGGTATTGATAAGATACAAAATGTCTTGTATAGGTATTGATAAGATACAAAATGTCTTGTATAGGTATTGATAAGATACAAAATGTCTTGTGTTTGTCTGAGTGAGAAAGCTAGCTACACTGCTTGACGTGTCATTTTATTTTATTTTAAAATCAAGTTTCCAATACAAGCATTGTTAACAACATTAAAATATTTTTTTTTTGGGGGGGGGGGGGGATTCAAGTTAAAGCTAGTTCTATGCCAATCAGGACGAATCTCTTGCTGATTTAAAAACTCGGCCATGTCCATGATTTTGTATTGTTCTCTCCCTCATTAATTATTCATGATTTGTTTTAATCAAGTTTCCAATACAAGCATTGTTAAATAATGTAGTCATCATGGCCATGCCATTAGGACTGCACAATAACATGACTTTTGGGGGGCTTATTGTTTATTTGTGGCTCGACTGCACCCAAGCATAACCCAAATCAATATCCTAAACCACTGCCATGTGCGGTTTCCAGAGGGCATTTTGTACATGTACATTTGGTACAATAGTGAGGAATTAAGCCATGAGCCAGGCAACAATACATGTCGTGCTTGATGGTTGTAAAAGTTGAATGTAAAATTAAGCTATGCAAATACCTGTCTCTGATTAAATAATCTTCTGTAATCTCTTTTCCTGATTACTGGATCATGATCATGTTCAAACGTGTTGTAGCCTGTAGTAATACTCTTTTTACTGTGTCTGTATATCTGAAGGAAAGTAAAATGATGTTTAGTAATTGTAATCAATAATCATTAGATAATAATGGTGATGGTGATTAATGGTGACAATGATGATGAAAATGTTGGTGATGCAAGCAATGATGTTTATAATGTTAACTAACCATAAGTATATGACGATGGTGGTGGTAGTGGTCGTGATGACAAAAAAAAAATTGGTGAATGTAAATTGTCTCATAAAATGTAGATGATTCTGCTGTGGTTGTTGAAATGGCAATTAAGACTGATATTATGTAGATCTCAAATGATTCTCTATGCTAATGTTGATGATGACAATGCACCACGATCGATAACAAACAATCAACAAAAACACAAACTAACTAACTAAAGATAATCCATATATATTTTGTGTTGACAACAAATCATTATGATTTACATTGTAATCTTAAAAATGATAACATCACATGACTGACTCACAGTAAGGCCAGCAGACATTATTCTTTGGTACAGCTCATCATCTTCTCGTCCCCAGCCCCAGAAATTATTAGACATACCATTGACCTTTATGCAGAAAAGAAGAACAACAACATGATCAGCTCATTCACAAGATAACTCAATACCATTGACTCAATACATCTAAAATTGTTAAATTCTTTGATATGGCTGATTTACACTGTGCTGTGAAATCTACTTACCTTCTCAAAGTCCTTGACAGTAAACATCAATATCCCACCAACAAATGTTCTGTAATGGTATTTAGGGTGAAGGTGAGGGGCTGAAATATGGAATGGTCCTTTGTCAGGATAGCCATAGAATAGCTTATTGTTAAGTGGCAATAGATCGACGTCATGCATGACAACATAGTCACAGTTATCATTTCTAGCTGTGAGGAAGCCAACATTGATGAGACTTGCACGGTTAAATCTGCAAAATCAAGAATTTTTATACTCAGCCAAAATAATATTCGTAGGTAGAACCAGTGTGTTTGACCACGCTTGTCATTTGGCAATAACTTTGTAGCCTAATTATCGATGACAGTAACATCCTCTCTTACTAATAAAGATGTTATCATCATAAGTGAAATTGTACCTTAGGCCTACCAGAATGACAGAAAGCAGAATGTCCCATCAATGTAATGAAATAAAAACAAAAATGTCAGATTGGTAGACCTGTGGCTCCACAAGAGGGTAAATATCTGACAAACCATGCATTTCTAAACTATAAGTGGGTGGGGGGTTAATAAGGCCATGGAAATCCCAGTGGGGTGGGTGTGAGGAGCATTGGTGTCCTCCATACTGTCTATCTCACAATAAGACAAGGTTAGAAAATGACTGAATAGGAATGTGGTTGGGAAATGAACAAAAAAAAATAATAATAATTATAAATCATATGGATACATATATATGAATAATTTTCTGGAATTACATGTGCAAGGTTTGTGATTAGCTCGACTATTCCTACCTATATTTATCTACTTGATTCACAATGAATATCTTGTGTCTAATTTTCTTTTCATTGAGGAATTTATGCATATGAGGTGCAAAGCGGAGTAGTTCTTCAAATCTATTGCGATATGGAACAACAACACCAAGGACATGAGGTTCCCAAGATTTCTCATCTTCTTCTTGCTCCTTATTAGCTTCTGCAATAAACATGATGATAATACAACAATCAATAATCTAGGTAATAGCAAGGATATAGATTTTATTAATCATTGTTTGATACGTTTTGTAGATATAACACACATTTTTTTCCATACATAATTTTGAATAAAAATGACAAAATAAATCCACTGCCAATTGGTGGTTTAAAGCCCAAACACGTATGCATATTGCATCAATTTCAGAACATATGTTAGTGCTGAACATTTTAGTGTGACTTTCAGTACTGTCTTGATTATGCTAAATCTCATTTAATAGCTTAAAACTGAAAAATATGGAGCAGCACAACACAGAGGGAAATGGGCGAAATTGCAGTAGTGAGGATTAGAAAGTGTATTACACTTATTCCAAAATTAACAATCATTATTGATATTCTTGCCTTTAAAAGCTCAGTGCATCAATGATGAATGTAACGACTTTGTGAAGTTAATTTTTTTTGACAATCAGCTGACTAAACAAAGCAAAATCATTGTATAACAACTGGGGACACATCATCACAACAAATATTTACCAAAAGATTCAACCCTACGATAATATAGTTTCTCCTTTCCAGTCAAAATCAGAAAAAGTATTGAATTATCTTACTAACTTACCATCATCGCCAGCTTTTGATTTTGGAATTTCTGTAGCAGTATGTTGCTTTTCTGTTGGCGCTAAAACGTCTTGAACATTTCGTCTTGAAGAAGCTTGTTTCTCATAATTTGAACAGTCACATTCAGGGTTTAATTTAACTAAGCATACATAAATCATTGCAGTAAAAGTAACCAAATATAATATCACAGCTACGGAAGTATTTCGTCGTAAAATCATCTTCAATAATTTGATTTACTAGGATAAATAAGTTAATAAAATAAGTATTCACAAATCCAGATATGTACTTCAAGTACGTATATGAAGTCTTAGAAATGCGTCTTTTTGGACATTGTATCTCTATTAAATTGTCATTCCTTGTTCATTTTACGTTTCCTTGTTGCTCCATTCAAAGTAAAGTTCGTGAATGCCATTAATATTTCAAGAAATTGTTGAAAACTTCCCCACTGAAATTATGAGTACAACAGGTTATTTACGTTTCAAGTCCATGCTGAAAAGACTGGGTCCGAATTATAAAACATCTTACTGGGGAGGGTGAAGAAAAAAATATACAAACCTACATTCAACATACTTTTAAAACATCTTACAAGATTTTCAATTCCAATTCAATTATTTTTAATTAAGTGTTACTTGTTTTCTTTTTTCAAAGTTAAAAATTCAGTTTTTGAGCTATTAGAGATAGGTAAAAAGTTGGAAATTTTTACCCTCCCCTGCTTAGTACTTATTTTCAAATAGAACCTACTCTACCGCGCAGACTCAAATACCCACGTGCGTTTCAAACATAAACGAAGCAAGTACTTGATGAACATTTCATTCAAAAATCTCACTAAAAACGGTTGATTTCACTCTAATGTTTTAGCACAATTATGGTTTCTTTTATCTGCAACGCCTGTGGACAAACAGTTCGTAAAAATCAAGTAGAGAAGCACTACAGCACCGTTTGTCGTCAGTGTGAAGTTTTGAGTTGCATCGATTGTGGGAAAGATTTTCATGGAGATGATTATGCCAGTCATACGAGCTGTATCTCAGAAGCAGAGAAATATCAAGGGAAATTGTTTCAACCAAAGGACAAAGCAAATAAAGGAGAACAGAAACAACAGGAATGGATTAAAGTATGTTTGGAATTATGTGTGTACATGAACGCGAATCCAAAATGTCAAGAAAGTGCCAGTTGATTTCACAAATTATTAATAATTACTAATGCTTTGATAGAAATCATGATAAGACTTCTTGACATCCACAGAAGTTTTTAAAATATTTTTAATTTTAATATTTCATCACTATGATTGTGATT
Organism: Diadumene lineata; assembly: GCA_918843875.1. Classification (NCBI taxonomy): domain Eukaryota; kingdom Metazoa; phylum Cnidaria; class Anthozoa; order Actiniaria; family Diadumenidae; genus Diadumene; species Diadumene lineata. Next base: position 11,357,597 of record OU974078.1, on the reverse strand, counting down.
TTTTTATCATTCATTGTCTGCAAAGGCTTACTTATAAGTTTTTCAATAAATCGATATCAATCGATAAGAATTAGCTAATTAGTATTGATTGGTATCGGACAATCGATAATCAATCGATAGTCACACGAAGCCAAAATATCAATTGGTATCGATTGACTTTGAACTGAAATTATTTTGACAAGCAGTGATCCTATCCTATCCTATTTTTGAAATATTGAATACCTTGCAGTCTCTGCATTACCAACTACGATTTCATCTGTTAAATAAAAGAGCAAAATACAAAGCATTTCTCATGTGACACGACCCATTGAAATAGAATGTTTAAACTAACTAAAGTTTTTTTTAGCAATTACAAGAAGTATCATCATCAGACATAGACCCTTCCATCAAAAGACATCTAAAAACACTAAAGCAATATTCAAATATACCAAGAAAGAAAGCGAAATTCCAGGTAAGGTTATGCCTACTAAAAAATTAAATGGACTTTAGGCTGTACCAGGGCTGTCAATAATATGCGGCTACTGGTGGTATAGCTCTGTCTATTTTACCTATTACTGCAGGTTATTTTGTGTCCTATTTACGGTAATAAATATGCTCCCAGACCTCCCTAGAAAACGTTTGGGACACAGACGCCTACTTCAGTTACTCGGACTCATATTCAAAAAGATCATGCTGTACTCTTGTAAAAGTTAACACTATTTTTTTCCAGAATTTTTGCAAGAACAGCGTAAAAATATATGACCAGCCAACTTTAGATAAACTATGGGATGCATTTTCAGGAGCAAAGGTGAGCAGCAATTCAACTCTTTGTTGACGATAATGAAGATCATCAGACAATGATATTTTGGTAATATAAGTTGGTGATAATTATGATGATGGTAGTGATAATGGTGGTGGTGATGATAATGTTGGTAATGGCGTTGGTGGTGATGATGATGATGTTGTTGATAGCAGTGACATTGGTAAAGATATTAGGCCCAATAGCCTTTGTATCATCGACATGTACTGACTTTCTTTAGATTTTCTAAGTACAACAACAACAAACTTTATTTAAGCTTTTTATGTTAAAACTTTGAATGTTCAATTTTAGGAAGGTGCAAACACAAATGAAGCAAAAAATAATACAGAACAAACAACAGAAAACAACAACAACAATGATGATGAACAACAAAAAGAAATATCTGAGGATTCAAATGGCAAACCAGAAAATGATAAAATATCAAAGGACAAAAAGGAAAAAAGAAAAAGAAAAAAAGAGGCAGAGGAAAATGCTAGCAAATCAAAGAAAAGCAAACATGATAAGGCTGTAGATGAAGACAAACAACACAAGAAAAAATCAAAGAAGAAGAGAAGACAAGATGAAAATCACAATGATCAAGGTGAATCCACAAAAGAATATTTTTTTCTAGAGTGTACTGTAATTGTACACAAGATAACAGAATATGGTATTCATATTGATGAAGTTTATGCATGAACCATATGTATTTCCTTTTCTTTGGCTTGGGGAGACATCTAATAACTGTGAGGATGGTCACTTGTCTCCAAATACTAAATTATTATGCTTAGTTGAAGAAAAATGTTGTGAAGCAAAAAGTAAAAAAAAAACATTGTTGTCTGACTGTGGCATTTTTCAGCCTCAAGCTTAATCTTCTAGTGGTTGAAAACCATGTTGAATTTTCATTTTGCAGTATGATATCAAAAGCAGCTTGTTAATGGAGGGAATATTAATGCCAGATCTAGATCTTTGACAAATTTTGATATAAGTTGCTTCTGTAGCAAGGTCATGATCTAAACAGTCTCAATTATAATATTTGGTACATTATTTTAATGACCATTCCAGCCAAGATCACAGTTTAGTCCTACTCTGGGGAACCTGATCTTTTGCATTTATAAGCAATAGTATCTTCATAAAGCATGTGGAAGTATTCAATAAGCCGACATTGTTGTTTCTCAATTTATAAACTTCTTTATATTGCCAACAGATGCAAGTGCAAACGTTGTTAGTAAAGAAGAAAATGGTCATGCCGAAGAATGTACAGAAAAATCAAAACAAAGAGGAAATGGTAAAAAACGTCATTTTTACAGAAATTTTGTTGGTAATGTAGTTTTATTTTGATCCATGACATTGCTGGCAAAGACAGGATAGATGATAAGTAGGCAAAATTTGAAGGTTAAAATTTGTTATGCCTTTCCAGTTATATTTTCAATTTAATAAAACAATTACGGTACCACATGGAAAAGGCAAAATTAATATATAAATATTTTTATCTTGCTATGCTACACAATGATTATGTACATGTATTTTCCTGGTCTCTTACATGACCCTCAATAACATACAAGGCCACTTTGTAAGAGGCTATTGTTTGCCAGACATCGGCTGATATGGCAGTCTTGGATAAGGGCTTTATTAATGTATTATAATTATTATTACTTACAATGTCCTGCCTGTTGTAGATAAATTCAACTGGGGTTCAATAATCAAACAAGTTTTGAGGAAATCTCCCGACAATGAACTTCCTATCAAGAGACTCAGAAAAAAGGTAACGTGCCATTATCAAAATTTCCTGCCTGACAGCTGCACTTTATGAACATTACTAAAACACACAAAAAACATCACATCTGCAATATCCCAGACATGAAAAATGTTCACATTTTGTCATATAGGTTCATTCTGTTTACTCTTTAAAACGGCATCTGCAATAGACCATTATTTTTCAAGTTCTTCATTGCTCAGGCTAAGCCTCAGTTGTAGGTAAATGAACAAGAGTCCAGACAAAACCATTGATATTTATATTATTTTTGGATTGCTGCATTCCAACAGGAAGTACCTCATACAAAAGAATATATCACATACTATCAAGGCTTAGCCTGAGCAATGAAGGGAATGAAACTGGACTATTAGAAATCAAACCATTCCAGCCCTCTCATCTGACACTGATCCTACAGTAACCCTTTAGATCCCTGATAATACCATATGAAAACTGGATTTCATTGTACTTACTAAACAAAGACCTTTTTCACCAGGTTATTGCAGAGTTTTTATCAAGAGGAGGTGACGGCAGGACTTACAGCGATAACGAACTAAAGCAACTATTTTTCACAAAACTCCAAAAAAATCCCAAAGTTAAAGTTAGAAAAGAAGTTGCAAAACTGTGTAAATAAAAAAACAATCTTTAATAATTCTTGTTCAATATTTTTTGATACTGTACAGCGTTGAACATAGTTCTATAATAATGGATTAATTTTGGTTTCTGTTATTGAAGTTACATGAACTGGAACATTTTTACATTTTATTATACAGTCTATCAAAAATTGGCATTGACTTTTGTTGTGTCTAAAAACTTAACTGTTAGATATTTCTCTGGTTAATAAGTACTTAAAATAAAAAAACATGCAAATGCAAGTTGTCATAATCATGGACTTGAGCATGAAGATCAACTTTAAATTTCTTGTGTATATACTTAGATAAACTTAAACTGTTTCATGCAAATGAAGGGTCGACTATTAAGGCAAAGTGAAGTTTATGTCTTCTTGACCAATATATAAACAATATGATACATAAACTCATTGAAAATACCAAAATTATTCTGGTTTTAGATTCCACATGTAATAAGACAAAAAAATCAATTATTCAAAATTTAACAAATTCAATCGATTTGATCACCTTTTGCAAAATTCACTTTGAACCTACACAGTCAACCCTTCAAATGAACGAAAGCAAGACTGCAATTGCATGTACCAATCTTGTTACTTACGACTGGTAAAATGCATGTAGCCTTATCTGATTTTTGTTTTTTAAAACACTAGTTATTACAACACCATAGCTGCCTATTCTTTGAAGTCAATGTGATGAATTCTATAAACCTTTATCCCATTTGAACAAAGTCTGAATCTAGGAAATGTTTATTCAACGCCAGCTTCCTGTGGTGAGAGACACAGGGAACCCAACTATCAAACTAGTGCTAGTCTCCTGTGTAATCACAGGAATCCCACTGTGCAAGGTGAAATAGATTTCATCTGCAATGTTATGAGTCTGCATGATTGTCATGGTAACCATTAGTTAATTGACTTGAACTGCTACCACCAGCATGGGGACGACTGGGAATCATAGGTTTTTTTATGTCAAACACTTCAATAATTTCCTGCAAAGAACATGTCAGTGTAAGTATATTACAACTGAAGAATGGACTTGAAATAGTCTAGTCCAAATAGTTCACAATATCAAATGATCATACGGTTGAATATCTTAGTCTTTAGCAGTATAGTCACCAAAAAGATGTGTTTGTTGACAGTAGTTCTTCATCAGAGTAAGGGACAGACCATTAGATATTTGAAGGGGGGTTGGGCAAATAGCAAAATAAATATCAAGCAAAGAGGAAGAAAATATCCTGCACAACTATCACATGGGCAAAAAATATCCTGCAAAAAAAAAAAATTGCCCAACCCCCCTCAAATATCTAAGGGTCCGTCCCTAAGTAGGAAGGACCAAAGTCTGAAACGTCAGTTTTCAGTGCAACTTTCTGGTGATCCAGATGACACAATTGTTTCTTTAGAGACACTGATGCAGTCTATGATAGTATCATCCACCACGTCAACTGATGACAGGTTGTTACCCACCTTATAATCTGCAAAACTGAAGTTAGTTATAACTTGCTTTCTCATGATTGAGTTGGAACATTGACCCTCTTGGTACGGCTCGCAAGGAACTATATTGTAAAATACAGTAAAGTAGGATATCCATTTAACAAAACAATAACATCAACTGCAAGTTTTTACCATATCTATTATAAATCTTTCAATGATCACATTTCTTAACCCCCTCTCAACCCCCCAATCAACAAAAAAAGAAATGATATAGAATTTGTCTCACCTCCGCAAAATAGTCAAGCCTTCCCCCTATAACTTATCATCAATAATGGAGTGCATGATAATAATAATCGTCAAGTAATTATTACTTACCAACAAATGGTAAACCTGTATCACCATCAAGGTCCATTCTAGCTTTGCCATCCTGAACGTTTAAAGATTTCATTAAAACATTGAATGATTGATAAATAATTGACTGACTGATTGAATAACTATTTGATAGGATTTACTGGTATTGACTGACTTACAGACTGATGAAATTGTTTGCAAGCCAGGTAACTAAAGGACCTTAAGAATGGAAGATCAGAAAATGCAAAGAGAGAGCTGGATTGAGCCAGTCCATTAGATTGGGCCAGACCTTGACAAGATGATGGCACTTACCTTGATCAAGAATGCCATATGAAACATGTTTTCAATAGTTTGAGAGAATGAGTTTGGGTTGACGACAAATTTGAAGAAATCCACCGGCATGTAATCAACATCATCATCTGAAAAACAATAATTATCATTTAATACCTATTAATGGTATTGGTTATGATTGTGTTTAAAATATTAGTGAAAAACAACAATCTGTACATAACAAAAATAAACACTATGATCAATAGTGTGATAATATATGTAAAGATAGATCATGGTTTTCAACCATTCCCAGGAGACAATTTAAACAAAAATACATGGCAGCCATGCTGGTGGACTTTTCAAAAGAAAACCACCACCGTGACTGGTGGACCCTTTTGTTCCACTCACTCTCCTGGGAATGGTTAAAAACCATCAATAGTGAGTGTGAGAGTCTGCAGACAAAGAACAACTGTGGATGTGTCACAGTAAAAAGTTTTTAATATTTTGAAATATTAAAATATTTATTTATCATTATTTCTAGAATATTATTACCTGTGGGAGTTGTCACTTTTTTCAAGCACTTATATATCCTTGATATTTCTAGTGAAGTTGTTTCCTGGTGGGTATCTTCTACTTTAGCAAGCTAAAACCAACACAGAAAAGAGTTGAATTACATGGTGGCCTCAGTTTTATACAACCATTTTGCACGTTATCAGTTAATACTTAGCTACAAACATGTTTTTACATGTTACACAGATGAAATTGTCAAGTTTTTTGTATTCAATGAACAATTTAAGAACAAGAACTATACAAAGATTGATTACTAAAAATTGATATCCACAGATGAAAAGACTTGTGAAATATGATCATAATTTAATGCTTGTATCATCTAAAGTTGGAAATATTTATGACAAAAGTGATGCAAGCTCCATCGCCTGAAAAGTGACATCAACTTTCACAATGTTCCAGGGATTGGTACCTGTTTCGGAGTGACTTTATCTGCAAGAGTTGGTTTATCAGCTTTATTTCCAGTTCTAGGATTTGGAGTCTTCTTAGTTGGTGGAATGATTGACAATGGGCCAAACCTGTCACAAACCATAATTAGTCATCAATAAAAATGGTAAATGAAACAACTTCATATCATATTTCCATTTAAAGATTAAAATAATGAATTGAATACTTTATTTGTAAAATAAATGATGCCGATGATACCATAGTTGTTGTTTTTTTGGTGTGTGTGTGTGTGTGTCAAGTTATTTAGCTTATTAAAAGCTGATTGGGGACACAACAAAATTGGAAGAAAAAAAGTAAGATTAATACTGAAAAACTGCACCGGTTGATATGTATAGTTTCTTACATAAATGTAACAGAAGGTGTTCGTTTAAAACTTGGTGTTGACATCTTGCCAAGTTTTTTCCAATCAAGTTTTTGGAGTCTTTTTAGATTACTTCTAGATGATGTTGTTCTTGATGTTGATGTTCCTGCAACACTTATGTTGTTGTCATCATCATCATCGCTGTTATCATCATCACTATTTGCTCTCTGGGCTGCTTGTTCTACGCTCCGTCCACCCATTATTGTTATCTGTAATAACAAAAAAAAAAATTATTTTACTTTAAAATCTTATCATCCACCATTATTTTATTTTTTTCTTCTTCAAATTAGAATTTATGAATTCAATTGTCAAACCAAAAAGTGAGCAAATTATACTAACCAGTTTTTCAGCAAAAATATCAGGATCAAACTTCATAATATCAGTCTGTAGATTTTGAGCTTGCTGTCGACCAAGTTTTGACAACAATACAAGACATCTTGAGTCTAAAACTGCTTCTCTTGTTTGTTTAACTGAAAAAAAGCAGCTTGAGCTGTCAGTGTTTATATTTTTTAAACTCTTCTCTCTGGGTAGTTCTACTTTGTTTATTTTGCACATCCTCTCCAAGATTTAAAAAAAAATAATGCAACATGTAGAAGGTTTTTCATAATGTAGGTTTTTTTTTTTCAAAACTTCACGGAATCACTGAAGGTTCCTAAAGAACTTAGTGCTATATGACACTGTGTCAATGCATCAATCACCCACAGCAACAGCATTTGTTTAAAATATATCAAGCCACAGTATAAACAATGATTGGTCTAGGGGACGGGTGCAGTGAGTAATCAGCCCCTCCTGGAAGGACTTCAAGTCCTTGTTTTCTCAAATATTTTTTTCTGAATAATCTTATATTTCAAGTTTGCTGGGTAGTGCATCCCCCTGGAGATGATGCACCCCCTCCTGAAAACAATCCTGAATCTGTCCCTGATAAAAAGAATGTGTGGGTTTCAAAGATGATTGAAATATAGATTATCAATCGTTCTAGCTTGTATCATATTACCATTATCAAAGAGCTCATCTGCTCTGTCCAATGCCTTGTGCAAACCTCGAGATTGTGGCTTGACAAATTCAATTCTATTTTCTGCAAATAATAGAAAAATAATAATTCATTAATAAGTCTTGAAATTCACATTTATCGTAAACATGTAACACTCACAGCAAAAAAGTTACAAACAAATTTCACACAAATTAGACAAAACAGACTATAATTTCTATAATTTCCAAGACAACAACATGGCAAAGTCCTACTGAATTATAAAGTGAGCGATCGTTGAATATTTAAAGCCTAGAAGTAAGAGAGAAAAACAACACTTACTTTCTGTCTCCGATATCAATTCGCGATATTCAAAGCGAACTTGTTTTCGCTTTTCTCTGTCTTCATGGGGGTTAAAATGAGTAGGTTCCTCATTATCGTCGTCCGCCATCTTCTTCAGATGTCTGTAGCTCTTGCGGAGATAAAATGCGACGAGAAAAGAGCTTCAAAATGGACAACTTTGGAAGAAAAATAACGATATTATGTCAACTCAGTGTATTTCCCGCGTTTGTTCACATGGACGAATGACGTCATGGAATGTTGACATGTGACCAGTTTTGGTACAATCCACGAGTTGTACAACTAAAACTCGTGGATTTGTCAACAACTCATTTCAGTGTTATTTAGGTTCTACGTTCCATGGATCATTTTTGCTCTTTTTCAATAAAACTATAATTGGTTCCTCTATTCAGTCAGAGGGGAAAATAAAGAAATCTTTATTAAGTTGGTAAATTTTCTAGTTTCAAGACCATGGATATAGCGATCTTATCGTCATATGATCAGCATATGATCATGATTTTTCGAGGTGGATCAGGCTGCTACTATGAATTTCTTTTTTTTTTTTATCTTTACTGTTTATTTGTTGTTTGTGTTATCAGCCGAAAGGTGCATGTTGAGTCAATGCACATGCAAACACAGGTAGCCCAAGCTTATTACAGAGTTGTTTAGCAGCAGTGTTGTATCTAGACAGACAGACGAAAAATATATGGGTATTTGAGTTGCATGGGTACTTTTAGGTCAACTTTTTTCTACTTTAAAATCAATAAACTTCAATAAAACTCTTATCTTGTATCGCTGATATATTTAAGAGTGTCTTGTATGAATTTGTGCTCAATTCAGTTGGGTTTTGATAGCATTCGCCTACCTGTGAGGACTCAGTGAGCAACACCCGCAACATGTACAGTGTTGTTTTTTCACGCGAGCCCCGCTGCGCAAATGGTCCTATCCCCTATCACTGACAAATATTTTTTGGCGAACAAAGGGACTGATCGAGCAAAAACCCGCATCCATATAGCCGTGTATTTTCTTCAGTAGGTACGTTTTGTAAACAACCTTGGGCGTATATTATGCATGTGAGAAATCTCTGCCAAACATGGTAGAAATTTGAAAAAGCGCGCGAAAAATTGTACTGGCACGGGCACCTAGCTGTCGATTTTTTTAGGGTTTGTACTCTTTTTCATAACATTTTTCCATCGCTCCCTGAAGAAACCGGAATCTCCGTCCGTTGTTCTTGTATAAAATTTCATTGACATTTTTTTTCCTTCCGAAATTGTGCAAAAACATTTGTAACATCAAGAATCATTGTTTAACTCGACAGAATATTAATTTTTAATAATATTTACAAGATTTAAAGCATTTACACCATTTTCTTTTGTCAAAGTGTAGGCTCCTAAAGGAGCCGTTGTTTTGGTTGTAGTAGTGAGCAGCTTATTTGGCACCGGTGTACTTGGTGACGGCCTTGGTTCCTTCACTGACAGCATGTTTGGCCAATTCACCGGGCAGAAGAAGACGAACAGCGGTCTGGACCTCTCGTGAAGTGATAGTACTTTTCTTGCTGTAGTGAACAAGTCGTGAGCATTCACCAGCGATGCGCTCGAAGACATCGTTGACAAAGGAGTTCATGATGGACATGGCTTTGCTGGAAATACCAGTGTCAGGATGGACTTGTTTTAACACTTTGTAGATGTAGATGGAGTAGCTCTGCTTCCTCTTCTTCGTCCTTTTCTTCTCGCCAGTTTTCCTCACGGCTTTCTTTGCACCTTTCTTAGATACTTTCGCGGGCATTTTCGTTAGTTTTCAAACCGACCAAATTGGATACGATATGATGGGCGTTTTGCCCTCCCCGCTATTTATATAGCAACCAGTAGGATCGAAATACATACTTACCTCTGAGAGAATAGCTTTTGATACTTACCTACAAGGAAATAGGCTAACACTTTAGTGGCTTCCTTCACGGAGAAATTTGATTGGATGATGAGTGGCCAATCTCCCTGTGATTGGTGAAAAATTGTGTCGTTCTTATTGGTGCATTTCGATCCTTTTTTGATCGAAAAGTTTACAAATAAATTCGAGAACATTTGTTATACAAGTTTAAAATTGAATACGAATCTGAGTCTACGGAGGTATATTGTTGGAAACTTGTCGTTGATTCTTCTGTAGAAATTGTACACTGAAAGTATGTCTGGTCGTGGAAAAGGAAAAGCTAAGTCCGTGCGAAAATCTCGTTCCGCAAAGGCTGGTTTACAGTTTCCTGTATCAAGAGTGCACCGCTTTCTACGAAAAGGAAATTATTCCAAAAAGATTGGATCCGGAGCATCTGTCTACCTGGCTGCAGTGATGGAATATCTTACAGCAGAAGTCCTTGAGCTTGCAGGTAACGCTTCAAGAGACAACAAAAAAAAGAGGATAATCCCACGACATCTCTTGTTGGCTATCAGAAACGACGAAGAGCTGAATAACTTATTATCCAAAGTGACAATTTCCCAAGGAGGCGTGTTACCAAATATCCAAAGCGTTTTGCTACCAAAGAAAAGTCACAAGAAAGAATAGCAATGACACTTGCTAAAGGCGCCAAACAAAAATCCGACAAAAAAGCTCTTTTAGGAGCCAACAAGTTCATATTGGTGAATGTCAGAAATGTTTGTTGAGCACTGAAATCTCAACAGAATACATCAATTAATCGTTATGGATTTTCAAATAAAGAAAACAACTGTTCGAGTTCGTACATTTGAGTAAAGTCATCCGTGGTAAAGAAAACGTATTTCTGGAAAGAAATTAGGAAACATTGACTGCAAGAGTTTTCTCACACTAGCAATAAACTGTAGATCATAGAATACAAAATATTGTAAAACAAATGATAGTCATATAGATTAAAGATTATGGAAAGTAGAAATCATATGTCTCATTTATTTTTTTTCTATTTAATTTATAATCAAATTTGCGGGGTCCCTGTGTTACTACCGAATATTGTACGAAGCTATCCCGAACACTTATCGACACCATATCGTAAAGTTTATTTTGAGAGCAGGAAATTCGGTGAATTACCATTTTCGTCCAAAATTGATCGTTTTCCCTGCAAATTAAACATATATTACCCGTTTTCGACATGGGTTTATTTGGTAAAACCCCACAGAAAACACCTAAAGAGCAGGTGAGAAAAGTCTGTTTTTTTTATCTTTATTCGTTTGAAATTTAATTTTGTCATCAAGATTCGAAACAACCGATTCAGATTTCTACTTTTAAAATTATAGTAAAATTGAAGTTCGAAATACTCTTGTATATCACCAATTACTTTCAATTGGATCTCATGTGCTTCAATTTCTGTTTATAGAGCTTGACATTTCATTATGATTGCAGATTCCTACATTTTTGTATATATCACTAAAATTCACTTCGATGTGGTTTTGTTTTCCAAAAATATTATCTGTTTTTATATGTAACTGATTTTGTTTTTTGCTATTTCGTGGTCATCTTGTGTAGGTCAGAGAATGGTCTTCTCAATTACGTAAAGAAGGGAGAGTAATAGACAGACAAATAAGAGGTTTGAGCATTTGATAGGTTGTTTATTTATATTTGGAAAATGTCTAGCTATCTAAACATTGATTAAAAGATCATCAAAAATATCATCTATCATTGTCCGCCACTGTAGATATTATCATGAATGAATGCCTTCTCCTTGCATGCAGATGTGTTGGGTGGTTGGCTGAAAAGTAAACCACATTTAAACACATTGTACCAATAGTCCAGCTTCATGTTCTTCATTGCTCAGGCTAAGCCTCGATAGTATGTGATATATTCTTTAATACGAGGTACATCCCATGGGAATGTACCAATCCTAAAACAATATAAATACCAATGGTTTTATCTGGACTGTTTTGTTGATTTACTTACAATTGAGGCTTAGCCTGAGCATGCAATGACGAATTTGAAAATGGTCTATTGTACAAAGCCTACAGTCTTGGACACAAATGTTGACACTGTACATTTGCCATAATAATCATACATATCACAGTCAAATTTGTTATGTCATGACCCGCCATTTCAAAACGTTGTTTTCAGAGGAGATTATTTTAAATTAACCAATGACAGAACATGTAAGAGCTCCACCCTATTAATTTGAGGGATGGTTTAGAAATGACCAACATGAAAACAAAATTTGGCTGTAAGTTCATTTCAGTCCTAAAATGGAGATCTCCCCCATATCAATGATGGTATAAAACCATGACACTATTCAATCCAAGGAATTCAACATTGACTTGGGAGAGAGGAGTGTGACAATGTAGCGTCATAATGTTGCATGGCTCTTGACAATAGGTCTTCCAGAAAAAAAATGACAACTATTTATGTCCAAGATTGTATATATCCACACGATAAAATAATCTCTATCCAACAGTAAGATTCTAATTGCAGTGGATAACTTTTGTTCATGTCAAACAACTGACTCATTGTGACTAAATTTAAAATAACTTGTGTTAATATTCATTAAATTATATATTTGTTTCCAGCAATACAGAATGAAGAGATGAAAGTTAAAAGATCAATCAAAGATGCTGCAAAGAAAGGCGACAAAGATGTTTGTCGTATTCTAGCAAAGGAGATGATCCATTCTAGAAAAGCTATCAATAAAATGTATTCTTCAAAAGCACAGTTAAACTCAGTTGAGATGCAAATGAAAAATCAATTAGGTAAGTACAACTGTAGAATGATTCCATGAGTAATTAAGCTCCAGTCACTCGATCTCTATCAGTCTTTTGACCAATTAAAAATTAGAGAAAAACATGACTGATCCATGATTGTTTTCAGGGGGGTCAGCACTATCTGGAGGGGGTGTACTACCATGTAAGAATAAGTTGAGGGGAGGGTCTATGATTGTTTTCAGGCGGTCACCACTATCTGGAGGAGGTGTACTACCATGTAAGAATAAGTTGAGGGGAGGGTCCATGATTGTTTTCAGGGGGGCTGCCACTATTTGGAGGGGGTGTTCTACTATGTAAGAATAAGTGGAGGGGAGGATCCATGATTGTTTTCAGGGGGGTCAGCACTATCTGGAGGAGGTGTACTACCATGTAAGAATAAGTTGAGGGGAGGGTCTATGATTGTTTTCAGGCGGTCACCACTATCTGGAGGAGGTGTACTACCATGTAAGAATAAGTTGAGGGGAGGGTCCATGATTGTTTTCAGGGGGGCTACCACTATTTGGAGGGGGTGTTCTACTATGTAAGAATAAGTGGAGGGGAGGATCCATGATTGTTTTCATGGGGCCGGTCACCTCTATCTGGAGGAGGTGTACTAACATGTAAAGATGAAAATAGATCTGGAAGGTTGAGTATATTTTGGATAGACATACAAGAATACAGGCCTTTGGAGGAAGTGCTAGCCATAGCTACATCTGGAACTAAAGACAGTGTTTAGTACATAGACATGAAAATTGTCATCAAAACCACTTTAGGTCGCAACCATTGCCAGAGATAGCCATGGGCCTACATTATTTAATGTCTAGCTGTTTAACATAGAAAGAAATAGCATTTCTATATTTTGTAAATTCTAGCTCAAACAGTGATTGGATGAATATATTCCAAAGATGTTCTAATGTAATGTATTTTGTTCCAGCCACTATGAGGATGGCGGGTGCAATAGAGAAGAGTACAGAAGTTATGCAGTGCATGCAAAAACTAATAAAAGTACCACAGATCCAAGCTACCATGATGGAGCTGTCTAAAGAAATGATGAAGGTACCTAAATGAGGACACAGCAATAGTAAAGTATTGATTGCAAATTAGGACACAGGAACACAGGAAACAGTAACTTGGTGTCTATGATAAGTAATAATTAAATACACAAAATAATTGGAAGATCTGTAATATGTAATATGTGCTGAAAATCTTTATGTAATATATGCAATTTGAGCAGGAGATCTGTATAAGGATATAAAACCTCATATAGATCGAATGGAAATTGGAAATTGGCAAGATATTTCAAGCTAAACTTTAATATGCAAATTAACTAATTCTGTTTCCAGTATTTTACCTTCACGGTAGTGATTTTGCATTGTTCCCATATTGTTGTAGATCATGTATTATTAATGAATTTGATGATAGTGCATAATGGTGTGCAGAGGCGAATCCAGGGGGAGGCAGTGCCCCCCCTTTTGGAAAGATTTATTTTCATAGATAGATATTTTGATTGATAATCAGCAATGCTTTTATTAGTGCCCCCCCCCCCCCTCTTTAAAATTTCTGTATCTGCTCCTGGTGCAGATGGTGACGGTAACAATAAAATGATGCTGATAGAGTCGTTGTCGTATGAGGGGGAAATGGTACGGTTATGATACCACTGCGATATGGCAGAAAATTCAAATGCTTTCTTAGAAACTATGGTTAACAAATCATACATCACTGTTTCCCACTCATACGAAAACGACTCTAACAATGTAATTATAATAATAATGTTGATGGGCTTTCAAGAATGTTCATTATTTGTTTAATGTTCTTTAGGCTGGTATCATTGAAGAAATGTTAGAAGACACTTTTGAAAGTTTAGAAGATGACGACCTTGAAGAAGCTGCAGATGAAGAAGTCGAAAAAATACTCTTTGAAGTGACAGAAGGTAGGATAATAATAAGCATGCTAATAATAAATTATTGTACAGAGGAGGATCCAAGGGGGGGTAGGGACATGGGGGCTGGTGTCCCCCCTTTTGATTTATTTTTATGGATAATTCTTTTAATGTTTGATTGATATGCTATTTGGGTTGACACATCTAAATACAGAGTTCCAAAACAGTACCACCAATAATATTTAAGTGTGTTACAGTAACTTTGATGTTTTTCATTTCTCTCAGGTGTACTTGGGACAACAGGACCTGCTACTGAACCACTACCGGTAAGAATATTATCTACAACAAAAAAATTCACATCCTTTGCAGTCAGTTGCATTTTGCCCTTCCATGGGATTCAATTGCCAACCTCCCAGACAGCTCACAATCCTCTACATCTTTAAAAACAGGAAGCCCAACCAGTAAAGAAGCTTAAAATAAGGAGTAATAGATGGTTTTCAACCATTCCCAGGAGACTATTTAAACAAAAGACATGGCAGCCATGTTGGTGGACCTTTCAAAAAGAATACCACCACCGTGAGTGGTGTACCCTTTCGTTAGACTCTCCTGGGAATGATTGAAAGCCATCAATAGCCTTCTCCACAGGCGTCTCTTGTATCTAATGCATTTTTCCTATTCCTGGATTCCTTTGCTTGACTGAGAAATCCCACAATCCCGTACAGCCAAATTCATCACAGGAAGCCCAACCAGGCAAAACAGCTAAAAGGAGACTTCTAGAGAGAGACCCATAGAAGAGGCTGAAAAACTAATGATATTTCTGCACTATACTTTCAATGCAATATTGTCTATGAAGATGACTGAATTGTGACTGATGTATTTTATCATTTTGTCATTAGGCTGGTGCAGAGGGAGTTTCAGAGCCAGCAGAAACAGAAGAAGATATGGATGAAATGCGAACTAGATTAGCACAGTTACGAAGTTGAAAAAAACACCGCCCCCTCCCTCATCATCTTAAAGGAAATCACTATTCCCCAGGCATAGAGAGTGCAGTGTTAGGGTTACTGTTACATCACTAACACTGTACTCTCTCTGCCCAGGAATAGTGTTTTCCCATCTAAAACTATCACCACATTGTAATGTCTACTCCACCCTTCCCACACACCAACCTACCATCTCCCCTGATGTGTTATAAAAATCATGTGAAACTCTTTCACTTTCAGATCAGCTTAGAAATTCTATGTAAATATCTATTAATGACATCAACCTTTTTTAATTGTCATTATTTTCACAAAGTTCTAAACTGCTCCTAAATGAGTCATTCTCTTTTGTAAGGAATAATTTGTAGTGTTTTTATATCTCTGATGAGAGAAAGACTACAAACAAAGCAGTTGGCACTATGGCATTGTACTTAACTGTTGCCTTAGGGACGGACCATTCGATATTTGGGGTGGGGGTGGGTAAATACACAAAAAAAAAATAAAGCTAAGCCTTAAACAGAGAGAAAAATATTGTGTTCAGCAGATGTGCCAATAAAAAATATTGTGCAGGGAGTAAGAAAATATCCTGCACAACCATCACATGAAAAAAAAAAAAAAAAAAACCCTGCAAAAAATAATTGCCCCCCCCCCCCCCTCAAATATCTAATGGTCTGTCCCTTAAGTAAGTTCCTGAACCATAGGCTATTGTCATTGTGATTAATGCCTGGTTCTTTCAATTTTTCTTTTTTGTGTGGTTATGTTGCACACTATTTCACAGTGAGAATATGAACTATTGCTTGTGTGCTATTAAGGACCAGGCTTAAAATAAGTTAACTATTTTTTTTTTATTATTGATTGGAAATAGCGTAGCCATACTTTAACTGATATAGTTCAGTATAATTTCAAATTATTTAATCACTCTTAAAAATGTGTGACACTTTTTTACAATTTAGCATCCTTGAATTTGAATGAATTTACAATGACAACATTTAAATCACCAATTATAATGTAGCATTTTATTTTCTGAGCTTTCTACTGCTTCAAATTCTCGAAAAAAAGTAGGACTGAACTCAAATTATCAAAATGTGTTCAAATCAATTCACTCAAAGGATGTTTGTTAAGAAAAGTTTCAAAAAAGTGTTCGCAGTTTGAGTGTCCTCGCTCTAACTTCCACTTTATTGACTATGATCCAACACGGATAAATTTTGAAATGCTACTTTGTTTATCCGATTAGGCCGTCTGTCCACACTAATCCACATGAGCTTGAAACCGTTTTATGCAAATTCCTTTGTTTCATTAGACATTTTTCAAACAATTTTGTACAAATTCTTTTGTTTCATTAGATATTTTTAAAACAATGTTATGTTTTCAAAATGTATTCGGGTTGGTGCAGACTTGGTATATTTTGTAATTTAGTCAAAAAGTATTCAAGCTGTCAATCAACCGGTGTCAGATCGGTAGTTCTTAGTTTGTAGCCATAATCCTTTTGGAAAAAGAACAAAAATTCAAATTATTTTTTCTTTTGATTTTTGTTCCAGTTTTTTTGTGTTATTACAATAATATAGCAGTAAATTATTTCTTGCTTAATTTTGTAAAAGTTGTTTGTGGAATTTTTGTACATAATTTAAGTAGCAGCGTATCTTCAGTTGTAATTTTAACTTTTTGGCAACATAAATGTTAAATGTTAATGTTAGTCTGTCTGTCCGTCTGTCTGTGTAGTTAACCACAGGAATCCCAAGCAAAAATTCTCATTTTTCATTGAGGATTTGCAAGCGCGATTTTAACAAAACCCTTCAAATGATAGTTTTTGTGTAGATAGGTACTAAACCCGGTAAATATAAGAGCATGGAACTTTGATCCATTTTTTGGAAGAAATTTGTATTCAAATTTATAATAGGTTGTACAGTTATAGCCGGAGAAAGACGTCGATCGAAATCTGTCAATTTGTCGGACAACGCAGATATCAATGCACGCGTTCTTCCTCTCAATTCTACTAAATATGTAACTTTATCGTTTTGAAATCTTCCGTCATTTTGGTTTTGAAAGATATTTCCTTTTCGGCTTATAGTTTATTCCTATTTACTTTGAAAAACAATACAGTGGTGTTGGATTTTGACATGAGAAATTGAGCGTCAAAAGACATATGATTGTAAGAACTTAGTCTTTGAAAAATAAACAATTGAAAGAAAACAGAGTAAATCCTTGGGTAAAATTTCATTGACAGAAATATTCAGTTATTTCAAGTTTTGACTGTTTGTTGGAATTATTTGAAAAAAAATTGTGTTTTTTTTTAGCGCTATGAGCTTTTTAAAAAGATTATCAAGGCAATTTTTGAAATATCTTCATTCGGAAAGTAGATAAAATACTTTTTGGGGCGTTTTACGGTTTACAGTAAGGCTGACGCCCTGACTGGCTAATCTGATAAGCAATGAGCATTTTAGTGAAAATAATAACTTCGAAACGTTGTCGAATGAATAACTTTTTGTTCTCAGTAGAAGGACATCGGTGATTATGTTTAAACGTTGAAACTATGCACAAGTATATGAAGTGTTGAGAGAGATCGGTATTACTCGGGCTTCAATAGCTCAGCGCTTGGCCAACGAAAAAAAACTCAGCAATTTCGTGGTGAAAAAACGAAAAACACTGTAATACATGTGCATCGAACATGTGCAATAAAGCATTATGAGATCGAAGTAAAGCGTGTTACGCTTAATTAAGTTTATCATGCCGAATGCAGTGGCGCGAAAGAATCACATCTGTATGAATGAATTCCGTCGCATGGAAAAGAACAGTAGCAATTTAATGAGAAAGCAAGTAAAAAAAAATAATGGCAATAATCGTATTTTTATTGACTTAGTCATAGACCGAATAAATCATTTCTTTGACAAATACTATTTCCATTATTTAGATAACACAGGTGTTTTGAATGATGTTTGTCAAATTTTCTCATTAAATTTGATTGATAGGTTGCTTTTTTATTCAAATCTAGATGTTATCTATTACATCCACTTACTACATCTTTTAAATGAACGTGTTTCTGACTCAGTAAGCGGTAAAAAAATTGAAAATGTGGTATAACATAGGCCAATTTCGTCTGAAATAGGAAACATGGTGCATTATGGTCTAGCTTCAGTACAAACATCTTTTGTTCGTTATGCCGTGTATGGTGTTGTTTGTGCTGAAGCTAGACCACAATGCATCTTTTTTATCCAACTCTGAAAAGGTCTATGGCATAGGCAACATCAAAAGCATGAAGTAAAGTTGTCAGCGAAAGTGATGGAAATGTTCTTCAGATATTAATAGTTTTTTTTGCGTGAAGTCTTTTATTATTCAAAAATACTGTCGAGTGAGTAAAAAGAATCTTAGTAATTTAGCAAGAAAGGAATTATACATCCAATTGCAATAATGAAGGTTTTCATACAAACAATTTTGAAGCTACAAGGCTGAATCGTTAGTTTAAGGGTTAATTAAAAACTTTCTTTAAAAAAAAATAAAAATAATAAATAAATTATTAAATAATAAATAAATAAAAAATAGACAGCGTTACAAAAGAAAAATGAGGCAATAAAGAAAATTGAATAATAAAAACTAACGAACCTTCAATGTCAAAGCAAACTTTCCCAACATTACATCATCAGCATGACTTCCAAATGTACTTTTTATTGCTTTCTTTAAACTACAAACTAAAAACTACTACTTCATTGTACGGCTAACGATGAACTTTATTCCGTTAGAAATTGTTCTACACAGTAAGCGCTTTTTTATTACGGAGTTTCAAACAGGAATTACGATTTAACTTTTCGGTAACAAAGGCAAAGAGTGGGCGTACTTGCTGTGAGACTTTCAAAACACCTTCAGCGTTAAATTAGCCGAAGAAATAACAATAAAACAATCCGACGATATGTTTTCTAGAAATTGTAATACAATTAAAAAAATAGGTACAAAAAAGGCGCAAAACTTATACCATTTTCCCCTGTAATTGTTTGAGAACTTAGTTTCACTGAGGAAATTCCACGTTTCGTGTGGTAAATGTATACCGCACGTGGGTATTTGCGGTAACTCCAACACGACGCGCTCTGATTGGTCAATTCTGGAATAATGACGAACCAATCTTGTAGCTTTTCAACGGTTGTCTGGGAAACGCAATCATTGATATATAAAAGTGATTCCTGAACAAAGCTAATCTGTTGCTTTTGTTAAGGTTGTCGAAGTGATGAATAGAAGCGAAAAAGTGTAGTGCATTAAAAAATACTAAAATTTCGCGCCAAGAAACTCCTGGAAAAACTACACAAAATGAAAAAAGAAACGCGACGACTCATCGTACGGACGTTTCTCTTTGCACTATACTTAGCCACTGGAATGGTCGTGTTTAGACTGCTAGAATCAGAAAATGAGACAATTGAGCGACTAAAAGCACAAGAGGACATCGAAATAATGAGAAGAAAATTTAATGTATCAGTTCTAGAAATGCAAGAATTCGTCGATATAATTCAACGCGCCGCAAGTTATGGATTTCTATCAAACTGGGTAGAAAAGTGGAGTTATACTGGATCGTTGTTTTTCTCTGGTACTGTCATTACTACCATAGGTAAGTACATGCAGTTTACTCACAAACGAAGTACTCATTATTATGTATACTTGACACGTGAGCGTGCTTTACGTTACTCTGTTACTTCCAACCGACAGCCAAGGCCAAGAACTATTACTAGATGTCGTCAATAAATATAATTTTTGACGAGGCGTGTAAGTACCCTAAACGACATATCAACGTCCCAAACGACCGACATTGCGCAAAAATTTCTTAAATACAATGTACAATCAATTTGCTTTTTTTTTTTTTTTTTTTACAAAAGATAAGATTTGTGGGGAAAATGTATTTACGATAAACAATGTCTTTTTGTCGATTTGAAATTTTGGAAACTTTCAGCTTTCTTAGCTGATTCTCTATATCAAAGAAATGAAATATAGAAAAAACAATTCAACGTTAAATTCAAACGTTTATAACATTATGGTACCTTAAAAAGGTTTAGGAGGAATAGATCATTTTTTGACAATGAAAGCATCATTTAATCATCAGTTTACGAATCACGAAGTATACCACAAAAGTGAGTTTTCACGATAACTTCAAATTCACGGCTTAATTTATATCTTCAGTTTGCTTTTAAACTCGCTCGGGACAAATTTAGACCGAATCGGGATCACGAATCGGGATCACCTCTCAATACACCATAGAAATGACGATGTTCATTTGAGGATTTGAAGCAGGTGTTGAGTTCTTTTATCGACTCATATTGTACTCTGTATTAAAAATTATATAAACATACCTTTACAATTATGATCTTTTAATTAGATAAAGAAGGTGGACGCGCGGCTACGAATTTTATATACCGTTTATTCAAATACCACTGATAATAAAATTCATATCTCACTGCTTAAAATGACATAATATACAAGTGTCAGTCATAAACTATCACGGTAACATTTTGCATTTCAAATGATTAAATGTGGATCTAAAATAATGAGAAAGCGTAACCTATTTTGAAAGCATTCTAACTTGAAATTTAGATTTTGAAAGCAGTTAAGGGCTTAAATATAGCGATATTACGACAGCACAACGAACAAAAAAGCTTTGAAAAAGTAAAAAGAAAAAATGAACAAATTGTCAAAAAGTAAAATTCAAAACTATACATGTAGAACAAATGAATCTGACGATGAATAAAAATAGCGCCTACAATTAAACAAAATTAATTCAAAACCCGACCCACAATTATGATTTTACAGCTGATTTGTAATTTTGTTTTGTTATAATGTACAAAATGCATAATTCATTGTCTGAATTAGACCGTTTGCTTGACCAGTTTTGTTTTCATGAGAATAATAAAAAGTAAAAAAAAAAAATTCCAATTTTTTTTTTTACTTTTTCAATGAGAAAATTACCAGCCGCTTTGATCTTGTTTGATAACTGCAATCACACAGTTTTTGACATTGTTACACAATGAATCTATATTGTCCGTCTTTTTTTCTCCCTGTTCAGTTGAAATGTTATTTACCAGAGCCAGAACAACAAACGCGAATTGCTGATTTGCTGATTATCGCAATTAGAAAATGTTTTGATATAGATTTTTTTGGCGCGCAGATGCCATCAGATGGCATTGTAAGCTACTGTTCATGTAAAGGAAATGAATGAATGAATAAATAAATGAATGAATAAATAAATAAATGAATGAATGAATGAATGAATGAATGAATGAATGAATGAATGAATGAATGAATGAATGAATGAATGAATGAAAGAAAGAAAGAAAGAAAGAATGAATGAATGAATGAATGAATGAATGAATGAATGAATGAATGAATGAATGAATGAATGAATGAATGAAGGAAGGAAGGAAGGAAGGAAGGAAGGAAGGAAGGAAGTGAATGAGTGAGCGAATGAGTGAGTGAGCGAATGAGTAAGTGAGCGAATAGTGAGTCAGCGAATGAGTGAGTGAATGAGTTAATGAAAAAATAAATGGATATATGTATGCATGCATGAATAAATAAATAAATATGTGAGTGAGAAACTACAGTAACTACACGGCACAAATCTGTTTTCTGGTCCATTCATTCAAAAATGACTCTAAATGTATGATGGGCAAACGAATGCACGACTTGAATGAAATGAGTAATGAAATGAGCAATGGATTAATTGAAATCGATGACTATGAAAAATCAATCGATCAGTAGCAAAAACCAGTCATTTCATCAATGCCATCAGAATAGGAGCCAGATTTCACTTTCTTTTGGCAGTAGCAATTAAACAGATATGTCTGAATTATCAGTATATTATGAATTATTCTCTACACTCTACGTGTTGTCATGGGAACTTGGACTGATGTCTGAAATGCCATCAAAATTCATTTGATAGATTGATTGATTCGTCCATCCGTTTATATCTATTCATTTATTCATTCATTCATTCATTCATTCATTCATTCATTCATTCATTCATTCATTCATTCATTCATTCATTCATTCATTCATTCATTCATTCATTCATTCATTCATTCATTCATTCATTCATTTATTTATTTATTTACTTATTTATTTACTTATTTATTTATTAACTTTACATTATCACACAAATGGTGATGTGT